>JADXDR010000077.1:39256-54598 GCA_025026875.1 Chlorella ohadii
GGTGGCGGTTGCGGCCATGCCGCTGCCGCGCCCGCCGCCGCCGGCGGCCCGCTGCTGCGCCATGGCCGCAACCGCCACCCGCTCCTTCTCCTGCAGGAGTGAGCAGGTGCGAGTGCCACGATTGTCAATCAATGAGCGGGTGCCTTCAATGCAGGACACACACCTGACGGCAGTGCGTCTCCTGCAGCCAGCAGCAGCCAGCACATCTACCCCAATATAATGACCAGATAAGACAAGTGAGCGCACCACCATCCAACGGACGAGGGCATCTGCACATGAGGCCAGGGGGCCGTACACCTCGGGCTTGCCGTTGAGCTCGTAGGCCTTCTTGAAGGACATGAGGACCTGCGGTGGGAGGGTTGAATGGGGTGCATTAAAAGCATCAAGCCCAGCATGGCCAACATCAGGCCGCCGAGCACAAAGGGCACAGATTGCAACCACAGCAGTGCAAGCATGAGATTTTCCCACAGCAGGGCAGTGTGAACTACACCCACAGCGCACCTCGCGCATCGTGTCCAGGTCCAGCTCGATTGATGCGGCCTCCCGGCACACATCCTCGATGTTGTGCGCCTCGTCGAAGATGAGCATGGCGCCCTCCACATCTGCAGGTGACGGTGTTGAGTAACAAAACATGACTGCGGTTGGTATTGCACAGCGTGGCAGGCATTCGGCTCCATACAACTGCCTTGTGTGGGAAGCAGTCCGCAACACCGCCTTGCTGGACATGCCGCTAGCCTGCAAGACACAGCCCGCAGCCTGCCAAACCACAACCCGTGAGCGCACCCACGGACATGGCGCGGCGAATGACGGGGTCCAGCAGGTAGGAGTAGGGCGCAAAGATGACCTCCGCCTCCTGTAAGGGCAGCACAGAACAGCGCAGTGCAAAGCCCTGAGTGAGGGGCAGGCTTGGTGGAAGTGCCACAGAGCGACGGCAGGTCGGTGCAAAACACCCAGGGTGTTGCGGCTGCATAGGCAGCCAGCAGGCATAGCAAGCCACAGCTGCCCTGCTGACCGCTGCCAGACGTGGCCCTCACCTCGGCCCACTTGCGTGCTGTGTAGTAGGGGCACACCTTGTGGCCGCGGCCCAGCGCCTGCAGGGCAGGGGGAGGCGAGCGGCAGGTCGCGTGATTGGTGTGACGTGCGCAGACGATGGGAGGGTGACCCACCAGCAGCAGCGGCAGCAGGTGGGTTCGTGTTTGCCAAGCCGTCGTGCAGCATGGCGCTGAGGCCAATAAGCAGCCACACTCTTCTGAGGTTCACCTTCAAATCCTCAATGTCCTGCACCCGGTGCTGGTGGCCGCTGTTCACAAAGCTGTGCACGTTCTTGAAGTACTGGCACTGCGGAGGGCCGCAGGACGGTTGAGGGGCAGGGTGAGGGCCATGTTGCATGCGCTCGGCAGAAGTCAGCAAATGGAGACCAGTGCCAGCCGCCGCTCCAACTGAAACAATCCGCAGCAGCCAACCCAAGTGCACCCACCTGGCTCTCGCTGAGCAGCTCCTCGCAGGCTACGGTCTGGGTTAGCTAGCTAAGGCCGCATATCCACTCAACACCAGCATTCATCATCAAGTCTACACCTTTTCTGAACCCACCTGGCTCTCCTTGAGCAGCTCCTCGCAGGCCTCATCAACGGAGGACTGCTTGGTGGCGTGCATGTTGATGCAGTAGTGCTTGCGGGAGCCCTGTAAGACAGTAGGGCGGGGGCAGCAAGCAGGCCTGGGTGCAGCAGACACGCGTGCAAGCTGATGCAGCTGCTCAGAGGAGGCGGATTGCCTGCAAGGGGCGGGCAGCAAGTGCTCTTGGGCAAGCATGCAACGAGCTGGCAATCCCACACACTGCCCACCCCATCCACCCANCAGCACCGCCATGCGTGGCCGGTACTCGCTTCGCTTCAGCTCCTTCACCACCTGCGGGCGGTCAATGGCGTACAGCAGTGCAATCACCAGCAGCGCTCATAAAATGTGTAGCGGTGGCAGCAGTCGCTGACAGCATGCAGCTCTCTACCAGCGGGGTGCGTGCAACACAAGCCACAGCACGTGCAATCGCACAACAAGCCTCACCTGCTGGATCTGGGAGTGCGTGCGTGTGGCGTAGAAGATCTTGGGGGGCTTGCGCCGCATCGGCGGCGCCTCTCCCTCTCCCCCATCCGCCATGAAGCCGCCATCACCCAGCTCAGCTGGAGACACAGCCGCAGCGCCGCCAGCGGTTGCGCTGGGCGGCCGCTGCGCAAAGGGGTCGGGCAGCGGGCCGGGGGCCTGCGAAGCAAGCACAGCGGGGGCAGGGTTGTGGCAGCCACATGTGCGGCACACTGGCTGCATGAAGCAGGTGCAAGGCATTGGGTCTGGCATCCCAGAGCCTCTGGCATACCCCAGGAGACTGCCACGCTGGTGGGCAGCACCCACATGCGCCCCCAACCACCGCACAACCACCCAGGCTCACCCCACTGCCGCAGCTGCCGCCGCTGCTGGGGCAGCCGTCTGCATCTTCAATGCCGTCGCCGCCAGCTGCTGCTGCCTCCGCCTTGGCTGCGTCAGCGGCGGCCTTCTCAGCTGCCAGGCCATCCTCGATGCGCTGCTTCTCCCGGACCTGCCGGGACGGCAGTGAGGTGGCGGGAGAGGAAGGTGTAATGCCTGGTGGGTGGCGGGCTCACCAACTGGGCCATGCTTCGCCATGGTCGCTTAAACATGGACGACAGGCACGATGCAGAACTGTTAACATCGTTTATAACCTAGCAGCCAGGGCAACCAGCAGCCCTGCTGCCCTGCGCCGCCCCAGCACCCGCCTGCCACGCCAGCGCCGAGCACAGCAGGGACAGCGTCTTGCCAGAGCCTGCGGGCAACAGGATTATGCATTGCAGCAGGTATGCGTTGCTTACAAGCAATCGGTATTAGTCACTGTGCGCTGCCTGATGCCATTGCTGCGACCTCGCCCATCCAATGGCCCGCTGACCCGCCGCCCGGCAGCACCCACCTGTGGGCGCCTCCAGCAGCGCGTTGTGCCCGCCCTCCAGCGCCGCGATCACCTTGCTCATGAAGCTGAGCTGCACGCCGTAGGCCTGGTGCGGGAACTGCACCTGGCAGCCGCCGATGGTGTAGTGGGTGGGCATGGCGGCACTCGCGCTTCCAGCAGCTGCTGCCGTCTGGCGGCGGGGGGGAGCCTGCCGCTGGGGGTGGCCTCAGGGGCTGTGCCGCCTGGTGCTGCCTACAGAAGCGACATGTATCGTGTCGGCAGGCCCGGCAGGGGCGCAGGAGGTCGCCAGGGGGCGCGCCACAAGTACTCAAGCGGGGCAGTGAGCCGGCCGCTCGGTGGCTGCCTGCACGCTGATCATGTGACACTGCGGACGCTGCAGATTGCCTGGAGCCATTTTTTTACACGCAGACTGCTGGGCCTGCTAAGCGGCGCCATGCAGGGCTTGGGAGCCGCTTTGGGCGGGGCCTCTTTGCGCTGCATCAATCGCCACCGACATCCAGCAGTCTCGGCACGCCGCCATCCCGCCTCCAGCGCCCGGCAATATGCAGACCTGCCTCTCCGTCCAGCAGCGCCCGTTTGTGGGCCGCCAGACTGCGCATCGTAGCTGTCGGAGGCTGGTGATCAACGGTGGGTGGCGCGGGAGCGGCGGTGTGGGTGGAGTGGGGTTCTGGGCGGCGCCTCCGCCGCCCTGAGAGCCTATGTTGGCTTTCATATGCGATCGAGCCGCTTTGCCAGTTATTCTTCACGTCAGCAGCGCGCATGGCGGCCCTGTGGCGCCGCCGCTCGGGCGCCGCCTGCTGCCGCCCATGCTTCTCTCTCTTGGCCAAGTCGCCGCCCTAGCTTGGTCTCTTGGATGCATTGCAACGTGCCCACTGAGGGTCACACTGCAATGGGTGCAGAGTCCAGCAGGGCCGCAATTTGGCTGTATTTTGTGGAGACCCGCAGGAACGCCTGCCCGTGCCCTTCATATGCTTTCTGATTGTGCTTTCAGTGTGCGCTGGCTTCCCGATGCATGCTGCCTGCCTCGGGCTCAGCTACCTTGCTTTGGCTAGAGGGAAGGCAGCCGCCGGTTGTCTCGCCGTGCAGCAGCTGCAGGCCGCCTCCTGCTGCTTGCATCAGTCACTGCCTGCCATCTGATCATGGCCTGGCGGTCAGCAGGCTTGGCTGTTCGCCAGCTGCTTCTCCAGAATGCAGCCGTCTGCAGCGCGCCCGCTTTGCGCGCCGGGGAGGCTGAAGGCAGGAGGGTGGCATTGACTCGGCCGCCCTGCTGCCTCAGCCGGCCTGCAGTCCAAAAGCGTGCAGCCTGCCGTGGTTGTGCACACGTGTTTGTGGTATGTCTCCCAGCTGCTGGTTGAAAGGTGCATGCTGCTGTTGCACCGCAACGTGCTAAGGTAGCAGGGCGGCATGATCCCTCCGCCCTTCTGCCATCGCGTCTTGGCAGCTGCCCTGCAACGCCGCACGTGCATTTAGTGTGGCTGGCATGCAGCGACGCATGTAGGGTTACCTGCAGCAATGCATGCAGGTCGAAGCCATGCTCTGCACTGCCGACCGCTTGTACGCCGTCAGGTAGTCCCTGCTCACTGTGCTGGCCCCCACGACTAGCACACGGAGCAGGGACTTTGATGGCTACACGCGGCCACGGTAGTCAGCGGGGGCTGGGCCAGGTATGCTTGGGTGCAACCGATCTTGGCCACGGCTTGGGTGGGCTTCAAACACTCACCAAACAACTTGGGGGTAGGCTGCCCGCGGCGACCTTGCCATAAATCCTGCCGTCCTTCTTATCTGTGGCTGCCATCGGCAATGGCGGTGCGACCGACTGCGCCAGCACACTCATCCGAGCCGAGCACCCCCGGTACCGTCCCAGGCTTCCACTGTGGAGTATTCGCGCATGCAACAGAACAGCTGGGTGTTGGTGGACGCAGCTGCTGTCGACCAACGACCACTGCTGGTCTGCTGCCTGATTGATTTCTTCGGCAGGGAGATTGGGCCGGTGCAGGGGGGCTTGGGTGGGGGCCCAGCACGCCGCACCCAGAAGGCTGTGCAGGTTTCACCAGAATTACTCCATCTGGCATGGTGTGCGGCATGTCAAGTGCACTAACTTCCCTGCCCCTCCTCCTCCCACCTCTGCAGCAGCGGCGGCGCAGCGTGTCGAGGAGGGCCCTCAGCGCCAGGCGGCTGGGGTGCTGCTCAGCCTGGCGGCCAGCGCTGCACTGGTGCTGGGTGCGGGGCCCGCGGCTGCCGAGGTCAAGCTGCCACCTCTTGACAATGGTGCGAGTTGCTGTCCTCAATCTTGACACTCAAAGCTTGATCTAAGTTGCCAGCAATACCAGCAAATTCATGTTCCACTCGCTCACCAGCATGCATTCTAGTGCCTCTCCGGCAGACCCCAACCGCTGCGAGCGCGCGTACGTGGGCAACACCATCGGCCAGGCGAATGCAGTGTCCGACAAGGTGCGGGATAGCTGCCGCCGCTGGTACAGTGTTTCTGGCTTGAAATCAGCGCAGATGTTGAGATATCGCTGTCGAACTACGCACACCATCACACCTAGGAACTCTCGGCATTGCGAGCTGCTGCCTGGCTCGTCATTCTGAGTGTGTGTCTCACACCAACCTGCTCACTGACCCCTCCCATGTGCACAACCACAGGTGCTGGACCTGCGGTTCTGCAAGCTGGCGGGCGCCAACCTCCGCGGCAAGACGCTGTCGGGTGCGCCCTGATTGCGTCCTCGAGTGCATGGCGCAGCACGCAATGTTGTTGCTGCTCCTGTTGACCTGCCATGCTTGCAGCCTCTGCTTGTTTTCGTGCTGGCGTGCCTGCTGCCCCCTCCTGCCCACCTGCCTGCCCTTGAGCGAGATAGGGCTTTGACATGTCCTTGTGTGTGGCTGTCTTGCAGGCGCGCTGATTGCGGATGCCGACCTCAGCGGCGCCAACCTGCAGGTGGGGACTGCAGACGCATCGGACGACTGCTGTTGCACTGCCCTGCACCTTGGCATGTTGCAAGACACAGGCTGTCCCTCGGTGCATGTGCGGCATTATGGACCAGGGAGTCCTTTGTGCATGTGCAAACAAAGCATGCCCCCGTTTGTCTCTCCGCTGCCGCAGGAGGCTGTGTTCACCAAGGCGTACGCAGTGGGCGCCAACCTCAAGGGTGAGTGTGGGTCTGATGCCAAATCAGATGCAACTGCTGTCCTGCAGCGCACAGCGAGCGCCTTAGCCGCATATTTCCTCAACTCTCCTGCTCTCATCCCTCCTCAATTGAACACCTGCAGGCGCCGACCTGACCAACGCGGTGGTGGACCGCATGATCTTTGACAAGGCCGACCTGGAGGGAGCCAAGCTGGTCAACACGGTGATCACGGGTAAGCAGGGTAACTATTCAAGCTGCCAGGGTTTCCATGGGAGAGAGCAGTTGGTGACAAGCCGGCTTGGAGGCGCCAAGCTGGTGAACACGGAGATCACGGGTAAGCAGGGCAACTGTCCATGCCTTCGGTGTGTCACAATAAAGCAGTTGGAAGGCGCCAAGCTGGTCAACACAGTCATCACTGGTGAGCGTAGTGGCTGTTCATGCTGCCAGTTTTTCCTGTTAAGGAGCAGTCGGTGACAAGGCCGACCTGCAACACACCCCGTGCACACTGCTGCAGGCACCTCGTTTGAGGGCACCAACCTGAAGGACGCCAACTTCGAGGACGCGCTGATTGGCAAGTGAGTAGCCACTCCGCTCTGAAGCTGCATTGCTCAGTGAGTGGCAGTTCCACATGGCGCAAACATTTCAGAGTGTGGGCAAGTGAGTACACCCTCATTTGCGGCGTGCAAGTCTATGCATTGCACTCGTTAACCCTGCAGACCCCACCCCGCCTGCAACAAACACCTAATTCTGCACAACCCCCACCCGGACCCTTTGCATGCCATTCTGAAAAGCGTCTGCTCCTACTGCCCTGCCTGCAGCGAGGACGCCAAGCGGCTGTGCGCCAACCCCACCCTGGTGGGCGAGAGCCGGCTGCAGGTTGGCTGCCGCAACTGAGCGCCCGGCCTCATCCCAGCCCCTTGCAGCAGCAAGTGCCTCATTGCACCAGCCGCAGGCACCACAGCAGCAGCTGGCAGCCTGCCCATCTGCACCATTTTGGACCCGCGGGCAGGCTGCGCCAATTTTGACCACTGCACTGACCGCTGATTTGAGCATTGATCGCAGTAATTTACATGCCATTCCGCGTGCGGCAGCGGTCCGGCAGGAGGGAAGGCAGATTAGAGGCACCAGAGAGAGGCGATGTGCACAGGCAGCAGTTGGGAGAGAGAGGGTGCATGTTGCATACCGGCAATTGGAAAAAAAAGAAGGCGGCCGAGTCGTTTGAGTGAGGGGGCCTGCGCTGCAATGTGACTGAAATGCTATCATCAGCGCAAGGCAATCAAAGGGAAGGCACGTGGGAAAGGATGCTATGCAGATTAGTTGGACGGAAGCCGGGACCTGTGACAGCCTGTGCTGCACGGTATCCTGCAGGCTGCCATTGGAAGAACAGAACGCGGCTGCTGTGCCACGCTGTGCAGGGCTGCGGTTGCTGTGTCACCAGCGGCTGCCTTGCTGTTTGCCGCTGTTGCCAGCAGCTTTCGCTTCAGTTGACCAGCTGTAATGACCGGGATGCGCTCGGCAGCAGCTGCGAGCAGCTGCCTCGGCGTGCGGCTGCCTCTTCAGTTGACCAGCTGCACCGCCGCGATSCCGGGGATGCGCTCCCGCAGCTTCTGGGTGACTGCCACGCGCACCGTCATGACGTTGGCAGCGGGGCCGGTGATACGCACCTGCAGCGGCAGGCAGGGGGAGGGAGAGGGCACGGCAGCGGTGAGAGGTGTGGGTCAGTTTATCGACTGCAGACGCTGTGCGGCCGCCGGCGAGACAAATGTGTACCCAGCTCGACGGCTCGCCATTCAGAAGGCAGCGTTGCCCCTACTCAACCAAAGCACGCACACATCTTGGCGATGGGCCCGTCCACCTCCACCAGCTCGACTGAGGGCGAGCCGATTAGGGACTGCCAAATATACCCACACGCAACCAAAACATGCACACAAACAACAACACACCTTGGCGGTGGGCCCGTCCAGCTGAACCGGCTCCAAAGCTGGTATACAAACAACAATTTAAAGTGCAACAGCCACACACCTTGGCGATGGGCCCGTCCAGCTCCACCAGCTCAAGGCCGCCGCCGCCCGTGCCCACCAGGTACGGCCTGCAGGTGCAATTCAGGTGCAGAGGAGCACCGGTTGGAAGCAGCAGTGCGCGGTATGTGTTACTTTCGCAGGCAAGCAGCACCCGTGCCCACCAGGCACGGCCTGCTCGAGGTTCGAGGCAGCCATTGCTCGGAAGAGGTGTGTGGCTGGCGTACAGCACTGAGTGGATCGGCTTGTGGTGCATCTGATGCTGGATGCAAGCTTGATAGTGCCCCTTTGCAACCAGAACGTTTTCAAGCCCCACCTGATCTCGTCCAGCACGGTGTCGATGTTTTCAGAGGTCAGCTCCAGCCCCTGGTTCTCGTCCATCACCTGCTCCACCTCCAGGATGTCCTGCAAAGGGAGAACGACAGAAGAGGCAGACACATTAGCAGCTCTGCCAGTGCAAACATGGACACGGGAATAACGCCTTGCAGCTGGCCCACCTCCAGGATGTCCTGCAAGGGTGAAACAAGGGGAGATTGTACGCGCCAGCTCACCAGCACAGTGTAGTAGAAGGTGGCAACAAGCGCAGCTGCAATCTATGTAACATCGCAGCCCTGCCCCTTCAGCATCGGCATGCGCTCCATCAGCCGGCGCTTGACGCTGTGCCCACCCACACATGCAAAGCATACAAGAGCACGAAAGAAGCCCTGCTCCTCACCGGGATGCGCTCCATGAGTCGGCGCTTGATGCCCATGGTCATGGTGGTGAGGGAGGAGGGGCAGGAGCCGCAAGCGCCCGCCAGCCGCAGGTACACCTGCAGACGAAAAACAGAAGGACCTCGTTTGCAGCAAACAGCTAGGCAACGAGGGACAAGGGCAGGAGCCGCACGCGCCCGCCAGGCGCGGGTACACCTGCGGCAGCAGAGCGAGCGCAGCAGCGAGTGGATGCAATCCCAGTGCAGGTGCGGCGGAGCCAGCGGTAGGCACCTACCAGCGACGCTGATCGCCGGGCAGTTTCCATGCCATTGCACAAACAGCAAGAGCGGGTGCAATGTCGCTCAATTGCAGCACAAGCATGGCAAAAACAACAGCTGCGTCTCACCACTGGGCCGTCGATCTCCACAAACTCGACGTTGCCGCCGTCGGCCATGAGGTAGGGCCGCACCTGCGGGCAGACGGCAGGCAGGCGGGGCAGCCTCTTGTAACCAGATCACGAGCTATGCATGTGCACTCGACAAAGCCAGCAAAGTGATCCGCTCTGCACAGCACAACAGCACTGAACCGGGCGGCCTGCCGCCCACCAAACCCCAGCACCCACCTCATCCAGCACCAGCTCAACATTCTCCTCCGTCAGCTCCAGCGTGTCAGTTGCGGCTGCCTGGCAGGCAGGCGCGCGCGCCGCACCGCCTGCAGGAGGCAGCGATAAGGAGCGGCGGGGCTGAGCGGCGGCAGCGGCGCAGGCAGCAGCGGCGGCGGCGGCCAGGCCGGCCCTCATCCCCCGCCGAGGCGAGCCGACCCCTTACGTCTGCTGCCGCCTGCTAGCCTTCGCCGCTGCTGCCGCTGCTGCAGAAGGGCCGCAGGCCGCTGGGCGCCCAGGGCAACCCTCCCACGGCCGCCCAGGCGGGCAGGCGCCGCCGCATGCGATGCCGCGCAGCTGCAGGAGGCTGCTGCCGCGCTGAAGGCCGCCATAGCCGCGGTGCTGGGCGCCGGTCGTCAACGCCCAAGGGAAGCTGTTTTGCTGGGTCCTTAGCGCGGAAGGCGAGGCTGGCACCAGCTCTGTGAGCACATGCAGACAGCAAACCTGCATGCTGGCCTCGCCGCGCCCAGCCGCCGCCACGTCGGCGCCGCGATCTGGTGATCCAGCGGCCCAGGCACACCAGACCCTCGCCCTCCATTCCAGACATGCAACACTGAGGCCCACTGCTTGCAGCATGTACCAACGATGACGCAGACCAGCTGCATGTGAACGTGTGGTTCGTTACAGCTGCTCAACTAAGCAGGGAGCGGCGGCAGGCATGGGCCGCCGCCAGCAAGGGGATTGGACGGGTAGAGTAAGGTAGGAGGAGGCACATGTGGGCAGCTGAGGGACGGGAAGCTGAGACACAGAGGGAGGGAGAGGAAACGAAACTGGGATGAAAGAAAGGGAGCAACGAATAATGGGTTCAGTTCGTTTGCAGTTCGGTCGGGAGGGGGCTATGCTACAGGGGCGTTGCAAGCGTACGGGTAGATGGGGAGAGCGCCAGACGGCCACGATCAACAAGCATGCGCATCCAGCCTGCTGCAACGAGGCACCAGGGCTGGCTCAGAGCAGGCCTGCAGCGGGGCGCTGCAAGCGCGCACAGCAGGGCTGTGCTCCAAGCACACAGTTGCTGCTGCCGCTGCCGCTCTGCCTGACCAGTGCCTTCCGTGCGTGGAGGCGTAGCGCGCGTTAGCACTGGGCAGCTCAGTGCATGGCGGCACAGACCACGGTGATGTCGTCTGCCTTGCCGCCGCTGAACACCATGTCAAAGGCCTCGCTGGCGCCCTCGCTGCACACAAGGCAGGGAGAGAAGGCAGTGCAGCTGTTGCGGAAACTGATTGGACTACAAGAAGCACTGCAAACAATCACTCCAGGTATCGCCAGCTCCCACGCTGCACCGCCCGCACATCCCCGTCTAAGCACCACCACACGCCACGCCGTCGCAGTGTGAAGCAGTTCTCAGCAGAACTGCCCACCTGTAGGGCGTGAGCTTGTGCTTGTCCATGCTGTTTTCGAAAGCCAGGAAGGCTAGCCGCTGTGCAATCACCGAGGGCTGCACGCCTGCGGCCAGCGGGGCTGGGGGTGGCAGGAAGGGGGCAGCCCCGGAGGTGAGCTGTCCTGCAGCGGCAGGCAGCTCTTGTGTCCCTGCCTKTGCYWWNGSCNANGCAGSRSGCGMMGCAGCGGTGCAGGGGCAGCAAGGCGGNCAGGGGCAGCCGCCAGCCAGCAAGAGGGGCAGCAGCCAATCAGCACATNGTGCCGGTGCACTACAGTACCCAACAAAAGGCTGCGNCTGACCTTCGAGCACGTCTCGCTCCACCTCGGCTAGCAGCTCCTCTTCACTGACGTTGTCCCACAGCCCATCGCTGCAAAGTGGGAGTAGTAGAGGAAGACAGNCCTTCAGAAGGNCNACCAGTGGAAANGGTCCTCGCCAAACAGCACACAAATACCACAGAGGGCACTGCTACCCACAACAAGCAGTGCTGCCCACCTGCCGAGCACCACAATGTCCCCCGGGGCGACGGGCATGGTGGTCAGCATGGCGTCCTCCGGCAGGTCCGCGCCCTCAAAGTGGCCTGCGAACATTGTAAAGAACAACTTTTCCTTTTCAGTTTTACTGGCGGACCAACAGCATGGCGTCCTCCGGCAGGTCCGCGCCCTCAAAATGGCCTGCAGATGAAAGTATTCGATTCAGAGGCTGCCAGTTAGTCATTCTGATTCAGGACTTGTGGTATACAGCCCTGCAGGTCCGCAGCACACAGGCAGGCACACCGCCAGTAACAATGCAGTGGCAGCGGGAACAACCACCCTGCCGCAAGCAGCACGTCACCCAAACTGGTGCACATGCAACATGCAAACCACTGCCTCGACACAATCAGCACGCCGGCTCACCCAGCTGGTAGGGGTGCCCAAAGCTGTGCTCCTGCTGCGGCGAGCGGTACTTGACCTGCAGCTGCCCCACACGGCTGGACGCTGCGCAGCAAGAGATGGGCAGGCAGGTGCAGGCAGGTGCAGGCAGTCATGCAGGGAGCTGCCTAGCATCTGCTGACGGCAGCAAGCAGGAGGGGCGGGCAATGAGAAAGCGGCGCGAAGCCACTGGTGACACGGCCCGCCGTCCACAGCATGCATGCAGCCTGGCAGGCCTGCAGCCGTACGAGAAACACGGACACCTACAGCAAGCCTACCGCTCCCAGCCCTGCACACCCGCAGTGCTGCTGCCTCGCTCGCCGCGCCGCCGCCCTATCAGCACAAAGCCGCTGTCCCCAAGGTTGGCCGCCGATAGCCGGCCCTACAGAATCGTGGGCAGCGGGGCAGGGAGGAGCGGCGTGAGGGGGTTGTGTTGGATGCGCAAGGTACACGGCACAAGGTGCAGCTGGAGCTCAACTAGAAGCAGCAGGCAGGCTTGGTGCATTCAAGCTGACGCCCGCCACTGTTCGACTTGCTGCAATGAAGGGAGTGACACGCGCGCTCAACAAGCCCTATCTAGTGAGCATAGAAGGCCAATCAGCCTGCCTCCCCACCTGTATCTGGTCCACCAGCAGTATGCAGGCGGTCGATGAGCCCAGGATGCCCTCCAGCCGCAGCCGCTTGGCCGCAAACTGAACACAGGCAGAACAGGGCAGAGCACGGCACGCATTCAGGTTATGGTGTGTGCTTGGGGTCACCTGTAGTGCTCAGCAAAGCAGCAGGTAACAGCGTGCATGGCACTGGCACAGCGGCTGGGCTAAACTGAACCGGCACAGCGGCTGCAGGAGCTGCAGCTGCGCACCTGCAGCACACGCAGCACGTCGGTGGTCCCCAGATCCACTGAATGCCGCGCGAACTCCATCATTCGGCGGCTGCGAGTGGGGGCACGGTATTGAGGGGGATGCTCCAGTGAGCAAGACTGCGCTAATCCGCAGGCTGCAGTCCGGGTTTCCGTCCACATCCCCACCCCACACGTAACCAGGGACAAGAGCCGAACTGATGACTGCCGACTTGGAGACTCAGCCCCACCTGAAGCTGCCTGCATCAATGCCCTTCTCCTTCCACATGTACACGCCGTCGGCCACACCCATGGCGGTGATGCCGTTGCTGCAGGGCAGCACGCGATGGCAATGGACACAGGCAATTTGGTAAGGCTCGGTAGCCGCACACAGTCACAAGGAGGGACTGGTGCACATTTCTCGGCGGGCCGCCCACAACAACACCCATCACCCCTGGCAACTTCTGGGCAGCACACAAACACACCCGCACCCTCGCCCACCAGAACATCAAAGTCACTCACCGGTTGCTGCAGTAGAAGTAAGCATCCTCTCCACCAAAACCGTAGCCCTTGCGGTTCATCCCCTTCTGTCCCGCTGCCGCCTTCTCGGGGTGTGGAAGCGCCACCGCCGACACCTGCATTGTGGAGGGCATTGTGGCGCTAGCATGAGAAGCGGCAGTGCTCAGCTTTTATCACCAGCCCCAAAGTAACAGCGCAGAGGCAATCACCGTGCCTGCAGCAGCGCACGCCTCAGCCGGTTGGTCAGCCCGGCAAGCAACCGCAGCCAAGAGCAACCCGCCGCTGGCTGCAGCGGCGGCCCATTCAGCTGGTACTGCACATCCGGTGCCAGCTGTGCAGCCAGGTGCACAACTGCAACATGCAGAACAACAAGAAGGCGCACCTCTGGCTGCAGCGGCGGCCCCTTGAGCTGGTACTGCGGGTCCCGCATCGAGTGCTGCAGCGAGGGCCGCGACACCGCCGGCGTCAGGTTGCGCGCGTGGTCGCCTGAAGGGGAGCGGCAGGAGGAGGAGGTGCCAGTTGGACCAGGCAGCGCAAGCTCCGATGCGCAGCTCTGCTGTAGCCGGCAGGCATGCTTGCAGCTTGATGATTTGGTGCCTCGCCTGCCGGCCCTGCCACGTCAAGCATTCGCTGCCCTCCCCACAAACGACAAATATCCTCATCTCCCCTGCCTCACCCCAGTTGAGCCCTGTGTGCGAGGCCTCCTTGCCCAGCCACGCTGAGCACGGGAAGGACCAGTGCTCGCCCTCGGGACCAGATACCTCCACCCGGTCCAGGAACCAGCCCACGCCGCTGCCGTCGCTGGCGTGCGGCACCTGCTGCACGTGCACCTGCGCAGGGAGGTTGTGGGATGGGGGATTGGGGGTTGAGCGGCCATCAGCCAAGGCTGTGCCTGCTCGGTGTGCAGCTCTCCAGGCGGGTAACCGACCATTGCCGCATCCAGCACGGCACAGCACAACTGCTCAACGCGCACCCGCTTCTCGGTCCCCACAAACCAAACTGCTATCCATGGCATTGAAGCGCACCCGCTGCAGCTGGCCCAGGTAGGGCGAGGTGAAGGTGAAGCTCTTCTTGGTGGCCCGCTGGAAGCCCCGATCTCCTAGTGAGTCGCTGTCGCCCAGCAAATAGGGCTCGCTCTCCCCATCTGCATGTGTTGGGATGGAAGGCGGAAAATTGAACTTGTTCTGCAGGTTCCTCAGCAGGTTCCTCAGCATGTGGGAATTGCAGCCATCCAGAAGGCTCGCTCTCCGCTGCTGCACTATCGGGTTGGGAGGGGTGCAGTGGGGGATCAGCCTGCCATGCTGGCACATCATCCAATACACTACTTGAGGCCGTAGTAGCAGCAGTTGGTTACTCGCTGTGCCCATCTGCATTGGCGGACGCACAGCGTCTACCTCACATCAAAAAGCAAGGTGAACAATGTGGGCAGTGCGAACCAACCCACAGCTTTGCCGCCGCCCGCAGCAGATATAGGCACACAGTGGGTGCCCAGTCAGCACCAGGCCACCTCTGCCATGCTGTCCAAGCAGCCAGCAGCCCACAACAAGCATCCGCGCAGCATCATTCTGATCAAAAAGCAGCAGGGTGGCGGGCAAGGGCACACGCAGAACAACGCCCCCAGCCTATTGCATAATCGGGGGATGGCTCACAGCAACCTTGACGTCGCAGGCTGCCCAAGCCGCTGCCAACACCCAGCAGTCAAGACTGACTTGGACAGCTGTGCAAGTACTCCTTTGGATTCAACAACGCACCCACAGTCATGTGTGTGTCTCAAACCCTGTCCAACCGCGTACCAACCAAAGATGCTGCCCACGGCGCACCTGAGCCAACCAGCCGAATGACGGCAGGGGCAGGGCTGCCTGCTCCGCGCACGTCCCCGGTCACCACCTCGACTCGATAAATGGCTCTCCGTGGTGGCGGCACAGCTGCCGCTGCGGTGGCAGGGCCCGAGTGCTGCGAGCGTGCGCCAGTGCTTCCGGGGCCGCCGCTGGCGGCAGTGGCGGCAGCAGCGCTGCCGCCGGCACTGCGGCGCGACGGCTGCCAGCCCGGCGCAGTGCTGTAAGATGTGCTGGGCAAGCTGTCCAGTAGGCTGGAGGCGGGGGCGGCGCTGCTGCTGCTCAGCTCGCCCACCGCCCCCAGCGAGCGCAGGCCCTGGGCCAGGCGCCGCAGCGCGCCCACCCTGGCCATTTCAGGCTCTCTGGTGGGGCGCTGGGCGCTGCAGGGGCTGCTGTG
>JADXDR010000077.1:55045-76470 GCA_025026875.1 Chlorella ohadii
CCAGCGGGCGCGCCCCGTCTCCAAACGGAGCGCCCCACCCCCGCCCTGGCAGCGCCGGCAGCGAGGCGGAGCACTGGGGCGGTGCAGGCGGTGCAGCTGCGCTTCCAGCGCTGCGTGCCGGCCGCCGGCGTGTCGCCAGCTTGGACCCCTTCCCGAGGTGGGCGGTCCGGTGTGAAGGCGGTTGCTCTTCATGCAGGCTGTTGTGCTTCGAGGATGCTGCTTCCTATCTCCCGTTGCGATGTTCATGTGCCACGCACCTCTCTGCAGGGACGCACATGCCGAGGGGCTGCTGCTGGGCAGCCCGCATGACAGCGCCGCGGGGCGGGACCCGGCGCAGCAGGAACGCCCGCTCGACTCCCCGCAGCGTGGCGGGCCCTCCTCCTGGCGCACCTGCCTGATGCAGGTGAGCGGCGAACAGGGGTCTTTGCCAGCAAGCAGTCCAGCCGCTGCTGATGAGTGGCATGTGCGTATGAGCGGCTGGCCAGCAAAGGCTCCCTGGCTGTGCCAGCCATGGATGCTGAGGCTGCCACTGGGGCGAAGGCGGCGCTGGTGAACGGTGCAGCATCTCGCCCTGACCTCCTCATGCAAGCCCCGGCCCCTTGTCCCCCCTTTTTGACCCACCACACAGGAGCCGCTGCTGCTGTGGACGCTGGTGGGGGTGCTGGCAGGCGTGGCCCTGGGCGCAGCGCTCAAGCCAGCAGCCCTTGGCCCACAGGTGTGCACACTGGCTGCTTCTGGCGGTTGCTATCTGCTGCGTCACTGCCCGGCACAATCCCTGTGCCATATCAGCCCGCTGCTGCTTTGGTTGCACCCGTGGCCACAGTGTCTTTGAGTGGTCGTTCTCCAACCCACCCATCCCTCTAATGCCCCCATAACTGGCTCCCAGGCCATTGCGCTAATTGGATTTCCAGGAGAACTCATGCTGCGGTTGCTCAAGATGCTGGTACTCCCTCTGGTGTCGGTCAGCATGGTGAGGTGTTTCCTTCGTTTACCGGTTAACCGGCGCTTGACAGGAAGGAAGACTGGCTGCAGGAATTGACGGCAAGGAGTGGCACATTGTCCATTGAGCGCACCCCTGCCCTTCCCAGGTTGCGGGTGTGCTGAGCCTGCGCCACCAGGACGACGGCGGCGATGGGCAGCGCATGCGCCGCCTGGCCCACCTGACCGCCGCATATTATGTTGGTAGGTGAAGGTATACGGTGCTGTTCAAGGGACCTGCTTTCAAGGGTGATCAAATCTTTCTTGGCCTGACACAGTGGCTGTGAGTTCCGCCATGCCATGCCCCTCCATGCCATGCTGTCCACATGTGGGCTGCTCTGATGCTCCCTGCCCCACCTGTCATGCCTGCCCCCCATCGCAGGCAGCACATTGCTGGCCATTTTGGTCGGCATCTTTCTGGTGGTTGTGGTGCACCCCGGCCGCGGGGAACCATTTGACCACATTGCCAGCGGCGGCGGCGACTGCCGGCAGACACATGCCAAGGAGGTGCAGCAGGCGGGTGAGCAGTTTGGTGTGCATGCAAGACACATGGGGCGGAGGAACATTGGCATGCAGCTGCATGGCATGGCATGGCATGGCATGATGCAGCATTAACAAGGAATGGCATGGCGTGGCACATGTGTTGCACCGCACCACATGGCATGGCATGGCATGGCACATGTGGGGCGCTCATGTAAACCCTCACTTTGGTGTTTCATGGCATGCCATGGACCGCCAAGTCTGGCGGCAGGGTGCATGCTGTCATGCAGTGCCGAGGGGACGTCCACTGCATGGCCCAGTGGCATGCCGCTAAATTGTGTATAACCCCAAACCCCAACGTCTGCCATGCAGGCACACACTCTGGGCCACGAGCGGGCACCACAGATGCGCTCCTCAACGTGGCACGCCAGGTGGGGAGTTGGGTAGGATTTAAGCTGGTCCATGATGGTGCAATGTCTCCATGCAGACCGCCCCTTGTGCCAGCCTGCTGGGCAGGCCAGCATGGGACATGCTGGCCAGGCCCTGCACTGCATATGAACCCATGTGCACTGACATGCATGCTAATTGTGCAGGCGGTCAAGTGCACGGCAGCGGATGCACTGCTGTTAGCACACCGCCCAGTGAACCTCTAGCCTTCCACCCCATGCCATTTGACGCAGGTGGTGCCTGACAACATTGTTGTGGCGGCGGTCAACACAAACGTGCTGGGGCTCATCACTTTCTCCCTCATGTTTGGCGTGGCGCTCAGCTCTTTGGGTGAGGCCATTTTGTGGGTGGGTCGGGCTTCACCTAACAATGGTGCTCTGAAGTAGTGGCAAGCAAACTTTGGCTACATGGCCGATGGTGGCAGGGGCAGCGTAGGAGCCACAGGTTCAGGCGTGCCAACCTGGACGTGCTGGTCCTGCAGCTGCTGAGTTGAGGCTGCGGCTGGGCTCTTCATGTGCTCGTTCGTGTGTCTGCTCCGCGGCTTGTGGTGACGCTCATGCCTCTCCGATGCTGCCTGCAGGTATCTGTAAAATGCAGGCGCCACCGCCGACCACCTGGCCAAGCAGATCGGCGTGGTGAACGCAGCGGTGCAGCGCATGTGTCCACCCCCTGTTTACTGCGGCTCCTACATGTGTCCGCTTTGCAGGCGCTGCCGCCGACCACCTGGCCAAGCAGATCGGCGTGGTGAACGCAGCGGTGCAGCGCATGGTGTCGGCCGCCCTGTGGCTGTCGCCGCTGGGAGTGGGCTCCCTGGTGGCGGCCAGCATCCTGCGCGCCTGCGACCTCCTGGGTGGGTTTGGGATTGGGTGGCAGGGTGCCACAGCTGGTTGGCAGGGCTGCAGTGTGTGCAAATCGTTCTCCGGCATGCCAGTGTGGTTGCCTGCGTAGTCAACCCGAAAGCCATGCAGGTTTGGGGATGCCCCATCGACACGTCCGGTTCGGCCCCTTCAGTGCGCCCTCCTCTCCCCTGCCCTCTCCAATTTCCGCAGGCACGCTGGCGGCCCTGGGCCTGTGGGTGGCCACAGTCCTGGCCGGCCTCGCCCTCTTTGCCTTTGCCCTGCTGCCCCTGCTGCTGTGGGCCGCCACGGGCCGATCGCCGCTGGCGGTGTCCCGCCAGTTTGCCGCCTCCCTGCTGCTGGCGTTTGGCACAGGCAGCTCGGTGGCGGCGCTGCCGGCCGCCATGCAGGTGCGCCGCAGTTCCTGAAAATGTGTTGAGGGGTGGGTTGCATGTGCGTGTTGATGCTGGGGCTGGCGCAGGCTTAGTGAGGGGCAGTGCCATACCGGTATGTTAATGCATGCTGGCCGGGCATCTCCCTTCCTCTCCGCAGGCCGCCAAAGAGGGCGGGTGCGACGAGGCCACGGTGGACTTCTTCCTGCCCCTGGGCACCACCGTCAACAGTGAGACTGGCTGCCGCATACAGTTTCGCTCGAAAGTTTTGCAACCTGAGCTCGTAAATGGGCAGCCAACAACAGGTTGCCGCGGGGAGGCTGGACTACTAGCCAATGTTGACGCGCATGCCCCTGCACTCCGCCTGCAGTGAACGGCACGGCGCTGTACGAGGCAACCACCGCCATCTTCATCGCGCAGGTGGGGCGGAGGGGCGGGCTGGCAGCCAGGCAGGGTGGCAGTACAGTCAGCTGATGGGGCCAAGCCGTGCCAAAACGGACAGACTTCCAAGAGTGGGCTTTCCTTCCTTCCCTCTGAAGCTTCTTGCCTCTCCTTCCTTCCTTCCCTGCTCCCTCCCCGCCCCACAGCCGCGGCCTCCTTCCTTCCCTTCCTTCCTTCCTTNGTCCCCTCCCCTCCCACNAGCGGCGGCCTCCTTCCTTCCCTTRCTTCCTTRCTTGRCNCCCRCCCCTCCCACAGCGGGGCTCCTTCCTTCCCTTCCTTCCTGGCTCCCACCGCCGCCGCTGTGGCGGCGGCGGCGGCAGGCGGTTACCCACCCCGAAAACACCACCACCCGCCCAACCCCACCGAAACACTAACTCCCCTAAAACCACCGCCGAAAGCGGCCTAAGCACCCTCCCCACCGAAACCCTAACTCCCCTGAAACCACCGCCGAAAGCGTCCTGAGCACAATAAGCAAGTTGGTTAACCCTTGGGTTAACGGAACGGCGATGCTGGGGATGGAGGGAAGGAAGGAAGGAAGGCCGGGGTGGGGGAGTGGGAGCAAGGAAGGAAGCCCGGGTGGGGGCGGGGGGAGGAAAGGAAGGAAGGAAGGAAGCGGTTGCGGTTGAAGGAAGGAAGGGAAGGAAAGCAGCATGCCAAATGGTCGGAAGGCCAAGGAACCTTAGCATTCCTTCTTCCATCTGACCTTCTGCCCTTCCTTTCCGTGGAACGGAAGGGGAAGGAAGGAAGGCCTACAAACTTCCTTGCCACAGAAGCTCACCCTTCCTCCCGGTAATTTGTGGCCAAAACAGCTGCATGCAATGCCCAGCCCCCCGCACGTCCCTTGCTACCAACCCTCACGGTGCAGGCGCACAGTGCACGGGCTGGGGCCCGCTGAGCTGCCGGATGTACACCACTGTTGCCCTCACTTGACTTTTCACAACCTTCCATATTCCAGGCCCATGGCGTGCGGCTGGGGACCGCTGAGCTGTTAGTGGTTGCCTTCACTTTGACGTGTCACAACCTTCCATATTCCAGGCCCATGGCGTGCGGCTGGGACCCGCTGAGCTGCTAGTGGTTGCCTTCACCGCCTCGTTGGCGGCAGTGGGCGCACCCGCCATCCCCTCAGCCGGTCTAGTCACCATGCTGATTGTGCTGCAAGCCGTGTCTCTCGACCAATACGCGGCGGGTGGGTGTTGTGGCAGGCGTTGCATGTTTTGTTTCCTCGGCAGCCTCGCCACCATGAAACTGCAAGCAGTGCCGCCGGGCCGGCATGCGGCAGGTTGGCGCTTCGTCTTGCAGCAGCCCAAGTGCCCCACCTGCTGCACCTGCTGCTGGTTGCCAATGCGTCCCGCTGGGACCCAGCCGCCGCTCGTTGCCCATGCCTGCTACTGCCCGACTCCCCCGCTGCAGATCTGGCAGTCATTCTGGCCATTGATTGGGCGCTGGATAGATGCCGCACCACAGTGAATGTGAGCTGTCGCCTGCTGTATGTTGCCTCGGAGGCGGGTTGGCTGCAGTGAGGCTGCATCAACCTGCAGCAGAGAGCTGCTAGTCCTCCGCTCAAGCTGCTTTGCCGCCACATCGCTCTCCCCGCAGATTTTGGGCGATGCCTACGGCTGTGTGCTGGTAGATCACCTGCTGCAGCGGCGCCCCCGCGGCGGCGGCAGCGGCGGGACCGGCGGCAGCAAGCAGATACCCTACATTCAGCTGGAAATGGGGGAGGCGCACCAGCTGCAGCAGCCGCAGGGGCAGCAGCGATGAACAGTTATGCTGGGCCAGACCCCGCTTGTTGTACATCGGTTACACCATCCTTCATATTCAACTGTAAATTCGGTGCTGCATACCGCCCAGCAGCAGTCATGTGCAAACGAACATGTGCCACAACAGGACCTGGCCACAAGTGCACTGTCCGGTTGGTGAGCGGAGCCGCTGTGCCGCCGCCTTCCGCCGAGCATCTCAGAGGCCCGGGTGCAGCGTTGGACGCACTCATAAGCATTGTATCACATCAATGGCACCACCAGGACCTCGCGAGCGGCGCAGCGCCCAGCAGGAGGGCGCTGGCCCAGCGGCCGGCCGGGGCGCGGCAGCTCAGGGGGCGGCGCACGCCTCGTTGGGCGCTACAGGCGACGATGAAATCGCAGCAGGGCCCGGAGGCTCGCCGAGGTGCGGCCCGAGCGTAGGGTTTCTCTCGCCTCTGCGCTGCTTAGGGCCTGCTTNAGTTGGTTTAGCGAGACGCCACGACGCAAAGATGCAGCTACTTACAGTCGCGTTCTCGCTCTCGCTGCAGCTACGCCCCGGCGGCGGCGGCGGCAGACCTGACGGCGGCCTTCCTGAACGTAACGGAGACCTGGGAGGCCCGCCCCACTGATGCGCACATGCAGCGCGAGCAGCAGCTGCTGAACGTCTGCTGTCGTGCTTCGGGTGCCCTCGAAGGCCTTCGGACAGGCCGCCTGCAGCCCGGCGAGCTCTGCAGCCCGGCGAGCACTGCCACGTTGCTGCAAATCCTGCTGTGGTTAACCTTTCCCTTGCGGAGCGGCTTGCCGGGTGCGGCTGTGATGATCATCCAACGACGGGATGTGCAGTACCGTCCTGGGCTGAGTGGATGTACAGCTAGTGTTCCCCTATAGTTTATGGCGCAGATGCAGTGCATGCGTGGCTCAGCTTCCGGTCCGTTTGTACATGGCTTGCCTGCAGGCGCCTGCTCGCAGGCGGCGTATGTCCACTTTGCAAGCACTAAGCCAGCTGTGACCACGCCTTGCTGCCTGCCTACCTCCCAACAGGCCCTGCAAAGCCATGGTGGTGGCACATCTGGCTTCCATGCATGAGTTTAGCAAGGCGCCACAAAGCTCTGATATTGTGGAGGATGGTGTGCTGCCTCCAGCACTCGGGGGAAGCTACCTTTGCGCCGCTGCCGCCACCGGCGTTGCTGTTCTTACCCTGGACTCGAATGCCCGCGCCCAGATTGGCGGCTGCTGGAGGGCAGTGCCGCCGCTGCAGGTGGGCATGCCAGCTCCTGCACACCGCTTGTTCGTTAGCCACGCTTGCCACTGCACCGCCCAGCACTGAACATGTCAGCTTGCTGCGCCTCTAACCGCCTTTCTGATGTGCTGACCGCACATTGTTGCCGCGACCGCCGGACTCCGTTTGCTGAGCAGGCTGTGGTGGCGTCCCAGGACCAACTTGGTGAATCAGTTGTGCGGCACATCCAACGGGCCCATTTCATCTTTCTGGCCCGCCTGGTAGATTTTCAGGCCGCCCCTGTGGCGGCAGTGCTGGTGCTGGATGGCCACCTGGCTGACCTGCTGCGGCAGGTGGCAAGCATTGTGCAACTGCCCAGCTCCCGGACACTGTCTGGCAGGCCGGGCGGGCAGGATTGCGCCACACCAGCAGCACTGGCTGGCTGGTGGTTACATGTCTGTCGTACAAGGCGACTACATGCCCCCAGGTGACCCAACYGACTGGGGGGAGAGAAGGGGCCACAGAGACAAACACAAGGGAGAGAGAAGGAGGGGAGGTGGGAGTGAGAGTCGTGGAGAGGGCTCCACAAAAGATGGGGCATGGAAGGGGACACGATCTGCAACACAGGGAAACGAGAKCGGTGCTAACGGGGAGGCAGGGGGGGGTGCGGTCTCAAAGCGAGGACGAACAGGCAGAGGCCGCACATGCAATGGGATCTGTGGGTGAGCGGATGCTTTACAGTTGAGTGAGCTGCTGGCCGCTTACGCATGCTGCTCACCACGTACTTGCAATTTTAAGCGCCTGTGTTGATACTTATCCAAGTTCAGACCTGATATTGTCGCTTTATCAACTTCCAATTATGCCCGCTGCCCACAGACGCCCAAGCTGGCGTTCCATGTGCTGTGTGTGGTCGGCGCAGTCTGCCGAGCAGGAGCAGCGGTTGCAGCCGCAGATGCCGGTGCCGGCGGCAGCAGCAGCGGTGTGCCTGGCTGCTGCGGCAATACCGCATGGATCGACGCACCTGCAGATGCAGCCATTGGGCAGCACGCAGCAGCGCTGCGAGCAGCTTTCGAGGGTGCAGGACTGGGCGCATTGCTTCGGGCAGACAGCCCTAATCTGCCCATGCAAGCATGCTCCGTCCCAACTGCCCAGCGCCTGTGCGCTGCCTCGCTGCGCCTGGCCGCTGCCCTGGTTGAGTTTTGGCAGCAGCCGGAGCAAGCGGCACAGGCGCAACTTGAAGTCGCGCAGGCAGCCGCAGCCCGCAGCTGCGCCTATCTGCGCTGCGCCAACCTGGGCGGGCAGGCCCGGCGGCGGGAGAGGGCGAGGACAGCGCCCGCTGCAGGTGGGCTGTGCGTGGTTGTGGGCTGTGCAAGTTTGCCTGATGTGCATGTTGTGGGCTGCATGTGGTTGCGGGATGGTTGTGCCTCCGTCTGTCTGCAAGTTGCATGCTTGTGAGTCGGGCCCGTTCTGCTTGCAAATATCACGCCTCCCCGCCTGCCATTGCTTTCACCATGTTTCCGTCCTTTGCTGCAGCGCCTGCCGCGCTGTGTGGTACTGCGGCACCGCCTGCTCGCACGCCGACTGGKGGGCAGGGCACCGCCGCGTGTGCAAGGCGCTGGGCGCGGCGCGGGCMGCGGAGAAGGAGCGGCGGCGGCAGGAGGCAGCGGCGGCAGACTGAGGCATGTGTCCTGCATGGGCAGCAACTAGCTTTGCTTCTGTACAGCTTGCATGCATAGCACGACTGCAGTGCTCAATGCGCAGGACCTGTGTAGCGCTTTTACAGACCAGGATGTGCCCAGGCGTAGTGTGTCCATTGGCTGGCTGTAGCAGGATAAGGAGTGGAGGAGTGGAGTTGGATTGCAAGAGCCAGCGTCGGTGCAGCATCGCAAGGCGTGGGTACGGGAGCAGCCTGGCATAGTTGTGGGCAAGGGGGCACCGGGTGTACCAGCGCCTCACACACATCATCACCATCACAAGCGAATGGCAGTTGGAGGGTGATTGCTTGCGCTGCTGAGCGCACAGCCATCCCAGCAGGCGCACCAGAAGCACGGAAGAGAGGCGGTCAGCGGGTCCCGTGGCGGTGGCGGCGCTGCAGGCGCACCTTGGAAAGGCAGCAATGGCAGCGTCCTCGCTGCAGCCTCACAGATAGCAGCCTGCTGAGACTGTGCCCTGAAACCCAGGTGCTGCTGGTTTGTCGTCTGCATGCACCAGGCAACTGCCGCCGCTGTGCCGTCCCTGCCGCGCCAGGCCCGCCGCCCAAATGGCGGCGATCGAGCCATCGCTGCCTTCCCGTCGACTGCAACACTCTGCTGCGCCATTCCAACTGCGCACAAGCCGCGCACCGGTGCTCAGCGGGCGACAGCGGTTGGCCGGAGCGCCTTGGCTCTGCAGACGGCCGTGCACCCCTGCACCCTGCTCACCAGGTGATGCTGCGCTCTTGCAGGGCGCTGCAGCGCGGCTGCTCGCTGCAGCCGCCTTGCGGGGGAGCCGCTGCTCTGTGGCGCAGCGGCGCTCGCTTGTGTCCCTTGCTTGCGGCTCTGCCACGTCTGCTGAAACAGTTGAGCCCTCCTCCACCGCGGCAGACACACCCGCCCTGCCGCCGCCTGCGTTGCGTTGCCGTTCCTCTTGCGCCCCCTCCCACCCTGCTGTCATGCTGCTCACTGCTGTCCCCTCTGTGCAGCCCATGCTGCTGGGTTCGTTCGACCTGCAGACGGCCATGGCGCGGCAGCAGGCGGGCTGGCACAACGTGGTGAGCTGTCGCGGCAGCGGCCGACCGCAAGCTTTCCCGCCGCTCCCGCCCGCCACCTTGCACGCCAGCCGGCGCGCCTCACGAGCATTCCATCCGTCAAACTGGCTCCCTTGCAGGCCATGCACGACCAGCAGGAGCACTGCGAGGAGCATGCTGCGTGGCGGCAGCAAGAGGCGGCGTACCTGCAGCAGTGAGCTCGAGGGGCGAGGGCTGTCCAGCGGGTTGGTGGGTGCTGGCTTGCGAGGCTGTGGGGCAGGAGTACGCTCGTGCACAGCTTGCAGCCAAATTGCAGCTCCCACAAAAGTATTGCCATGTGTGCCACCCTTCAGGCTGGAGAGCCACTACTACCGGGAGCAGGAGGCGGAGTTCAACGCCTGCTCACTTTGCCCGGCACCTGCCGCCTTGCAAACCTGCCCCCCGCTGTCCCTCTGGTGCGCCATTTTCTTCACAGGCTGGAGAGCCACTACTACCGAGAGCAGGAGGCGGAGTTCAACGCCTCGCTGCACGAGTACTACGCCGCCCGCGCGCGCCACCAGGCGGAGCAGCAGCGCCTGAACCAGGTGCGACTGGGTGAAGCCGTTTGCTGCACTGGGGGAGGCACGGGCAGAGGGCTCCCTACTCCCTACTGCCAGTATGCCACCAGGCGGAGCAGCAGCGTCGTACCAGGTGCGACTGGATGGCACTGTTTGCTGCATAAGGTGCTCGCAGTGGGCGTTTGTGGGTTGGTGCATGTCATCAAGCTGAACAGCAGGGGCTGAGCTACTAGGTGCGGCGGTCAGTAAGTGGGGCTGGTGAGGCAGCTGCAGGCCGGGGGAGAGGGCATTACTGCTGAGCAAGCACCACAGACGGTAGAGATTCGGCAGCCGGGCTGCTGCTTTTACCAGCACAATCGCCCATGCCAACCGCCCTGCCCCTCTCCCCGCATCCACAGGTGCTGTATGGGCCCTACATGCACACGCCGCCCCACCTGCAGCAGTGCGCCGCGCCGACACACCCGCAGCATGCGCAGCAGCAGGCCGCGCCGACCGGCATGGACTGTGGGTGGCAGGCGGCGGCCTCCCCGCGCGCACCGCTGGCAGCCGTCAATGGCTGGCAGCTCAGCGGCGGCATGCAGTGGGAGGCGGCGGCGGGAGGCGCCTCACGCAAYCGCGGCCACGATGCGGCGGCAGGGGAGCACSCMTCGGGCGGGCCGGGTGAGCGGGGCTGGGGCAATCGGACACATGCGTTTGGTGCAGTCCTGTGCAGCTCCCTGCTCAGTCTGCATGAMGGGAGSGGTTGATAAGGGTTGCAAGTCTGCACGCCAGCTGCATCSTGGGTGCTTCKCCCAACKAAACMSGTGTTGCAKCCCCCGCCTGCAACCGTGCAGACACCGCTTTCAAGCGGCGCATGCTCCGTCACGACATCAGCTGAGCGTCCAGCACGCAACATCAGCAGCAACAGTTCGAATATTCTAGCCGAGGAGGCTGCATGCAGCATGCCGCCGCACCTCAGCCGCACAGCCTTTGCAGCTGCCCGGCGCCCCGCCCTCTTCACTGCAACCATGTGAGCCCAACTGCCCCAAAACTCCCCACAAAGCCTTCCTGCATTCATTCAAAACTCACCCCCCTGTGAGAGGCTGTTGCACCGCCAATGCCTGGTGCGGCCACCACCCTGCTGATCATCTCTGCTGATCAACCCCCGACCCCCCCTGTTCACCCGCTGGTAATGCTAATGCCTACTTGTTCTTGCCTCTGGGATTTTTCGTTTTGGTCACCCACCCAGCTCTGCACTCCTGTACACCCCCATGCCGCTCTATTTCTCTGCTCCGCTCCCGCTCCTGCTGCCGCCTGTATGCCTGGCACACCCTGGTCTGTAAAAGCGCTGCACAAGTCCTGTGCATTGAGCACCGCACTCGTGCTATGCATGCAAGCTGTACAGAAGTCAAGCTAGTTGCTGTGCACCCCTGACAAGCGGCTCAGTCTGCTGCGGCCACCTCCTGCCGCCGCCGCTCCTTCTCCGCCGCCCGCGCTGAGCCCAGCGCCTTGCACACGCGGCGGTGCCCCGCCCGCCAGTCGGCGTGCGAGCAGGCAGTGCCGCAGTACCAAACAGCGCGGCAGGCACTGCAGCAAAGGGCAGCAGCAGTGATGATGGAAGGAGGTGCACAGATGCAATAAAGGAAGTCCCTAGTTCACAACATGCAACTTGCAACCGCACAGGCGGGGTACAACCAGCCAGCAACCACACACATGCAGCCCACACGATGCACAGCAGGCAAACTTGCACAGCACCACCCCGCTCAGCACAGCACCACCTGCAGCGAGCACTGCCCTCGCCCTCCCCCGCCGCCGGGCCGCCCTGCCCGCCCAGGTTGGCGCAGTGCAGGTAGGCGCAGCTGCGGGCTGCGGCTGCCTGTGCTGCTTCCAGCTGCGCCTGCGCCGCTTGCTCCGGCTGCTGCCAATACTCCAGCAGGGCGGCGGCCAGGCGCAGCGACGCAGCGCACAGGCGCTGGGCGGTTGGGATGCTGTACGCTGGAAGTGGCAGGGGGATGTCTGCCTGCAGCAGGGCGCCCAGCCCCGCACCCTCAACCGCTGCTTGCAGCGCTGCTGCATGCCGCTCCATGGCTCCAAGTGCAGCCTCAGCAGCAGCGTCAGAGCATGCGCTGTTGCCGGCGCTTCTAGGCATATCACTGTCGCTGCCGCCTGCACCAGCAGCTGCGGCTGCAATGGCTGTTCGGTAGATCAGTGCGACCACACACAGCACAGTGGCTGGCAGCCTGGAAATCTGTGGGTAAAGTGAGAGGGTCGGGTACCTAAAATGGCTGTGCGACAAGCATGCTTTGGAATGTAAAGCTGAATGTTAGCAGGCAAGCAGCCACGAACACTAGCCTGCATGTTCCCTGACATGCCTATGGACCAACTCACCCATAGGAGCACCTGCTGCCTGTCCTGCCCCGCCGCACCCACGGCTTGTGGAGAGCGAAGCAGCTGCTGCTGAACGTCTGCCGCCTGCCGCAGCAGGGCAGCCAGGTGGCCATCAAGCACCAGTACTGCCGCCACAGGGGCGGCATGGAAGTCCGCTACCCTCATAAGGAATGTGATATACCGTTGGACGTCGTGCACTTGATCCTGAGACGGCTCAGCAGCCTGCTGGGCAAAAGGTGGGGTAAGGAGTGCTGTCAGCACACTACACTGGCTGCTGGTGTCGCGGCAAGCTGCCANGTTTAGTGCTGTGCGGTCAATGGCACGTGGCAGACGGAGGAGTAAGCGGTCCGAGCAAGGGCGATACACCCACCTGCAGCGGCGGCATCGCCNTCCAGCAGCTGCCAATCTGGGCACGAAAATCCGGTTCCAGGGCAAAGAGTGCGAGACCAGCAGCGGCGGCGGCATACAGGTAGCTTCCCGACATGGAAGGGCGCAGCACGCTAATCCCTAGCGCTGCAACCCCATCCGGAGCACTGTTGCATGAGCACATGGCAGCCAGATGCGCCATGGCCATGGCTTTGCAAGGCCTGCAACGAAGCTAGGCAGCACACGGGTTTGTTGGCAACCCCYCAGGTTGCTCACAGGCGTGGGCCACCTGCAAGTTTCAGCCAGCCATCTGCTCACACACGAGGGCTGGGGGCACAGACGCACTGCAAACCCCGCTTGCACAAAGGGCGTACGAGCTGCAAGCATTGCAATGCAGTCGGCCCGTCCATCCCCAGGGCTCACCCGGCGAGCTGCTCAACCAGGGAGGAGTTGGGGTCGTACTGGCACTGGTAAATCGTGGCTTCACCCAGGCCAGCAGCTGCAGCGCTCATGAGGCCGCCGAGCAGACCAGCCACAGTCAGCCAAAAGTGTTCTTGTCCCAGCAAGGGCAGCAGCTGCACGCGCCGCTGCTGGTCCGCCTCGCCACCACTCTGGGCCCAGTGCAGCAGCCGGCAGGCGGCAGCGTGCAGCTGCCACATTGGCAACTGCACCTCTGGCCATGTGTGAGCTTGTGGATGCTCAACAGTGGCCAGCAAGTGGGCGTGGACAGCATCTGCCAGGCAGAGGCAGGCTAATCCAACCGTCTCTGCTACTTCGCACATGATCTCCCTGTGGCGCTCTTCTTCAAAGGCCATCCCTGCGGCAGCTGCTGTAAGAGCTTGGCTCGCGTCCAGCAGCTGCGGAAGCAGGCGCAGCGCTGCTGCCGCAGCGGCATATGCAACCGCGTTCTGTTGTGCATCCGCCAAAGGCGCTGTGCCGCGCTGCGGCCCGCTGGGCTGCTCGCCAGCTGCAGCTGGACCGCTGGCAGGCGGCGGGCATGTGCGCTTCAAGGCCACCCCGCAGCTGCCCAGAATTACTGCCCAATTGGAGCATATTTGTATCAGGAGCATTGGGCTGCTGGCCGCCACCCGCTCTCCCAGCCGCAGCAGCGACCCCAGCCGCCGCAGCAGCTGTGGCAGCAGCTGCTGCATGCGGCCTGCCGCGATGCGGCTGCCCTGCCCCACCGGCCCCAACTGCGCTTTACAAGCTGCGCAGAGGAGGGCGGCCAGTTGGGAGCGCGCCTCTATATGCTGCTCCGGAGTATCCTCCAAGCCGCCAAAGTTGGGCGGGGTGCACAGCACCAGCTGCGCCGCGCTCTCCAGAGATGCGGCGCCGCGCTCGCCGCCCAGCTGCTGTTTGCACGCCTGTCGCAGCAGTTGGCTGCATAGCGCGCGGACCAGCCACGGTGTGCCCGCATAAGAGTCCATGGTCGGCGGGTCGCTGGCTGCAATGTCAGCCGCCCTGCGCTGCAGCGCCAGCAGCAGCGCGCTGGCGAGCTTGCTGCACAAGGCCGCATCCTGCTGCAGGGCTGCGCAGTGCTCGCCGGCGCCGAGCGGGCGGGTGTTATCCATGAGGGCCAGCAGCTGCGCCAGGCCCGGGGCAGCCATGTCTGCGGCACACGGATATGGAAGGCTTATGGATCAGAGCCAGGGCAATGCAGGCATGAAGCAACCTGATGCCAGAGTCAAGCTGTTGGCCACAGCAACACCGGGCATGCAGCAGACCCTGATCACACAGCGCTCGGCCCTGCCCCACCTGCATAAAAGTGGTGCTCTGGACCGCCAAACAGAGCGGCGCACTCCAGCAGCCAGGCATGGAACAGCGCAGGTGGTGCAGCGTCAGCTAGCTCGCCACCCGCATTCACCGCGATGGCTATGGCGGAACAGAGCGCCCGAGACTGGAGGCCTACCAGCGAGGTAGCCAGCTCTGACAGGCGCCCGCGCCACGCATCGCCGCCGGCCCCCTGCCTGCTTCTGCCGGCTGCTGTCCCCAGGAAGCGCAGCGCACCCAGCGCCGCCTGCAGCAGGGCTGCCACGCTGTGGCTGCAGAGCTCGCCGGGCTGCAGGCGGCCTGTCCGAAAGCCTTCGAGGGCACCCGAAGCACGACAGCAGACGTTCAGCAGCTGCTGCTCGCGCTGCATGTGCGCATCAGTGGGGCGGGCCTCCCAGGTCTCCGTTACGTTCAGGAAGGCCGCCGTCAGGTCTGCCGCCGCCGCCGCCGGGGCGTAGCTGCAGCGAGAGCGAGAACGCGACTGTAAGTAGCTGCATCTTTGCGTCGTGGCGTCTCGCTAAACCAACTAAGCAGGCCCTAAGCAGCGCAGAGGCGAGAGAAACCCTACGCTCGGGCCGCACCTCGGCGAGCCTCCGGGCCCTGCTGCGATTTCATCGTCGCCTGTAGCGCCCAACGAGGCGTGCGCCGCCCCCTGAGCTGCCGCGCCCCGGCCGGCCGCTGGGCCAGCGCCCTCCTGCTGGGCGCTGCGCCGCTCGCGAGGTCCTGGTGGTGCCATTGATGTGATACAATGCTTATGAGTGCGGCCAGCGATGCGGCCGGGCCTTGAGATGCCGGCGGACGGCGGCGGCACAGCGGCGCCACATCAGCCTGAGCACTGAGTGCGGCGCTCATGCGCCTGCCCTGCGGCTTATGGCCATGGCTGGGCCACATGTGTTGGTGCCCCTGCACTGCAACTGACATTGCATCACGCAGCCAGTTGCATGCCGGGTAACATTCCCTGTGGACGCCAGGTCAATAGCCACTAAAATTGCGAGTGTTACAGACGTCCAACATGAGTGCGTGCGCTGAGGGCTGCGGAGAGGTGCTGCAGGTGTGGGTGCTGCGATTGGCGGGTGCTGCTACTGTTTGTGGGTGCTGCCCGCTTCGGCTTCACTCCGCCTTGTCCTCGACCGCAGCCTTGGCCTCAACCTCTGCCGCCAGCTCATCCGCCGCCTTCTTGTCCTCGCTCTGCGATCGTCAACACAAGCAGGCAGCGCCAGTTTAAGAAGAGCAGCAAGCAGACGACATTGAAAGCGTATCCGCCACACTCATGCCTTTGCTCTACTAAGCGGGGAACCGGCGGAGTGGGTGACTAGGCGAGCTAACCGCATGCCACCGCCCATCGCTGCAACTGCCACAGCGGCCACCCCCTCCCTTTGCGCTACGACACACCCCAGCCCAACTCTGGCGTGAAGCCCGGCTCGCCAGTCAGCTCCTTCATCTCCTCAGCGCTGCAAAACCTGCCCCGCACATCTGCTGCACCTGCCACCAAGTCAAACTGCCCAGCCCAACTCTGGCGCGAAGCCCGGCTCGCCAATCAGCTCTTCATCCTTCTCAGCGCAGCAACACCTTGCCCCATCACGTGTGCTNGCACCTGCCACCAAAACCGCACCCCAGCCCACCTCTGGCGCGAACCCGGGCTCGCCAATCAGCTCCTTCGCCTTCTCAACTCTGCAACCTCCACCAAACCACCACAACAGAGACAGCCTTGCTTGATGTCTCCGTCTGCCTGACAATTCCCCGTTAACCCACCTCTGGCGCGAAGCCGGGCTCGCCGATCAGCTCCTTCATCTTCTCCCCCGCCTCGTGGTATGCCTTCTGGAACTCTGCCGCCCGCTCTGCAGGAAATGAGGATTGAAAGCTTTGTTAACCGCCATGAAAACGTGTGTTTGCGGCCTGCCTGTGCTGTGTTTGCGGCCTGCCTTCCAAAAACCCGCGCCCCTACTGGAGCTAGCTGACATAGCCCAGCACTCTGTGCTGGCACCCACCTGCGCTCGCGACGCACGTGCAGGAGAGAAGGCGCCAGCCCAAACCAAGCGAGTGGCTCTCAAACAATCAATGAACACGGGCACCCACCCGCGCTAGCAAAGCGTATGCAGAACAGCTCCATCTTCTGCGACTCGTCCGCAAAGTCCACGCAGCTCCACACCTGCAGGGGGGAAGAATCAATACATAACGGTTTAGTAAATGCCCAGGGTAGTTGGCGACTCGTCCGCAAAGTCGGCGCAGCTCCAGGGCTGGGGAGGAGGCTGGCGCACATGCGGCAGGCTAGGTTGATAGGCCTGGGTTAATGGCAACTTCCAACGTTCCGGCACAAACAGCCCTGCATCAAGCAGCCCGCCCAAGCCCAGCCAGCGCCTCACCATGGCCTTGTCGCTGCCGCCGTGCTCCTGCACCTTGGTGCCGGGCATGACTGCGGCAGGAATGGGGCGTGTCAAAGGATCAGGAACATGAGAGCAATCAAGCAACCAGCCAGCAGCGACCTCAGTATAGCCGCTGCAGCCACATGCCTGCAGCCATTGACAATCCCAGCAGCAAGACAGCAGGCAGCGCACGGCGCAGTCTTGTCCCAGTGCACATGTGTGCAGCACAGTCAAACACCCCAGCAGGGCTCACTGATGTGGTTGCTGCGGATCTTGAGCGTCTTGTCCTGGCGCATCAGGAAGCGGATCTTCTTGTTCTCCTGCGGGCACCATTGTAAAGGGGAAATTGTGAGTGCAGCCCAAAGAAGTAAATGTGAATCTTCTTGTTCTCCTGCGGGCAGGCATGGCAAACAGTTGTGGGGTGAAGTTTGGGAGAAAATGGGGAGGTCAAATGCAGCTGAAGGAAGCTGATGCGGTCTTCTTGTTCTCCTGCAAGATTCAGGAGCCAAACAAAGAATGGGTTTCCTGCCGTGCATCTTGCGGCGCAGAGAGCCCTATCAATCCGTGTGGCACAGCGGCCGCAGCACATACACGCTGCCTGGGACAGCTGCTGCCATGCCAGCTGCCGCGGGATGCAGCCCCACATCCCTAACTCGAGGAGCTGCACCTTGCTGGGACATCAGCCAACGACGCATCTTCTGGCTTCCCCCAATCCATCATGCACAGCAGCAAACAGCAGTGGTCCAAAGAACAGCGCCCCCACCTTGTGCTGCAGGATGCGGCCCTGGCCCACGCCCCGCTCCTTCCACTCCCCGTTGTCGTTGTCAAACCGGTACAGCTTGCACTTGCTGCGAACAGGTGCATATAGGCAGCGGGGATGCGTCAAGCAACTGCAACGACTTGCACGCGAAGGGAAGGTAAGAGGCAGGCTGAGGCGGTTGGACCACCGCATGCCGTCGCAGGCAGCAGCAGCATGCAAGCAGCCTGTTCAGGGTCTATGCTCCTCAGATTGTCTTCCACAGCAGCGGCTAAAGTGAGCCACCCAGATGCATTTACACCAAGTGAATTTCTACCGATCGCTCACGCGTCCAACAGCGCCTGCTCGTCCCCCTCGCCCATGGCCACAACCAACCCAGCACAAAGCCAGGGCGGCAGCCTGGCTAACTTGAGGAATAATGTGAATCAATCAATACTCACGCGTCAAACAGCGCCGCCTCGTCCTCCTCGCCGGTGGCCACCTCCACCTCCTCCAGCTGCACAACCGGCTGGAACTCAGCCTTGCACTCCTCCTCGGGGGCAGCCTGCAAGTGTATAAATAAATAAATAAATAAAGCGAATCGCAAGTGGTTTGTAGCATGTTGGGCAGCGCGTGGCGGTAGTGCAGCAGCAGCGGCTGGAACTCAGCCTTGCACTCCTCCTCTGAGCCCAGCCTGCAAATGCAGGTGCGATGTAGTGTATGGCGCGATCGGTGCACCTGGGGGGTGGCGCCAACTGGGCAGTGTACTGCAACAGCATCAACTGCACGTCTGCCACGACACCCCCGCTCATTCAGCAAAGGCAGAGCAGCTGGTCGCTGATCCAAGGCCTCAGCTGCGGCATGTGCTGGCCGGGCGCTGTGCGGCAACATGCTGTTTCGGCACGCTGCTCAAACTGACGCCAACCGGCCCCACACATGGGTGTCTGAAAGCACGCATGTGCGCGCAAGCCATCTGCACACCTCCACATGCCTGCATCAAGGCGGCATCAGCACACACCTCGTCATCGCCGCCCTCGCCGCCCTCCGCCGCCTCGCCGCTCTCTGCCTTGGCCGCCACGCCCGAGAAGCCGCCAAACCCGGTGCCGCCAAAGGTGGCAGAGGCGCCGAAGATGGGGGTGGGAGATGCCGGCTGCACGGGGNTGGAGCGAGGGACCGGCGACGGCGACGTGGGCGGCAGCGGCGGCAGGAGGCTGCGGCAATGCCAGGCGCGCTTGCCGCAGGGCGTCGCCGCTCCTTAAAGCCCCGGTGTGCATCCGGGAGCGGAGCAGCAGCGGGGCTGGCGCTGGGGAGGCTGCAAAACTTGAGTGATGGGGGCATGCTCCCTGGCTACGGCTCCGGGCACGCGATCGCCCCGATGACCGGCACCCTCGATCCTTGCCTTGGCATCCTCGGCAGCCGGCACCTCGGGCTTCTGCTCCTCGGCGGACATAGTTCGGGCGCTGCCTGCTGCGGGGGCTGGGGCTGCCTGCGGCTACCGCTGTCGACTGTGCACCAATCACGGAGGCTGGACAGGGCGGCGGGGAGGCGCCGGGCTCAGCTAGGCACCCATGCTGTTTTGCATTCCCGCACGTGCCTCCTCTACGGCCCAATTCCCGCTGCTGTCGCCTGCCCGACACTCCACCGACCGCTCCGCAGCCATGGATCGCGATGGCGACCTGCAAGGCGAGTGGGGGCCGCAACCGACCCGCTGACCAAGCCGGTGTGTGCTCCTTGCCGCCCCGCGATGCTGACCGACCCGTCCTGCCTTGTCTGCAGCCCTGATGGAGGAGCTGGCGGCCCTGGGCTGCCCCCTGCGGGCCCCACCGCCCAGCCTGGGCACCAGGGCGGCTTTTGAATGGGTGTCCGAGGCCCTGCTGTGGCTGTGCCAGAGGTGAGGGGCGCCTTGGAGCCCAGCCCTGTCACTCCGCCGCTCCACTGCTGCCGCCACCGGCGCGTGCCCGCTGGCCCGCTGCCTGCCGCCACTCGTGCTCCCGACTCCCAATGTTGACACACCCACCTCCTGCCACCAGGGCGGCGCCCAAGCTGGCCGTCCAGCGCGACTGCAGCAGCGAGGCCAAGCGCGTGGCCTTCCTCACAGCCCTGGGCACCCAATTCTTCGCCGCTACGCGCATGCGGCTCAACCTGCGCCGCCTGCACCGCGCCGGCGGCGGCGCTGTGCGCGAGCTGTTCCGCCTGGCGACAGCCCTGCGCCAGGCGGCAGATGCTACAGAGTCTGCAGCAGCGCCGCCGGCTGCGCCCCAGCTGCAGTGCACGGGCGGCGAGCTGCGGGCGCTGGCACAGCGGGTGGGCGCCTCCGCCACCAAGCTGGTGGGTGCTCTGGCTGCCGGCCCGGCCGCCGAGGCATCTGCGGCGGAGGCCACGGCAGCCAGTGCAGACGTGGCCGCTGCTGATTCAGCGCTGCAGGCGGCGCTGCACGCGGCACTAGCGCAGGCGGCGCAGCTGGAGGCGGCTGTAGCGGCGCTGGGGCAGGAGGCGGGCGTGCTGGAAGGTGCGGGGCTGGCATGTGCTGGGATGGGCAATCGCCATGTGCGGCATGGTCAGCAGTTGACAAGCATACTGGCATCTCCTTTGATCCTGGCAACACAAAGAATCTGCACTGCTCCATGCCCACCCCTGCTGCTTCGCCACGGCATCCAAGCATGCTGCTACCCCCGTGCACCAAGCAGGGCGGGTGGAGCGGCGGCATGCCGAGCTGGACCGAGTGGAGCGACGCCTGGACGCGCTGCACGCGGTGCGCTTGCTGTGTGCTGCTCCGGTCAGGGCAGCTGGGTGCGCTGCTCTCCTGCACTTGCTGTGTGCCAGTGGAGGAAGTGGCGTTCCGGCCGGGGAGTAAGAGGAGTGATCCAAACTGGCGTTGGTTTTCAAGCCAGGACATGTTCGCTGGGTGGCAGCGAGTCCTTGCAGCTGAGCCTGGCACTGCTGCCGCCTTGCCGCCGCCCCAAGCGCAGGTGCGCCCTGCCCACTCTGGCGAGGCGGAGGAGCTGGAGGGCCAGCTGGCGGAGCTGTACCAGGCCTACCTGCACATGTGGGACCCTGATTTTTGCTGCTGCTGCTGATGGGGTTGTTGATGAGGAGGCTGCTGCCAACACTTGGTGCTGCGTCGCACTGCTGCTGCCGCTGGCGCCGCACTGCTACTGCTGGCGCCGCACTGCTGCTTTGCCTGCCGCCCGCCTGCTGGGCTGAGGCTGAGGGTCTGTGGTCCGCGCCTGCTGTGGGAAACTTGTTGCCACGATGAAAGCAATGCAGCAGTGCATCACCACACTCACCCCTGGCACCTTCCGTCCAACAACCTCATGGCTGCAGGTTCCGCAACTTGGAGTATCTGGAGGCGCAGGCCGACCGGCGGCGGACGGCCAGGCAGGCGGAGGCGGAGGAGGCAGAGAGGTGGGGCTGGAGGGATGGAGCCGGACCGGTGCCTGCACAGCTGCATGGGGGATGCCTGCTTGGCCTGTGAAGTAGTCAAACAGCTTCCTGCCGCCACCCAAGTGGCACAGCTGGCGGTTTCCAATGCCGGATTGGCTGCCTTGGTGCCCCATGCAAGTTGCACATCAGTGCCTGCATGTCACCTGCCTCATCACCCGGCCGCCGTATCTTCAACCTTTGCAGGGAGCTGCGGCGCATCCAGCGGCAGGTGGCTGCAGATGAGCTGCGCATGCTGCAGGTGCGCCTGCGGTGGAAAGCAGCAATGTACTGCGTTGACCGCGTCTCGCCCCCTCGCCTGTTGTTGACCCTGCATCTGGTACACGCCACAGGGGAGCAGCCCCTGGGTGTTGAAGTGCGGCACTTACATTGCTGCTCAGCCGTGCAGCAGCCAACACACCCGCCCAAACCTGCCCATGCTGTGCCGTGCTGTGCAGGGGGACCAGGGCAGCCCGCAGGCACCGATGGACAGCGAGGACAGCGAGGAGCTGGCACTGGGTGGCCTGGGCAGCTGGGGAGGGCACAAGGCCCTGCCCAGCCTGGGCGGCGGCCTGGCAGGCGGCGGCCC
>JADXDR010000077.1:76513-98169 GCA_025026875.1 Chlorella ohadii
ACAGCGGGGGCAGCGGCGGCGCCTCACCGGCAGGCAGCCCCAGCCCCGCAGCACGTAGCCGCCTGGATGGCGTGAGCGGGGCGGGCGAGGACGATTTGGACGGCGGCGGCAGGGCGGTGCGCTTTCCTGGTGCCACCACTATCCCCGCACACCGGCCAGAGGGCGGCGGGCCGCCGCGCCCCTCGGGCGCTCGCCGCACCACCGGCAGCGGCAACGCGCTGCTGAAGAAGGCTGCAGGGGGGAGCGGAAGCGGCGGCTCTGCTGGTGCAGCGGATGTGCTGGTTGTCGAGGCGCCGGCAGTGGCAGCAGGGCGGTGCAGCTGGCTGGGGACCGGCGGTGACAACTTTTAGTTGACCTGGTGCAGCTTTTAGTTGACCTGGTGCAGCCAGCTGCCACGCCAATTTCTGAAGCAGCCCGCTGGGCCCTTGGTGGCCTTGCAAAGGGAGCGGTGGGGCTGGCGGCGGCGTTGCATTCACAGCCAAAAACTTGACTGGGCCTGGCAATGTGTGAAACCCAAGCAAAGACAATCTGATACCAGTTGAAATAATTTCTGCGATAAGTGTGCCCCTCAAAGAAACATCTTGAACCGCCAAGCACCTGCAACGGCACATTGGTGCTAGCACTAGCACTTGAGCGCAGCAGGCGCCTAGCGGGCGGCAATCCCTAAGTGGAGTGTGAAGCGAGCGTCCGGGCGGGCGTTAACCGCAACACTTCCGCGTCGCCAAACTCCAATGTTTGCTTTGCAAAAGGCCGCACGTGTTGTCAGCCGGCAGGTGCGCTCCACTGTTTGCGAGCGCGCAGCCCCGGGGATGCTAGCATGAGAGGATCCCTACGCGCACCGCACATGTGGTGCAAGCGGCGGGGGAGTTGGGCACCAGCCGCTCTCCAGCCGGCCACCCCGCCGCAGCCGCTGCCGCTCATCCCTGCCAGCTGCTTGCCCGCCTCAACCTCAGCAATATTAACGTCGATGGCAGTTTCCATTCTCCCACCACATTGCAGGGAGTGAGCAGCAGCATTTGACAGAACCCGCAGCGCAATACTGCGCCTGCTCCCGCCAAGGGGCGACGAGCGCGGGCGCGGCATGGCGTTTGACGTTGTGGAGCTGTTTGGGTCAGCAACGCTCACGTGCAGCAGCAGTGCAAGTAGCAGCAGCAGCGCAGTGTGGTACAGCAGAAGCGTCGCTGTGGGTCGTGGGCAGGCGTGCGCTGTCCAGCTGGATAGCCATGATGTCTCCAGGCAGCATGCCCGGCTGCGGCTGAAGATTGGCACAACAGGCGGCACTGGCAGCTCGCCAGAGCTGTGGTGCAAGCTGCAGGTCAAGGACACCAACAGTGCGTGCGGCACAGCCATCATTCGTGGCAGCGGTGGCGGCTCTGTTTGGCTGAAGGACGCAAAGTGGTACACGCTCAACAGTAAGTGTGACGGAACATTGCGATGCGCGAGCCAGCCTGGCTGAGATCCTGTTTCTTTCATTCTCAGGCTGACAGCTTGTCACAGCTGAGCAGCAAGGCGTCCCAATATCTCCGCACTCCATAACATCGCCACACGCCCCAACATGTCCATAATCCCGCAGCTGGCGATTTGATGCGTGTTGGTGACGCCCGCCTCGCATTTTCCGGGGTAAGCAACCTCAAGGAGTTGGCCTCACGCCTGCTCCGCCAGCAGCAGAGGCGGCAACAGCGCCAGCAGCGGGAGCAGCATGAGCAGCAGCAGTCAGAGCTGCGCAGCGCAATGTCTCCTGTGCAGCTGCCGCGCAGCGTCACTGCGCCGGCAGCAGCAACAGCGGCGCCTAGCAAGCGGGGCCCAGGCGCAGGTGCCGCTGTGCCAGCCGTGCCACCAAAGCGGCCGCGTGAAGCGGCGCACGAGCAGCGCCAGCAGCAGCAGGAGGGGCCAAGCCCGCGCTCAGCAGCCAGCAAGCGGCTGTGGCGGACCCCACCTGAGCCACGGCAGTACTGGGGCAAGAGGAGCAAGCAAAAGCGGCAAGCAGCCGCCAGCAGCAGCGACAGCAATGACGGCAGCGAAGACTGGCAGACCCCGTTGGACGACAGCGCCTCTGATGGCAGCACCAGCCCCGCCAGCGGCAGCGACAGTGATAGCGACCTCATCCTGCCCAGGCCGACAAGCCCTGGGCCCAGCAGCGGCAGCGACGGCGGCAGCAGCAGCAGCGAGGACGATAGGGACACGGGCATGTGCTTGGAAGCTGACAGCTCGTCCAGCAGCGAGGCGGCCAGCAGCAGCGACACGGGCTCAGACTATGCCCCCTCTGAGGCTGACGCGATGACGAGGAGGACCTCGAAACGCCCGCCTGGCTGGCACGAGAGCGGCTTGCGCTCACGCAGGCCACCATGGCTCGTGCTGCGCAGCTACAGCGGGAGATGCAGCGCACGAGGCGCGGGGAGCTGCAGCGTGGGCTTGCGGAGGAGCGGGTGGCGAGCCCACTGGCTGCAATGGAGAAGCTGGGGCTGCAGTACGCAGGCGGCCAGGACCCTTGTGCCAGCATCACCATCGGTGCGCAATACGGTCTGACCTGCCGCCGGTTCATTCGCTGCCTGGTTCGGGTGTGGCCTGTTGGTTGCAATCCGCTTGCTGGGCAACCCGCATGTTGCCTGCTGGTGCATGCGGCGCCTGCATTAATCCTGCTCCACACAATTGCTCACGCGAATCCACCTCTGCCCCACCTGACCATTTTTTGCAGACTTGCAGCCGGCAACGTTGCAGCACCTGGAGGCTCTGGCGCGCGCTGCGGACGAGTGAGGCGACCCCTTGATTCCCTGCGCCAGCAACGTGCAGGAGGATTGGGGCCTGCGAAAGCTGTTCACAGGCGGCTACAGCCCGGCGCAGCTGTCCCACCAGCCGGCAAGTGGNACGGGCCTCCCTGCTGCCGAGACGCCTGCCTGCCTTCTGCGCAGTACCTGCCCGTGGGCCTGCTTGCCTGCACGCTGCATGTGTGTGCATTGCATCCTGGTGATGGGGAACTATTGGGCCTGCTTGCACTGTGCTGCCAACGCCAACCGCTGCTAGTTGCCACCTGGCCCCCAACCGTACCTGCCCGCCTGCCTGCAGGCTGTGGGTTTGCCGAGCCTCACGCTGCTGGCCACGGAGTCTCTGGTCAAGGATGATGCTGTGGGCTGGATGGCGGGGCGGCTAACTGAGGCGGGGACACGCAGCACCTCTGTGGGTGCCGCTGCTATCCGCCTGTGCTTGGGGTGGCTGCTCAGGCTGCTGCACAAGTCTGGAGTCTGGGGGCAAGCGAGTGAATATTTGTTCCAAGTATTTGTTCCAAGGTGGGTAGCTGCGTGGCGTGCACGTCGCTGTCCCTGCCGGCACGTGCTGATGGGGGGCACACGCCCATGCCCCACATGCAGAGTTTCAACGGCCTGGAGTTCTTCATCTCCAGCTGGGACATCGACTCGCTGGCGCAGAAATACGGGCTGCACTATGAGTGAGCCGCACCCTGGCGCTGGGGCTGCTGCCCTGGCTGCCTGCATGGCCCGCTGCTGCTTCAGCTGCCCTGGCTGCCTGCAAGGCTCGCTGCCCCTCAAAAGGCCATCGCCAGCCGGGCATTGACCAAGCCCGCTGCCTGCCTGCTTGTAGGGGACCCGATCTGATGCTGGAAATGACGAAGGTGGCAAACGAGTTCCGCTTTTTGCAGAACACAGGTGAGTGGGCAGCCGGCTAGTTGGCTGGCCGGGTGGGTGTCCTGATGCCAAATGCTCGGGCCGATGCCACACGGCAGGCCCTGGTACCAACGCCCTCCCGCTGCTGCACTGCATCGCTTTTATCCAATGTTGCAGTGCTGCGGCTCACGGAGGGCAACGTGGAGGCGTTGACGCTACTACTGCGGGACGAGCAGCGCGGGCTGGTTCTGCCGCTGCCTGTGGTGAGCCTTCGCAGGCTGTCATTTGGGACAGGTAGATGGGATGTGGTTTGCAATCGGACAAGCACAAGGCGGGGACAGAGCAGCTGCTGGCGGCATCGTGGACGCGAGCCCTGTGTTGCCAACCATGCGACCACCATTGCTGCGCTTCACCATTCAACAATGATGCAGGTGTACGCCACCCGGCCCATCAAGCCAGGCGAAGAGCTCGTCTCGGTGGGGCTGCGCGAGCAGGAGCAGGCGGCGCTGCTTAAGGTGGAGCGCAGGCGGGCGGCCAACCGCGCGAAGCGCCGCATCGCGCGAGCCCTGCAGGCAGCAGAGCACCAATCTGACCTGCTCAAGCTCAGCATGCTGCAGCTGCTGGTGCAGTCCGGCTGGCGCCAGCATCATCTGGACGTGATAGCGCGGCGGCATTACGCACTGGCGGCCCAGCAGTTGAAGGAGCTCAGAAAGGCTGCAGCCGCAGCAAAGGCGGCATCAGAGGCAGCTGCAGCAGCTGGGGAAAGCGCAGCAGCAGACACAAGAAGCCTGGTGGCGGAATGGTACTCCCTCCGTGCAGACCTGCTCGACAGGGCAATGCGCTGCGCTGCCCTGCGCTACAGTGGCAGCGGCGGCCGCAGCACGAGCACCCCTGCCTTTCGGCGCCGCCTCCAGGATGCTTTGGAGGCCAGCCTGCAGGCGCATCCGCCCCCTCGCAGCTGCGAGCAACTGCGCAGCTTGGTGAGCCTGCCGGTAGAGCAGCAGTACCGCCCAGCTTCCTTAGAGCAGTCCTTGGATGGGAGCCAGCACCCCACGCCCCGCCGCGCCTGTGACTTCAGCGAGCTGCCTCGTGAGGTGGAGCGCCAGCTGGACCGCCTGGCTGCTGGACCAGAGCTGCCGCATGTAAGGGGCTGCGATCCAAGTGTCGTCTGGGTTTTGGAGTGGATCCCAATCACAGCGCAGAGGTCATGGTGCTGTTTTGCATCATTGCAAGTTGCGGTGCAGTTCCTGCTGGCCATGCCGCTAATGCCGCCCCGCCCTGTCCGCCTGCATGCCGCTCGTGTCGCCTCGCCCTCCTGCCGGCCATGCCGCTAGTGCCATCCTAAACTAGACTGGACACTCTGCGTTGCCTGCAGGCGGAGCAAGAGCTGCTGCGCAGCGGCAAGCTGCACGGCGCAGAAGTGAACGAGATTGTGGCGCGCCTGCACCGCGTCAGGTGCGGCGTTTGGCACGGCATGTGCATGTTGCAGCAGTCGTGATCGGGAGGGGAGAAGTTGCCAGTGCCTGCTCACACTCCAAACAATCTGGTTTGGCATAGTCCGAGTGTGGCGACACTCTTTATGTTGCACAGGCTGCTCACGCCACCCAACTGCCGGGCCTTTGGCCTGAACGCGCCGCGGCATGGCAATCAGTTGAAGCCAGGCCAGAGCGTGGTTGCATACGTGGGGCGGATGTACAAACACGGGTGCCAACCGCCAGATTCGGTGAGCCTTGCTGGGAACGATGGTGTGGCGGCTATCGTCTGTCTCGCTGAGGGCCGTCGCCCAAGAGCCTGGCACCCAAGTGCCTGGCGCTTGAGTTGAGGGCAGAGAGCCTGGAACCAAGTGCCTGGTGCTCGAGGGTAGCCATTCCTGCTTTTGCACTTGATCGCAATCCTGCCCTCACCCTGGCCCACCCTTGAGGTCACCCCACACCTGCCTCCCCACCCAACAACCGCACTTCTCCCCTTCATTTTCACAGCGGTACGCGTTTGACATCCTGGCAAGCGAGATCTCCCAGCGCAGCGGTGGGCAGTACAGTGGTCCCAACCTGGTGGTGGATGCGCTGCACTGGCGCAACGAGGCCGCGCTGGCCAACTGCGTGTTTGGCAGCGGGCAGAAATCGGCAAGCCTGCAAGCCGAGGTGAGCCAGGGTGCATGTGAGGGAAGCTGCGGGGGGCGGGCTTGACACCACAGGTGCGGCGTGCATGGTGGGGTGTGCTTAGCGGGCGCATGGGCGGCAGCCGGGCACAGCTGGGTTCTAGCGCAGGTAAGAGCGGGTGGGTGTGCTGTGTTGTGGCTTGCCGGCTGCATGGCGCAAAGAAGAGGCTGCAGAGGCTGAGACCCACCTGGCCTGGCCATCTGATGCCGGCATGCTGCCCTTCCCCTGCCGCTGCCACTGCAGGTGATCTGGGACCCCAGCGCGCGCCGCCCGCACATCGTGCTGCAGTACTGCCTGCAGAAGCGCTCGCAGCCGCTGCAGGAGCTTCTGCTGAACTACGGGTGGACTTCGTACTGGTGGGCTGCTGGGGTTGGAGGGAAGGGGCAGGTGCACAGTGGGAGGCGGAGGGAAGGGGCAGGGGCGAGCAAGCGGGCCGATGCGGCTGAGGGCAGCAGCGCCAGGCAGGCGGCAGCACCAGGCGGCAGTGCTGCTCAGCTCGCACGTGCGCATGTCACTGGCTCACGCTCACTCTGCTCGGCATGCCGCAGGCGCGTCGCTGGCACGCAAGTTCAGCAGGCCCACGAAAGCTTTGCTGTGGGGGCTGCAGAGGTGGGTGCTCAGGGCAGCCGGAGGGGGAGAGGAAAGGGGCCGCCAGCAGCGAAGTACTGGACCCCTCAGCCTCGCTCACTGGATGGGCCTGGCAGAGAGAGACAAATGCCACTGATTAGTAGAGCAGCCCACGCAGCCTGCTGCCACTAATCAGTGTTTTACTCCTGCTGCAATCTTCATTGCGTCTTTCTGCACCTACTTCAGGCCATCTACATGTTGCGGCAAGCGCTCAGGCAGGATTGCAAGAGGGGCCCGCAGGAGCGCGCAGCATCAAAGGAGCTGCAGGTCTGGCTAGCTGCCTGCTATGCACCGGTGGACCTAGTGAAGGACCACCAGCTGTTCACGCACGGCCTAGGATGAACCTGATGGGGGCCATACAGCGGTCGGCAGGTGCGGTGCATCAGCTGGCAGCCCCGGGTGGTGGCCAGATGGTGCAGGGGGAGCAGAGGGATGCGCTGCTGGGCCGGGTGGGCGCCGTGGCAGCTGCTGCTGAGTTGTGCTTGCACGTTGCACTGGTTCTTGGCTTGTGCTGACGCAGGTACTTAATAGCTATTCTGCTGGCAGGTCGGCATGCATAGCCGCCGACAACAGCCATGCGATGCCATGCCCCCTTTCCGCCCCTGCTCCAGGCACTCTTTACCGCTGTGAGGCGGACCTCAGACCTGGCCAAACATCGCCCACTTGTGGCACCACAGCTGGGTTACGCAGCAGGGCGGGCAGCAGCAGGGCAGCAGCAGCAGCAACAGGCAGCGGGCGGCGCCAGGTGCAGTCAGCCCCTGCCGCCGGGAGCGCCACCGCTCGGGCACCAGCCCCCTTTTTCTTCCTAGCTTTCCTGATCTGAATGCCGCCGGAATTGACGCGGATATTGAGTCACAATGTGATGACGGAAAGGCTAAATCAGAATAGAAAGTAAGGAGATTTCCCAAAAGGGAGAGGGATGGACAGGGGGTGTGCAATCACCAAGCATTGGAAGGGGCAGGGGCAGGGAATTTAGCCACTTAGGTGCAGCGGCGGCCTTGCTTTGTGCAGCAGGGCAGTTAGCAGGTGTGTTGCAGGGGCTGGCTGGGGTACAGCAGGGCCAGGCGGTAGAGCGGCAGCGGGGCGGGCAGTGACACGGGCTGCGGTCCAGCCGTGAGGGCGGGATGGTGCAGGGGCGCCCTGGCCAGGGAGCGGCAGCGGCGGCAGCCTGCTGCTCAGCGGTGCGGCGGTAAGGTGGCACGTACGGAGCGGTGTGGGGAGCGGGTGTGGACCTTGACGCGGGAAAAGCAGGGCGCGGCATGGGGCAGCCGGCCAGGGTGGCCGCGCTGCTGCTGGGGCGGAGAGCAGGAGGCATGTATGGGGCGGTGGGGGCGGGTGGCTTGGGCAGCACATCCTCAGCTCCAGCGGACACATCGGCACAAGGTGCCGGCCGCTGCCGTGCGGCCCAGGCACCGAGCAGGGCGGCGGGGGCGGCGGGGGCGCNCTCGGCGGCCGGATTGGCGCACTCCACCAGCCACCACAAGTACCCAGGACGCACACGAAGCGCGCGCCATGGGTCTCAAGGCAGGTCCACTCTGATAGGCTCGCTCGCTTGCTGGCAGCCACCCTGCACGCGCCGCAGCATGCAGGCCCTGCAGATCGCACTGCGCTGTGCCCCGATTGCCGCKCTGCCGCCCAGGGCGGGGAAGGCATCGGCGGCGGCCAGGGCCTCGGCTGCCTGGTCGGGGTGGACGGCTGCAATGCAGCCGCTGTTGCAGTGGGACAGGGAGCGGGCATGCTCCTTCTGCGAGGATAGAGGTCAAAGAACACGGCGGTAAGATACAATCCATTTGAGAGGTGGGCACAACGCAGGCGGGCGCGATGACAGTGGCGGCGGCGGCGGCAGGGCGGCGGCGGCGACGGCCCCCACCTTGTCTGCCTGTGCGCGAAGCATCGGCGCGGCCTTGTCGCGTGGCTGCACGCCCAGCTTGGGGGCGACTGCGGGAGAGAGGGCGGGGCGGCAGCGCGTGAGCAGGGAGAAGAAGGCGGGAGAGGTGCAGGCGGTGAGGCAGCAGCGCGCGCCCGAGTAACGCGTCAAACTCACTGGAAGAGCTGTAGAAGCACATGTTGGAGGAAGAAGGCATGTTGTGGTGTGCCTGGAGGACGAACGGGATGTGCTTGCGTGCAGGAGGCCGTGCCACTACTAGCAGAAGGCGAATTGGTGGCTTTGATGCCAGTTGCTGCACGATTGTAGGCCTGCAGCGCCCGGAACCGCGTGCGGCGAGGCGCGTTGGCAGCGCAGCGCAGCATGACGCAGCATGCCGACCAAAGCTGGGTGCAGCGGCCACACCTGGCATTTTTTCCACGACTGCGAGCTGGCAGCATGCGCCTGTAGGCTGTTGCTCAACGCATGTCACCTTGCCTCCTGCCGAGCCGTTGCATGATGGCATGGCGCTACGTCGCCGCCGCTGCAGCAGGCTGAATTATTTCGCGCGCACTGGCTGCCCTCCCTCTTCAACAATCAGGCAACTGGCATTTGCTTGAGGCATCCATAACTGATTACAATAGGCCGGCATGCTGCCATCCATGGCAAACAGCTTAAACGGTATGCACGTCCAGGCCGCTTGTTGTGCAAGCTGCACATGTGCAGCAGGCAGCACCCCGGCCGCTGGCTGTGGCACAGTGCGCCAGCTGGGCTACGGCTGCAACCTCCAATCTACTCACACATCGCCAGCGGTTATCTGCAAGCAGCGCGTCAACAGAGTGGTGAAGTGAGCTGCGCTGTTCTGCCTGTGGCAACATGCACGCCTCAGCAGTTTGCTGAGGCAGCACACTGGAGATGTGACCGGCTGCCGCAATGCGCCGTTGCCAATGGCCGCTGTCACAGCTCTCCGAGTCGGAAAGCAGAGAGCGGCTCAATTGCTGCATTGTCAACAACACAGCTGCGGCATCACTCAACTCTGCCATTCACCGCCGGTCCACCATCTGGCTAACGTGCAAGGGCCCAGCACTCGCTGGCGGCGTCTTGGACGTGCCATGTGTGCCACTGTGGACAGTGTGTGCTGCTGCAGCAGGAGGTGCGACGTGGAGCATGTCAAACGAATAGACGCTGCAGCTGCCGCCTCTTCCTTCAACGTGCACATCCAAACCGCGAGCATCCTGCCCGACGTACCTGCCAGGCGGGCCGGCAGCTCGGCGCCCAAATCTTGCTCCGGCAGGATGGTGGCCACTGCTGCCGTGCTAGCGCTGGCAACAAGCTCCTCGCCGGCCCTACCAGCAGCCTGATCTGGGACTGCAGCTGCTTGGCGCTGCTCCCCAGCTACCGCTGGCACCTGCGGCAGCGCGCTGGCCGCTGCGGGCGCCTCTGCGTCGTTCGAGCTGCCGGCGCTGCTGCCATGCTGCCGCTTCAGATGCCTCACTAGGATCTCCAGCTCGGCACAGTCGTCCTGGCACTTGNCTAGCTGGCCCTTCACCTTTGCCAGCTCTGCCACCAGGTCCGCCTTNGGCCTGCTCCGTGTACTCCAGCCGCGCCGTCAGCCTGACCACCTGCAGCTTCAGCTCCGCCACCCTCGCAGTCTGTCTGTCTGTGCTTGCATTCTGCCCGCTCATTCTTCTGCAAGGGAAAAGCTGCAAAAGGCGATGTGAGGCCATTTGCAGACTGCGGCAGGCCATTTGCAGACTGCGGCATGCTTTGCCCCTCCTCTGCAGGGTAGGGTTTTGAATGTTCGCTAGCGGCGCCGGCATGCAGGTAGGGTTCGACCCTCCCGGCACAGGGATTTGCGCTGCAGGCACCTGTTGGAGCGTCGCCTCTGAGTGGTGAGAGGCGTGCGGAGTTGTCCCAGCGGTGAGGCCGGGGCGGGCTCAAGCAACGCGGCGTCCTCTGGCAGAGGTGCGAGAGGAGGACGCCGGCAGGGTTGGGCAGAGGCGCGGCGATAAGACATGGCGTTGTAGTGAGCCGTGAGGCGGCTGAACCCGCGCCAGCACACCCCGCCGCGCCGCCGCCGCCCGCTGAGTGCGCTGCCCGTCAGCTCGTTTTGAAGTGCATCAAAACGTGTGCAGGACAGACAAGCCAACGGTTTGAATGCAGGAAGCAGAACATGGATTGGAAACCAAAGGAGAAGGGCGCCTGCTCCCATGTGGCTACGTCACCGCCGCCGTATGCGGTGGCACACCAGCTTCAACCCGCAGCCGTCGCCCGCCATGCTGCGCCATGCTGCTCCACGCTGCCGCTGTGCACCTTGCCGCTGCTGTGGAAAAGAAGAATGAGTGAGACAGTCCAGCAAGCTCCAGAGTAATCAAATGCCAAATGGGCAGCACTGACTTTGAGCGTGCAGCAGCGGCTGGGCCAGGCAGGGCCAGGCAGAGCTCACTCACTGAGCCGGCAGCTCGGAGCAGCTGGCGCGCCAACCAACACGCTGCAAAACGCTGTGCACAGCAGCTGCTCCATCACATCCCCAGGCAGTTGCAGCAGCAGCAGCAGCACGGACCTGGATCAGCCTCACACATCAGCAATGGTGACCTCCACCTCCACTCCCGGCTCCACGCTGCGAGGGCGGGACAACGGGCAGGGATGGGCGGGGGTGAGCCGGCAAACCGCGATATAGCTCAGTTGTTCGTCCATGCCTGTTGCTGCTGCTACCTAGTGGCAATCATTAGATTCAAAGTTCGACAAGCGCTGTGGGCGCAGCGTGCCACGTGAGAGTGTGCATGCGCCAGCCGCCCTCCCGCCGCCGCTGCGCCACCTGTCCAGCTCGCACCTCTCTACCCTCAATCAAGCACAGACCTCACCATCTTGCCCACCTGATGGAGGTGATCTGCTTGACCACTTCAGCTGGTGAGTGCAGGTCGATCAAGCGCTAGTGGATGCGCATCTCAAACCTGCAGGCGGCGGGCGGCAGCGGCTGCAGCCTGCTGAGCGGCCGCTGATGCAGCGGGGGCAGCAAGCGGTGGGTTCCAAGGCAGCGAGTGCAGCAAGCACGGGTGTGACACTCGAGGACATGTGTCAAAAGTGGTATTGCCGCAGAGTGAGGCCATACACAGCTGATGTGCTGAAGCGCCAATGCAGCCAACACGCAGCATCAGCCAGCCGCTGGTGCACACCTGTCGAAGGTGTTGGTGCCGTTGCCGCAGGGCGACTTGCGGGTGGTGTGCACCAGCTTGCGGGTGGGCATGCGCACGGGGCCCTTGACCTGCGCACACGGCGGGTTGCAGCCGGGGTTGAGCGCTTGGCTTGAAGCGCGTGGCTTGAAAGGGCCCAGTATGAACGAGCAGCGCCAATATCCAGCCTTGGCTTTGCCATGATACACAGATTAAGCGCACCTTGAGCTGCTTGTCCTTGGCGCCACGCACCAGGTCTGCACACACCTTCTCCAGGCTCTTGACCTGCCAGTTAGAACAAGAGTAGCCAATGGCACAAGCGCATTGTCAACTCCACACCGGCATGCCATGCCGACATAACATGCCCGACTGTGCTGGACAGCCACACAACCGCAGCACTGTGCGCGACGCTGCACGCTGCCGCCCTGCCGCCTGCTGGTGCCAGCGTGCACGAGCCGCAAGCTCTCCCAGCTACCTCGCTGCTGTGCAGCGGTCCAGTGCAAAACCTTTACTAGGCGCTAAATACAGCATTTACTAATGCATTTGAAGGTGGCAGGGTCACCTTTGTGGAGGTCAGGGTGATGCGGATGCGGTGAATGGGAGCGGCCTCGCCCTCCTCAGCGCCCGGCTTGCCGCCGGCGCGGTCTGCAGCAAGAGGCGCTGGTCGGTTGAATCAGGGCGTCTGAGAAACAATCAGCAGTCATGTGCTGCCAGCCGTCCTCCGCGCCCGGCTTGCCGCCGGGGCGGTCTGCAGGCAGGTGCAGTGGGGCGGCAGGGTTCAAGATGGTTGCACACAGGAATGGGTGATGGCTTGATGTGTTCGCAACTCAATGGTGACCATTGGTGTGACCGGCCCGCAGCTGACCGTCAACGCGATTGCTGCCGATCGTTGTGGTGTTCAGCACAGCACCGCGCCTAGCATGCCGGGTGAACGTTTAAGACTCAGAACTCAACCGTCCCCTGCCTCACCTGCGGGCTTGACGTATGTGCCCATGGTGGCTCAAGCGCCAAGCAAGTCTGCAGGAAGGGAAGCACCGGTGGCCGCAAATGGCAAACCGCAGCGGGCGACGAGGGCCGGCGGMGGCGGCGGCGGCGGCGGCGGCGCTCGCAGGCACAGCCGCTGGATGCCTGGGGGCAGACTGGCTGCTGCAAAGCACAGATCTGGCTCAGGGGAGGTGCACGGACTCCAAGACTGCTGCACAGGACTGGCTGCGGCTGATCGGCGCCGTCTGGTGTGCATGCAGCCGCCTCAGCCCTCTGGGCAGTGCAGCAGCCCAGCAGCACGCAATTGCAGGCTTGTCTGGGCAGGCGGGGGCGAGTGCGTGAAGGCCTCCGGTTGGAGAGGCCGCCAGCTGACCCAGAGGGGCTCCCGATCAATCCCAGGGACGCCAGAGAGGAGGCAGAGCGTAAGGGTGGGCTGCACTTGAGCGCGGCCGCCGATGCGGCGCCAGCACAGCGGCCGCCGTGGGAGGTTGGGAGAGGACTCCTCTCGCCGCAAAATTTGATGATCGTATCTGTTCTAGAGTAGCTGCTAGACATGATCACGAGGTGCATGGTCGATTTAGTGCATATGAACCTGCATACACTTCCGCCGCCGGTCGCCGACGCAGGGGGCGCCTCCCCGACTTCCCACCCCGCTCGCTACAGCACTTCCTTCCTGCCCGTCTGCTGCCCCACCCCATCTGCACATCTGAGAAACTGCTTGCTTGCCCATGTTACAATGCCAGGAGGAGCCAGTCCAAGAAGAACAAAGCAGCGCATGGCAAGGAACGGGGCAAGTGGGGTGCGTGGSGGGCGGCGGSGGCCGCGGCTCCGRAGGGCCGACCCGCCCGCCAGCGGYGGTCAGGGGCGCACCGTGCGACCAGCTTCCACAGCTGAAATGGCTGCTTACACGTCGGCGATGGTGACCTGCAGGTAGGAGAGTAAAACAGGGCAACCAATGAGCTGCAGCGGTCGCATGGGGCCGCCCGCATGGGGGTGCCAACGTCCGGCACACCCGGTTGCCACCCTGTGCCACTCCCAGACAGCCCAGTGAAGTTTCCACACTGCAGACAGCAACTTCAATGATTAAAAAACGACAAAATAAAGACAAACAATCGCTTTCCTCAACCTCGACTCCCGGCTCGATGCTGCAAGGGTGGGACAACGGGCGGGAAAGCGCGTGGGTGAGTCAGCAGCCGTTTCAGGGCGCATTTTTTGCAATTGTGCCCAGTCTGCATTGCATTGTGTGGGCTGCTTGGCTTCTGCAACAAATGTTTGCATTGTGTTTGTATGCTGCGGCATTGGCTTGCCACTGCCCGCCGCCGCTGCCCGCCCGCCCGCCCCAACCGCCTCAGCCGGCACCCGCTCCTCCACCCTACTTCAAGCCACCCTGAGTAGCACCCTGCACCCACCTGATGGAGGTGATCTGCTTCACCACCTCGGCGGGGGAGTGCAGGTCGATCAGGCGCTTGTGCAGGCGCATCTCGAAGCGGTCCCAGGTGTTGGTACTGCGCACAGAGGTGGGGGGAGGGTTCATTTGTGAGCATGCGTGTGTGCTCGAACACCATCGGCGGCGCTGCTGCGTGAAGGCATGGCTAAATGGCTAAATGGGAGCAGCTGCGGGTGCCGGTGCTACCAAAGCGGCATTGGCTGCACCAGGCGCTGCACACCAGGCTGCCCCGCTGCAGCAGGCATGCAGGCCGAGCGGCGCCACCGCCGCCCCCTGCCTGCACGCCCCTGCTGCAAAAGGAGGGCGCCAGCCCCTGGCTGCTGCCCTCCAGCACGATGTTTCAGCCCTAAGAAGCACGCACCCGTTACCGCAAGGGGACTTGCGGGTGGTGATCTTCAGCACACGAGTGGGCATGCGCACGGGGCCCTTGACCTGCGCACAAAACATGGCAGGCACACACGTTGGGCAGGTGCTGTTCGGGTTGGCGTCTCTCTGGCCGCGTTTCGCAGCAGCCGCTGCGGATGTGGCAGTAGGGGGACACAAAACCCAGCAGCAGGCTGCACCGCAGGGCCTGCCCTGCCGCGCTGGCGCCCGCCCCACGCCTGCTGCCGCCGCACGCTGCTGCGGCTGCTGGTGGGGCACTGCACAAAGCTGCTTTTGAAGCTTGTGACACAGTGAATGTGTCCATAACAGCCTGGCCACAAGCTGCTCTCTCTGGCGCTTCGCACTGCTGCTGCCGTAGCTTGCCAAGACGCATGYAGGCTGCGTCTGCGTAGGCGCACATACAAGGGGCAAGCTGTGGGGCGCACCTTGAGCTGCTTCTCCTTGGCGCCGCGCACCAGGTCCGCGCACACCTTCTCCAGGCTCTTGACCTGCAGGCAAAGTAAGCAAACAGCAGTGCACGTATTGGATGGGGCGGCCCAACGAGTGGGGGAGGGCAACACCAGCTTATGCCGCCGCCGCTGCTCTGCCGGCAGCAAAGCCACAGCACAAGCCGGGTGCAACGCCGGCAGCACCACAACTTGTGCAGACAGGCAGGGCCGGCGCAGCAGCCATGCCAGCCATGCACACAGCCCCAGCAGCAGGAAGGCACATTCTTCAGTCCTGCACCGACCACCCCTTGTTCCAAACGCACGTTCTTGGAGGTCAGGGTGATGCGGATACGGTGGATGGGGGCGGCCTCGGCCTCCTCCACACCCGGCTTCTGGGCAGGCTTGATAGCGGTCGCCATCTGCAGCGGCAGCATCAACAAAGACAGCAGGGCGATGTGAGCGGCGGCCAAACGACGCTGCCTCCCGCCGCTGCCGCCAGCGGCAGGCCACCTGCGCCTGGCGCCGCTGCCATTGCGCCGCATAGCTGACTGACGTATGCCAAATACAAGCAGCGCAGCAGCCAGGTGCTGCAGCCTGGCTGAGCGGGGGCGGCGGGCCATGCCCGCGCCTCCAGGCGCTTGCACAGAGCTGCGACCGCTGCTCTGAGCTGGTGTCTCTATGATGCACTGCTGCGGCAGCCCACATGCACGGCTGGCCGCCCCTACAGGCCGTGCATGGCCCGCCCACCTTTGTCCCGACTCAGACGCTTCCTTCGGTGAAGCCTGTAAGTGAGGACAAGTTGCAGAGAGGGCGGGGCAGGCCAGGGGCCCGCAGTTGGTCGCCTGGGGCGCGGGAAGAAAGACGGCGGCCCATGCAGGGCCCCTCGAGCATGCCAAGGCGGCGCCCGCAACCCAATTCCAGCTACCCAATAACACCAACAGCCCGCTGGGCGCGCTGCGACTCCCTCCCCGCTCTTGGCACCTCGAGCGGCGCAATGGAGGACGATCGCGAGCCTGGGGCGGGACCGACAGGTTAGGAGCAACATGCAAGCGCTTGTTCACCACCTGCAGTGTCCCAAACGCGCCCCTAGCAGCTTGCCAACACACGCTGCGCTCTGTGCACCCCCTACAGGGCTGGCGCCGCCCCTGAAGCGCAAGAAGACGGTGACATGGGCGGAGGACGACGAGCTGGAGCTGCCGCTGGGCCCGCCTGGCGGGGSGGCGGAAGGCGCCGCCGCCGCCGCCGCCGCTCCGGTGGTGGTGCTGCCGTGCGACGGCCTGTTTGATGCCCTGACAGCCGACCTGCTGGAGCAGCAGGGTAAGCAAAGTGCTGCTGTTGTGGGCCTCTAGCCTGCTGGCTGACTGCCTGAGTGCCTTGTTGTGTTGCGTTGCAGTTGGTGCCCTGCTCAYCCAAGCTSGAGACAAGCTGCTTGCCTGCAKTTTGCTGAAAMAGACCCGCCTGCTCTCCCGCTGCCACCGTCATGCCATTTTCCAACTGGTTCATCACCCAACGCTGCAAATGTTCCCACTGCCCTTGCTGTGCAGAGGAGCTGCCCGCGGCGGCCGGCGAGGAGCCGCTGAGCCAGCGGCAGCTGCTTGAGCGGCGGCTGGCACACACTGACCAGCTGGCCTCGCTGTACCAAGCCGAGCTGTGGGCCCTGGCCGAGGAGCTGCGGCTGCGGCACACCCAGTTTGTGGCGCAGCGCGGCGAGCAGGCGGTGTGGAAGGGCGGCGGCGGCGGCGGCGGCGGCCAGCAGCAGCAGCGGGCGGATGAGGACACAGAAATGGCAGACGCAGACGTTGAGGGCCAGGCTGCAGCAGAGCAGCAGCCGCAGCAGCAGCCGCAGCAGCAAGGGGGCAGCCAGGCCCAGCCCGCAGCAGCAGGCGGCGAGGCGGCGGCGCCTGGGGCAGCGCTGCGAGCGCTGTGGGAGGAGCGGCAGCAGCAGGAGCAGGGTGCAGGCGCAGCAGCGCAGCAGGAGGCGCAGCAGGGGGGCGGCGAGCAAGACGTAAAGCAGCCGCAGCAGGGTGCGGGCCGGCAGCAGGCTGAGGGCAAGCCGGATGGCAAGCCTGGCAGGAAGGGTGACAAGGCCGCTGCCGCCGGTGACAAAACGGCTACCAAGCGAGGCGGCCAGGCAGCAGCAAAAGAGGGCGGCAGCAAGGCAGGCAAGGCGGAGAGCAAGGCAGCAGCAGCAAAAGACAAGCAGCAGGTGGGTGCAGAGGGCAAGGCGGCGGCGGCAAGCGGCAAGCAGGCGGCGGGCGTCGAAGCAGGCGGCAAGCCGGCTGGCAAGCAGGCGGCGGGCAGCAAGCAGCCATCATCCAAGAATGCACCTGCCGGCGAGGGCACGACGCAGCAGGCAGCTGCCCCTGCAGAGGCTGGCCCGGAGGGTGTGGCAGCAGCGGGCACGGCGCCGGAGCCACCTGCGGCGCCTGAGCAGCKGCCGCCGCTGCCGCCCCAGCCTCGGTTTGAGGACGTGGAGGCGCTGCTGCTGTCTGGGGCGGCAGCCGGCCTGCCGCCTGTGGACGAGGCGGCGCTAGTGGAGGCGCGTGCGCGCTTTGTGCGCCGCCTTGACCAGCTGGGCCGGCTGGAGCAGAGCGCGCTCAGCACCACGGCCCGCCAGCTGGACGCGCTCGGCGGCCTGGCCCTGCTGTGCGGACGGCGCTGCCGCTACATCCTGCGCCGATCAGCGGTGGCCATCGGGCGCTCCTCGGGGAGCCAGGGCAAGGTGAGGAGGGGCTGGGGGGCGAGGTGGTTGGGCGGCTTGCTGCTGGTGTAGCTGCTCTAGTGTAGTTTTTGTTGCTGGGGTGCTGTCTGTGGCGGGTGATGCATGAGCTGGCAGCAGTTCCCTTGCGCTTGTGGCTGTCCGCCGGTCAGCTGTTCGCAACTGGCTGCTGCTGCTGCTGCTGCTGTAGAGGTTGCCCGGGGCTGAGTCCTGCCTCTTTGCTGCCGCTCAGGGGCGGCCCAGTGCCAGCGCACAGCCCATGCCCCAGGCCTCACACACCCTGCCTGCTGCCGGCCCCTATCACGCAGGTGGATGTTGACTTGGCGCATGAGGGCGGCGCGGCGGCGCAGCGCGTGTCGCGGCACCAGGCGCAGCTGTGGCTGGAGCCAGACGGCGGCTTCCGCCTGCGCTGCACGGGGCGGCGGCCCATGTGGGTCAACGGCCAGCGCCTGGAGCAGGGGCAGGCGGCGGCGCTGCCCACGCTGAGCCACGTTGCGGTGGGCGGCGTCTCGCTGCTGTTTGTGGCGAATGTGGCGGCGGCGCAGCGCGGCGCGGCGCGTGCCGCCGCCCTGCTGGCGCCGTAGCGGCTTGTAGGCCAGGTGGCAGCAAGCTCCACTGCCGTTGTGGCGTACTGCAGTTTCCATCCCTTGCTTTGTCTCTCCTACCTTGGCCAGGCCGCTTCTGCGGCCGGCGTCCCGGACTAGCTTGAATGTGTGACGCTCCCTGTTCGTGACCGCTCGTCTTGCGCCGTTGGCACCTGCCTCGACCACCCATTTCAACTGTCTGTGACAATAAACAAGCCCTCAGTCAGGCCCAGGCGCCCTTGCTGGCAGAGTGGTGGTTGGAAGGTGCAGTCCTGCAGGGACGCATGGGTCCAGGACGCGCAGCGCGCAGCGTGAGCGGCAGTGTGCTGATGTGCTGCAGGGGCCTGCTCGCGGCGCCCTCACTCGTTCCCTGGCTTGCAGGCAGCCCTTTGGATCAGCAGCCGACGGCCGGGGCGCTCGGAGCCTCCCATATTTTTAACTGAAGTGACTTGGGCGGGAGCGGCGCCGGCGGCCTGCCCGCGCTGCCCAACCACTCGCGGGCCTCAGAGCAGCTCGGCTGTGCGGCGGGCGGGGCCCCAGCCGCGGCGTACAGGCGGCGGCAGGCAGCAGGGTTAGAAGGCCCGCCCCACGATGGGAGGCCACCACCCCGCCGTCTCGGAGATCGAGGCGGCCCGCACCAAGATGCTGGCGGACATCGGGGCCTGGGCGGGCAACGTGAGCACCTCCGTGTTCATCGTCTTCGTCAACAAGATGCTGATGAAGACGTTTGGCTACCACTTTGCCACCACGCTGGTGAGCGGGATGGGCAGGAGCGGGCGATGGCGGCCCGCACGCCCCCAGCTGCCGCCGCCGACAGCTACCTGACGCTCGCTCGACCCGCCCGCCGGCCCGCCGACTCACGTTCCACCCTGCTCCCCGCAGACTGCGCTGCACTTCCTGGTCTGCGCCGTCGCCATCTGGTTTGCGCAACGTGCCGGCAAGATCAAGCAGACCTCCATGCCCTTCAATGGTGCGGGGTGGCGGCGGCCTCGCCTTGCCCGATCACGCGCGGTGTGCCCAGCTGACGCTGTACCAACCTTGGCCTCCCCTTTGCACCCCCGCCATGCAGACCTCATGCTGTTCACCATTGTTGCCGACATCTCCATCCTCACCCTCAACCTCTCGCTCATGCTCAACACCGTCAGCTTTTACCAGGTGCGGCGGCACGCCAGCGGCCACATGCGGTTCGGTTGGGCGGCGGTTAAGGATGTGCATGCCGCTGGCCCTGCCGCCGGCAGGTCCCTGCCTGCTGCAGATGGTTGCTTGTTACTCATTGCTGCCATCAGAACTTGTGCTGCCTTGCTTTTCCTCGTCAGCGCTGCCGCTGCCCGCTGCTTATGCTCAGCATGCGGACTGCACATCAACGCTGCTCACTCCCTGCCCGCCGCTGCCCGCCTGCCCTGCCCCCGCAGATTGCCAAGCTGCTCATCATCCCCTTTGTCTGCTTCATTGAGTCTTCCTTCCTGGGCCGCACCTTCACACGCGAGGTGCTGTCCTCAATAGTGTTGGTGGTGGCCGGCGTGGCGGTCGTCACCGGTGCGTGCTGGTTTGAATCTCGGGGGGGCGGTACAATACGTGGGCGGTGGGGCCCAGCTCTGAGCTGCAGGCAGGCCTGTACTGCTGCTGCTTGATCCCCGCTCATGACCTGCTGTTGGCTGGCGTCAGCTGCCGCTCTGCTGGCAGTGGCGGCAGCACCTGGGCAGCTGCCACCCAAATGGCAGCGTGCCGCTCATGCGCTGGTACGCCCCCGCCCCTCCTCTGCTGCCCCGCAGTGCAAGACCTGCAGCTGGACATCAGCTTTGGCGGCATGGTCATCGCGGCGGTGTCGGTGGTGTCCAGCGGCCTGCAGCAGATCTTTGTGCGCACCATGCAGCAGAAGCACAAGCTGAGCGCGCACGAGCTGCTGTCCAACACCGCGCCCGCGCAGGTGCGTGCTGCCCAGCCGGCTGTGCTGCAGCCTGCCGAGCAGCAGCTGCTTCTGCTGTGCTGTGCTCTTAGGCAGTGGCTGCCGCCTGCAAGCATTGCCTGGTACCGCTCTTTTACAGCCCATCTGCAGCTGCAGCCTGCCTGCGCTTCGTCAGCCAGCAACATCGCTTGCCTGCAGCACTCACCCAACCGTGCCCCTGCACCTTTCACGTGCCCCCAGGCGTGGACGCTGCTGCTGGTGGGCCCCTTCATCGACAAGTTGGCCAGCAGCGACTGGGTGTTCAACTACACCTTCACCCAGGGTGCGCCGCCTGGCGGGGGCGGGGCTTGGGGAGTGGCTTTGCTGGCAGGGCAGCAGGCAGTGCGGGTTTGCTTGCTTGCACACATGGCAATACTAGCAGCAGCAGCAGTTGCTCTGCAGCAGTGAATCTCCTGCAGACCTCCCCAGCCTGCCCCACCGCCCACCCTCCTCCCACCTCCATTCCCTGCCTGCCAGGCGCCGCGATCACGATGGCGGCGTCCTGCGCGCTGGCGGTGCTGGTCAACGTCTCGCAGTTCATGTGCCTGGGCCGCTTCTCCGCGGTCTCATTCCAGGTGCGCACAACTGGCTGGCCTGTTTCAATTGCCCTTTGCCACTCCTGGGCAGAGCTCTGCCCTGCTTGTTGCGGCTGCAGCCGGTGTGCACATCGCTTGCTGCACATGCCAGGCCGAGCGTCAGTGGTAAGCACTGCTGCTGCTGCCAACCAAGCTTTAATCGGTGTGAAGTGCACCCACTGCCTGAAAGGGTTTGTCACTGGCCCGTTCCGCAGGTGCTGGGCCACAGCAAGACCATCCTGGTGCTGCTGGGCGGCTGGGCCTTCCTGGGCGACACCATCACCTCCAAGAAGTTTGCGGGCATGGCGCTGGCGGTGTCCGGCATGGTCTGGTGCGCTCGAGGGCTTGGGAGCGGTGCCCTGTTGTGGGCGTGTGAGTGGGCTTGGGCTGCTGCTGTGGCGGTGTTCTGATGTGTGCTTGTGCGCTGGGGGCAGGCCGCGGCTGGGCAGCGCTCGTGGCGCCTGGGTGTGCCTCTCCTGCTGGGTGGCAAGGGCATGTCCTGCGCTTTGTTGGCAAAGCTGTATACCCCCAGCCATCCGGCAGCCACTGACCCAAGGTCCTGCCGCCGCTCCTGCCGCCCGCAGGTACGGCACCGCGTCCGCCAAGGCAGCCAAGCCGGCCATCAAGGTCAAGGCGCACACGCCGAGCGCGGAGGAGGCGGAGAAGCAGTCGCTGCTGGCGCAGGCCGCCCTGGGCGACAAGCTGGACAGTGAGTGCGTCGGCTGCCCTGCCTCGCTCCCTGCTGCTTCTGCTGCTGCCCCCTGCCGAATGCGTGCTGTGGCGACAACTTGCTTGCTGCCTCTTGAATGTCGAATGCGTGCCGTGGCCGCACCAGGCGGCCTGTTTGCAGCCCCATCAGGGTTGCGCCGCAGTGCGGCGTGCTGCGTCAGAGCGACAGGTGAGTGCGCCGCCGCACACATGCACCGCACCAGTCCCCTGGGGCTGACACGCCGCTAGACTGCCCCTGCTCCCGTCCTCCCCGCAGCTGCAGCTGCGCTTGACTTGCCCTTGTTCAGCAGCTCCGCCGGCGGCCGGTCGCCACCTCTCCACCTGCAGGCAACAACTCGGGGCTGAGGGTGTTCGTGGGGGCAGGCGTGGAGCCCGCCGGCGTCACCAAGACCCTGGTGTGAGCGCCGGCAGCGACGGCGCC
>JADXDR010000077.1:100863-112852 GCA_025026875.1 Chlorella ohadii
AGCGGGCGTCGTCTTGGCGGGGCTGGGCGCCGGCGCTGGGGCAGGGCGCCCCGCCTGGGCCGCCTGCTCATCGGGGCGCTCTCTGCAGGCAGCAAGGGCAATGCAGGCTGGGTTCAGGGCGCGAGGGGAGGCTGCAGGAGGTTGTCCCTCGGACCGAGGGCTTTGGCGGCAGGCCTGGGAGCCGCCCCTTACCCGTTCATGCGGCTGCTGGGGCCCGATGCCGCTGCTGCAAGGTGCTTGGGGTCTGCGAGCGGGGAGGGGGAGGGCCGGGCACGTGGGAGGGGTCCAGCGGCCTCATATCAGCTCCACGACCGATGCTAGATGAATTGGTGGCACAGGGACGGACGGCGCAGCCCCCGGCGGGCAGCAAGTCAAGCTGGCGCCGTCGCCGGCTCTCAGCGCACCTGCGCCCTGCTGAGCTACCGTGCCCAGCGTTGCCACAAAGCCGATCGCCACCATGGGGCCGGCGACGCTCGCAGCGCTGGGTGCACTGCCCTGCTGCCTCTGTCGGTGCGCTGCGCCGCTCGCCAGACTCAGATCCTTGTACCGAAGGAAGCCAGGGACCAGAACACTACACCTGCAGCGTGCCGAGGGCCGCAGTCCTGCCGCCGCGGCGACGCAAGAGCGCAGCGGGCGCGGATGCCGCGCGTAGCCGCCAGCTGGGCCCCTCGCAGTCCCTGCCTGCCCACTTGTGGTCATGCGTTGAGCACCCCGAGCAGCAGACCGCTAGCGACAAGCCACCCTGCTGGTCTGCAGGACAGGGGTGCGCGGCAGAACAGCAATCTGCCGGTACGAGCTCGCCGCCACCAAGGACCAGTGGCATGCCTGCTGCAGGTCTGCTTGGAAGCACAAGGGCAAACAGTGCAGGATAGCGGTTACAGGCACGCGGGCTCGTGTTCAGCTGCAGCACAGGGACAAGGAACACGAATCAGGTGCAGTGAACTGGACTATCCGCCAGGGCCATTGCAGCTGCTTGCCCAGCCCGCACCAACACAGCTGGTGCAGCACAGTGTGTGGCCAGGGACTGCTGCACACACCCCGGCTTGGCCGTTGGTTTGGATGCGAGGACCACTTCAAGTGCGCAGTCAAGCACATTCCCACAGTGCGGCTTTAGGCTGAGAGGCTGCATGCCAGCGCGGTGCGGGAGCGAGGGTGCGAGACGGTGAGGCAGGGGGCAGCTGCATGCCAGTCCAGATGTGTGTACCGCTGGCGTGTGGCGTCTCACATGTTGAAGGCCACATCAGATACAGCCGCCCGCCCCATCCAGATGTAGTGGGCCAGCTGCTGCACGGCAGAGGAGCGGCCACATGTGCACATGCCAACCCACAGCACTGGCCCAGTGCCTGTCGGGCTGGCTCCCGCATCAGCAGGACAAGCCGGTGCAGGCACTTTGAAAGTCCACGGCTGCCCTTTTGCCTGCCCCATGCTTACTACCTCCTGCTTCACAGCAATTCTCACCCCATGCGTTTTGCAAATGCAACTTGCTCCCCTGCTGTTGAGCGCTGGCTGCGCAGCCGGCCCATTGCATTACTGCCCAGCGGCGCCCTGGCGCTCGCCATGCAATATACCAACGCTCAATACATGTGCATGCGACCCTGTGCATGTGGCACTGGGAAAGCCACTGGGATGTCACAGAAACGATTGCCTGCCTTGCTGCGGCGTGGGCAGATACACAAGAGAGGGCATGCAACGCGCACATCAGCGGTCGGGATGTGGCCTGTGCGAGAGCATCTGTGCAGGGTCGGTCAGGAATGTCATGTGCTGGTCAGCACCCCGCGCTGCAGCTAGTTCACGCAGCCAGGGGCGCGGGAGCCGCCTCTCCCGCCGGGGCTGCAGCATCCCCAGCGGGCGCCGGCGCTGGGGCTGGGGCTGCCGCTGCCGCTGCAGCTGCTTCCAGCGCCTGTGCCTCAGCTGCGGCGGCCAGGGCTTCTACTCTGACCACTGCCAGGGCATCGACGGCTTGTGCCACAGTGGTCTTGGGCACAGCCCAGAGCTCGGGGGCGGGCAGCATGGCCTGAGGGGCAAGGAAACAGATCAGAGAGTGGTGGGTGCATCAAAGGAGAACTGGGCGCAAACAGCCGGGTAGCAGGCTGGAGGCATTCAGGTGCAGCCGGGCCCTGCCACGCCTCCCAACCTGTGCCGACCACATCAGCCATCAGCAAAATACGTTCACGGTACACTCTCACCGTGTCAATAACGTACACAGCAGCGCCGCACTGGGCCAGGGCGGTGGGGGAGGGTCCCGCCACCGGCAGCGCCTTGCGCCCGCTGCCGTCGGTCACCGCCCATGCGCTGACTGGCTGGTTGTCAGTGGCCTGGGTAGATAGATAGGCAGATACAGTTGATGAAGAGCTGCGCCAAGAGCAACCCTACAGTGGCCACCAACAATTTGGGGCATGCCCTGAACAGCGCAGCAGCCCCCCAATCAAACTCCACACACTATGCAAGCCACCCACCAGCAGGGAGGCCCCCTCCGGCACTGCGGGCAGGTCGCCGCGGTGATTTGAACAGTAAACAGCAGTTCCTCAAAAGTGCACACCCACCAGCAGCGAGGCCCCCTCGAGCACAGTGGGCAGGTCGCCGCGCTGCGCCAGCTGCGTGCCGTTCAGGGCGCCCACAGTCGACACGTGGTACATGATGGTGCTGACGATCTGGGGACAAGAAGAGGGGAGGGCAATGTTGATGCTGGGCAATGTTGTGAGCTGGTTGAGTTGTGGCGCAGGGGGTGCTTGTGTGGACACGTGGTGCGTGATGCTGCTCACAATCTGTCCCGTGGGGAGGGGGACAAGGGCATGTGCTGTTGATTTGTTGAGCTGTGGAGTGGAGGGCGCCCGCGGCACTTTACACGCGGCTCATGGTGCAATCCGCGCCTTTGATGCTATCCCGCAGCTGGCCCTCACCCGCCACTTGACCTCGGGGCCCAGCGCGGGCATCGCGCTCGCCAGCGTGTCCAGCTTGAACTGCACGGGCGAGGGGTGGAGGGCAGTCAACAGGCAGGTGCTCCAGGTCTGCCCTCCACAGCTGAGGCTGAGGCAAAGCACCCTGCTGCAGCATGAAATCGGCCAGCTAACTCGCCCTAAATCTGCCTCCAGCCCACCGCCTGGCTGCCGCCCACAGGCCGGTGCCCTCACCGGCAGCTGCAGGTCTTGGGGCAGCAAGGCAGCCGCTTCATTATTGGGCAGCAGCCAGGTTGTGCCAGGAGTGATGCCCCCTCTGAAGACGCCCAGCTCTGCAGTATCACAGGTTGGGAGCAGCAGGGAGGCGACTGGCAAAGGCACAGCACGGAGGGTAGGCAGCCAGGGCACGCATGCGGGCCGGCGGTACTTGAATTGTGGCAACTGGTGTGGCCGCCCACAGGGGGCGTGCTGCGGCCCACAGGGCTCTGCGGCCAGTGCCTGACCAACCTTGGATGACTGCAAGGATGTCTGAGGCCTGTGGTAGCTCCTCCGACAGTACAGACAGATCAGAGCACTGCAGGGCACAGCGGCGGCAGAAGTCGGCGCGGGTGGGCGGCAGGTGGGAGGCGGCGGCAGGGCGAGTCAGCACGCGGCCCGGCCTGCAGGGCTGGACGAGCGTGCCTGATCAGCGAGGCGTCGGGCGTGGCCCTGCGCGCAGCCACCGCACGCCAGGAGCGCGAGCACCAGAACCAGCTCCGCGGCTCGTCGCATTTTGCTCAAGCGGCAGCCGCAGAAGGCGTTACGGCAGTTGCGGACGTCGGAAAGCAGGTTGCAAGCGCGCGCAGGCGCCAGCAGCTGGGGCCAGCTGGCTGCCGCCCGCATGGCGGACAACCGAACACGCTCCACTCCGAGGCTTCCCCCCACATCCCCCTAGCTCCCACATCCTGGTACCAGCTGTCGCTATTGACATGATGGTGGGTGCACATGACTTGGCGCATCAAAACAGATCCGAAGGGTGCAGTGCAAAGCGAAGCGAAGTAGAGTGAAAAGCACGGGGCGAGGCTGCGGCTCAATGGCTGCCCGCCGACAGATTGGGTAGCGGATGCGTCACATTGTGGGGTTGCTGCACGTCACATGTTGGGTGATGCTGCACGCCTGCGCGCCGCCGCGCACAGATGCTGCATCAGTCGGGCCGCGGCTGTGCGATGCGCTTGGCAGCCGGCGAATGCCTGTGCGGCATTCCGTGGCCCAATTAGGGCGCGGGANCGGGGGCAGCCGCGGCGCCGCCCTCAGCCAGGATGGCCACAGCCTCGTCCAGGGAGGTCAGGGGGAAGTCGGGGGACAGCAGCTCCGCGGGCTTCAGCACCTGCTTTCAGGGCGGGCGGGTGGGAAGCGGATGGGCAATGCTGAGTGAAGCTGGGCAGCAGGGCAGATCGCGGTGCAAGCATGGGGCAGCGCGCCGCAAGGCAAGGACTGCCGCAAAACAACCATTGCAGCGGGGCTGTTCCCAGCTCTCCCCAGCTCTTCCCAGCCCATTCCAGCACCCACCTGGTCGATGACAAACACGGTGGAGCCGCAGGCGGTCACTGGCTCGCCCACCACGTTGGCAACCGCGCCCGTGGCATCAGTCACGGTGTAGCTGCCGGCCGCCGCGCCCTGGGCAAACTGCAGGCAGTGAGGGGCAGCAGCGGGGGCACCAGGGTGCGGGTTAGCCGCGGCAAGAAGCCTGGGCAGCCAACAATGTTGCATGAGCACCTCGCAAATAGGTTGCAGTCCCCAGCTGCGGGGGACTCGTCCTGGCTCGTTTGGTCCAAGAGAGTGTCAGCTGCGTGGCCCAGCTGCGACCCCCCCAAANTCACGGACAGGGTGACGTTGGACAGCTCGGTGGCCAGGGTCCCCTCTGCCAGCAGCTGCTCAGCGGTCTGGCTGCCGGGCACGATGTGGTACAGCAGCGCAGACACCAGCTGCGGGAAAACAGGAAGAGTGGCACGAACAGAGAGGGATCGGCGTGAGGGCGGGGACAGCAGGGCTGGGGGTTCAGCAGGGCAGGGCCGCAAAGCGGTCAGCATGCATTCTTGTAAGCGGCGCGGCGCTCGTGCTCACCCGGTTGGTGATCATGTCTCCCAGGGAGGGCAGCATGGGGAGCAGGGTGTCCAGGGTGATGCCCTGCAGGCCGTAGTGGTCAAAACAGTCAGCAGTCGGGTCAAGGGCCACGCAGCGGGTGGTCGCTGCCAACGGCGGCCTGCACTCTTGTTTGCTCGAACAGCCGGCTGGACGCAGCCATTCAGCTGCCATCTGCTTGGTTTCGCCACTGCCTCAATGCAGCTGCTGTGACGTGCACTTCGTGTGCCTCACCGGGATGGGCACCTCGGCCAGCAGGGCCGCCACGGCGTCGTTGTTGGGCAGGAAGATGGTGCGGTCGGCGGGCACGCCGTTGGGCAGCAGCTTGATGCCTGCAGTTCGTGAAGACGAGCAGCGGAGGAATTGAGTGCGAGAGTAACTTGCAGCAAGTCTAAACATGGCTTGGAGCAGGCAGCAGTATGTACTGGCGAAGCCACAGGCAGGCAGGCTAATGCCGCTGGGGGCGGCTCGAGAGCAAGCGGTACGGCGCGGCGGCAGCCCGGCGATGTCCGGACCAGAACAACTGGCGCGTGATGACCAATCTCACCAGCAATCAGCTTCTGGATCTCGGTGGTGTTGGCCACGCCCTTCAGGACGGACAGGTCAGCGCACTGCAGTGGTGGGCGGAGGGCGGCAGTGTCAACACTCGGTGAGATGCCCGCAAGGCGGCGGCGGCGGCGGGAGCTGCCGGGGGCGAGGAGGGTGAAGATCAGCCGGCGCCGCGGCCTGCCGATCGAGACATCGGTTGAGCAGCATCGTGTAGGCAGGGCCTCCACCTCTAGCCCGCGTGCTCGGAGCCGCCCACATGTGGGTCCCGCGTCCCACCCCCCAGCGGGCTCTCCCACCCCAGTGCGCCACTGCTCGCCGCTCGGGGCTGCTGATCAGGCACGCTGGCGGGCCGCAACCCCGCTTGCAAGCATGTTCGGCCCGAACGCGCCTTTGGGTACCCTCAGCGGGCGGCCGGGCAGCCCCCGTCCCCAGCCCAGTCGTGTACTCACCCCCTCATCCACCAGCAGGCGCCGGCCCTGCACGCTGCAGGCGAGCAGTAGGCAGAGTGCCGCGCAGAAGGCTGGGGCGCGCATGTTTGCTGCTGTTCGCCGGCTTGCAAGGTCGGAGTAGAATGGTTGAGGTGAAGGGGATGGTTGCAAGATGGGTGGACGGCATGTGTGGACGCTCCCATTTATAGGCCGAGGGGCCGCGGGCCACCGCACGCTGACCTAACCTGGCAGCTTCGTAGAGGAGTTGCGGTGGTTGGATTAATGACGAAAATGTATGCAGCGCGGTGTCAGGCAGAATGCGAGCCGCCAGGCAGCGGCAGGCGGCGCCAGACAGTCAGCCGCCGCAGGTTAAGCGCTGCGGGATGTGGGCTCCAAGTCTGCTCACAATGCAGGTGGGAGTGATGCATCACCTGGCAAGGTAGCTGCAAGGCGCGCCGCCTCCCAGGAGCAGCGGCATGTGCGCACCTGCCCTCATCGTAGCGCAGACTTGATGTAGCCAGGTCCACTGCATGCAGCGTGGGCTGCCTCGCATGCCTGCCAACCTTAGCCCACAGTAGACCTGGGTCCGTTCCTTGCACTTTGGGGGCGAGGCATGCAGCCCGCACGCAGCGCTCGCTCCCCGCCCAAACCAAGCACTGCCACCCAGCTTTCGCAGCCTCAAGAGCATACACATCACACCAGAGCAGCGCGTCACAGGTCGGCGCTGGGCTGAATGGGGCCAAAAAATGAGCAGAAACGCAGAGAGAGGGAGCTTGGGGGGGAGAGACAACTTGGTAGCAGAGAAGAGATACGAGCAACAGATATGCGGGAGCTAGAGAGGCGCCAGGAAGGAAAATGNCTGCCGGCTTCATTCGGTTCCAAGGCGGTGTCTATCGATCAGCAGGCAGCGTGTATGGAGTGGGCATCCGCTGCGACCGGCTGGGGATCCAGTGGGCAGGGCGCGGGCCCCACCTCTATATGCACTTGCCTGAGGCAAACTGCCGCTGCTGCAGCTGGCAGCCGCGGCCAGCAGACGGCGCCGCGAGTCCGCTAGGCACTTGCTGCATCGCGCGGTGCTTAGGGCTGCGCCTGCGCTGCGCCGTGCTGCGCCTGCTGCGCTGTGGCGTGCTGTGGCTGCTGCGCCAGCTGGCGCACAAAGGCCAGCAGCGCGGTGTGGCAGAACAGGTACTGATCCCTCGTCTGGACCATGCCCAGCCGCTGCCGCCTGCAGGGGCAGAGGGGGAGAGGGCAGGCAGGCTTCAAGGTGCAGTGTTCGCCATTCACTTGTCATGCAACAGCCGGAGAGCATGGCACACTGAGCTTGGTACCCTTGTGTGCTTGCTGCATTCGCCCACTTCGCAGCATGGATCCCCACCTGAGGTGCGCCACCAGCGCCGCCAAGTCCACAGCAGCTGCGTTGGCTGTCGTTTGAACTCAGCAACCAAACCACATCCAGACATCTTTCGGAAGCCCCAAAATAGCAGCCAATCCCACCTGAGGTGCGCCACCAGTGCCGCCAGGTCCACAGCAGCCGCGCCAGCCGCTGCATCGTGCGCGCCCAGCAGGCCCAGCAGGCGGCGAGTCACAATGTCCAGCACGCAAAACACGCCGGAGCGGCCGATGCCGGCTGCAGGGCAGGGCCAAGGGGCAGGGTGTGGAGCAGACGAATTGTTGCCGCTGGGGCAGTACAGGACAGGTGTCGCCGGCTGCGGTAGCACAATTGAGGCTGGGGCCTTGCACATGCATCGGCGACAAGGGCAGGGCGCTTTGCAGCAAGAGGCAACGAGCAGACGAGCAGCGCAGCCGGCAGCACAGCCACCACTTGCTGCTGCTCAACCATGCCCCGCCCCGCCCCCCCACCTGAGCAGTGCACCAGCACGGGGCCGGCGTGGTGCCCGGCCGCCCGCAGCTCCTCACACAACCGCAGCAGCGGCTGCGGCGAGGAGGGCACACCATGGTCTGGCCAGGCAGAGTAGTGGTAGTGCGTAAGGCGCATGCGGCCCGCCTGCTGCGCCTGCTGGCCCTGCTGGCCCTGCTGAGGCGCCAGCGGCTGCACTGCCGGCTGCTGCGTGTCCTTGAGCACGAGCGTGCGGCGGTGCAGGTCGGGGAGCAGCTGCGAGGGAGAGATGGTGGGTGGGGAGGCAGGCGGGAATGGGAAGACAGCGGTAAGATATCAAGGCAATAAGAATGCTGATGCATGCAGCAAGCGAGGCAGCATAACGCAAACCGGACTGCTACAGCCTCCCACCAACTCACCTCCTCCACTTCTGCCGTCTGCCCAGCCTCACAAACAGACAACACCAAGTGAAATTGGACAGCGCGCCCAGCTTACCTCCTCCACCTCAGCCGTTTGCCCAGCCTCATAAATAGGGAAAACGGGCCCCAAATTGGACAGCACCCCCAGCTTACCTCCTCCACTTCTGCCGTCTGCACCGTGAAGCGCCCCAGCGACTTGGCCGTGCGCGGCGCCTCGGCAAAGTAGGGCGCGCACTTGGTCATGCCTCGCTCGACTGCAGGATGCGGATGGGCAGGGCGAAAGGAAATGCTCAGCGGTGTACCGCAGCGTAAATAAGTGTAGGGCGCCACGGCAAAGTAAGGCGCGCACTTGGTCATGCCTCGCTCGACTGCAGGGACGACGGGCGGTTGCAAGGGGTTGGAGCAGCAGTGAATATCCAGGTGCCTGTGTGCTGTCTCTGCTAAGTGAAAGAAGCGCCCTCATCATCCTCCCGCCCAGGCGCTGCAACTCTCAACACACGCATGCAGACGCAGCTCTCACTCGTGTTGGTCAGCATGACCACAGCGCCGCAGCCCTGCTCAGCAGCCATGCGCCAGAACGCGTCCCGCGTGTGCTTCAGCGGACCCTGGAGCACAGGGAACACGGGGCTGGGCAGATGGGCGCAGCGCGGCCACAGCCATGGGCGCGAGGCTGCTACAGTTGGTGAGCCATGCGGCCACCAGCCGTTGGCCCACCCAGCTGCCTCTGCTCAGCATGCAGGCTGCAAGCCCCATCTCGCCAATGGCACCGGCCCTGCTGCCATGTGTGATATGCGAACTTCCCAGTCGAGCACCTGGCTAGCGATGTAAGCCCACCGCTCGTCGCCAAAGCAGCCGCCGCTGCCGTCGTCACAGCTATAGAGCGGCGAGGCGTTCACGTAATCTTCTAGATCCCCTAGTCCTGCCTCTGCCGCGCTGCCGCTGCCACGTCCACTGCTGCTGCTGCTGCCGCAACCGCTCCCGCGGGCCGGCGAGGTGCCACTGCCGTTGACTGCTGGAGCGGCACTAGCGGCGGCGGCGCTGCCTGAAACCCAGCCTGGTGGGAAGGCGGGGCGGCCGAGCCGCACTCGGTTGTCGTCGTATGGCAGCACATCGCAGTAGCTGCAGGGGTGACGGACAACAGCTGGATGGCCAGTTGGCAACCGCACTGTTGGAACGCGCCACGGAAGCCATTGAACGTGAGCACCAGCAGCGGTAGCAGGCGGCAGGGGCGTCACCTATGCGTAAGGCCAGCCAGATTGTAGCAAGCACGGCAAACCGAGCAGCAGCAGCAGCAGCAACAAGATGCACAAGACAACACAGCGCACAGCGCACAGCGCGTGCACAGCATGCGCAGCGCACCGGTTGAGGTCTCGCCGCGCCTCGGCGGCGTCGAAGCCGCGCTGGCTGCCCAGCTGCTCGTTCAGCTCAGCCAGGCGGATGTAGTCCTCATCGCAGTCCGCTGCAGAGAAGGAATTTGGGAGGTGTGTATGAAATGAAGCTATTGGGCAGTGCATGCGCATGTATGCTCGTTCAGCTCGTGCAGGCGGATCCAGTGTTCATCACAGCCCCCTGCATTGGAGGATGCGAGGGTGTGCAGAGGGCCGCCAGCCATTGCAGGTGTGCGCGCGTGCTAGTGCCGGCTCTTGGTGACATCAAGGGAGTGCCGATTGAGCTGAGTGGGCAGCCCGGTACAAGTGCTGCATCTTTACACTCCCATCATCCCATCCCATGATCCAACCGCTGCGCACAAACCGCCCACCTGCCCCGTTCTCCAGCTTGGCCTCCAGGGCCGCCTCTGCCGCCCGCAGCGCCGGGTGCCTGGCCGCCAGCTCAGCCGACAGCGGCGGCGGCGCTGCTGCTGCGCCCGCTGTGGTCAGCATGGGGCTGCTGCTGGCGCGCCGGCACGTGCCGCCCCTGCTGCTGCCGGCGGCGGGCAGGCTGGACTGCCGGCTGGCCGCACTGCCGGCTATGGAGTTTAAGAGGTCAACTAGCTGGCGCATGGGCGAACGTGCCTGCTGTGCCTGCTGCCGGCGCTCCTGCTGCTGCTGCTTCTGCTCAGGCCCGCCGAGGCACTCTGGTGCATGCCGGTGCCGGCGCGTGGATGCTACAGGTCTGAGTGAGGTGCCGCTGCTGCCAAGGTGCCGCGCCCACGCCCCCACTTCGGCTGGCGTATTGCGCACTGCCGGCCTGCGCAGCTCTCCAACTGCCCGAGCGGCCGTTCCTGCGGCGCGTGTAGCTAGTGCAGGACGGAGGGCGGGCTGGTGTGCTGCAGCATGCGCCGCACGACGTCCAATCCAAACCCCGGGCCGCTGTCCCTGCAGGGGCCACATGCCAACAAACGCGGTGGTTTCAGCTAGCAGATTATGCAGGATTAATTTAACAAACAAGGTGGCGCAGCTTCTGCGCCGCTGCATCAAGGGGGTGCACAACCGCCAAGCGCGGCTCAGCAGTGCTGACCATGTTGGCACTGCCCGGCCGGCATCCAGCCAGCCGGCNATGTGCCTTGCTTGCGTAGCCCCAGCCTCACCCAGCCACGGTGATGTCAAAGGGGAAGGTGACTGCTGAACCAGACACGACGGGCGGGATGTGGTCCCGGCGCTCGTTGACTACATTGCGTTTAGAGGGGGCAGGACATGCGGCAGCCTGTCGGCACACCGGCTGCATGCTTGGGTGCGGAGGCCACTGCTGGGGTGCAGGCCAGCACGGGCGGCTGCAGCGGTGGGTACAGGCCATGGCAGGGGCAGGCAAGGGGGCACATGGAGCGAACCGCGAGCAGGCTGGAGGCAGCTCCGCTGCCACAGCAGTGGGCTGCATGGGCCATAGAAGGACATGTCTCACCCTGCTCTACAATCTGGGTCAAGCACTCCTCCAGGGCAGCCTGCAAAAAATGTTTGACACATCAGTAAGCAGATGACGAGCCGTCAGCTTGCAGCAATGCGACGCTTGCTGCTGGAAGTGTGTGTGTGCGTGGGCGACAGCGCTGCTGGGCCCTGCCAGGACCCAGCCACCCACACAGCTGGCCCACATTTACCCTTCTTGCTCGCTGCTTTGTGCCTGCATACCGGACAGCTGCACAGGGCAGTCTACCAAAAACAACACTTCAACAGCAACCCATCCTTCTGGTCGCCTGACCTGCACACGCTGCCGGCGCTGCGCCCGCAGGCTGGAGGACGCAAACGCGTTTCGCTCCTCGAAATCGGCGGGCGGCGGCGGCAGAGCCGTCACGTCCACCAGCCACTGCTCCCAGTAGAGCCGCTCCTCGGCGGTGCTGCGACAGGGGGAACCAAAGGCTGTGAATGGGTCGAAGAAATGCCAGCACCCAGCCACTGCTCCCATCACAGCCGCTTCTCGGTGGTGCTGCATCAGCCGAGGGCCAGCAGGTCCGAGCACATCCAACAACTGCAGCTCCAGCAACGCAAACGAAAATGAAGCCACCCCTTGTTGGCCGCACCTGAACCAGCTCTGGCGCTGGCGCTTCTCGTAGAATGACAGGCAGACCTGCAGAGTTGGAAGCAGCAGGCGGGCGGCAATGACACGCGGGCCAGCCGCAACCACAGACAAGACATTACGCAGGTGGGGAGGAGGCAGGTCATGGGAGGCGACGGCAGGCCAGGCGAGGGCAAGTGCAGCGGGCAGCAGCTGCAACAGGCAGACCGGCGGTTGGAAGGTGGGCGGGCAGGCCAGGTAGAAAGGCTAGACATGAAGGATGCAGCATCACGGCCCCAGCGCCCGCCCCCC
>JADXDR010000077.1:145571-173496 GCA_025026875.1 Chlorella ohadii
GACGAGGCGGCGGCGGGCGAGGAGCGGGAGGGGGCCTAGGCGGGCTGGGCGGCCGGGGCGGCGGCGAGGGGGGCGGCCTCACAATGCGGATGTCGGCACAGTTGATAAACTCTGCAGGGGAGCATGAGAAAGGGGGCAGGCAGACAATGAGGAGCAGCAAGCAAACCACGTTGCCTTGCAGGGTGCGTGTGAGCGGGCAGATGCGCATGCCAACGCGTGCCCCAGCAGCCGCCTTGCTGAATCATGCCAAACAGCCAGCCAGCCAGCCAGCATCCCACTCGCCCACTCACCCTCTGGGTAGGCTCCCCAGACGCTGCAGGTGGACAGGTTGCCAGTGGCCAGCCGACCTGGTGATCAAACTAAACTAAATAGCCAGCCAGGCAGCCTCTCTCACCCTCTGGATAGGCTCCCCAGACGCCGCAGGTGGGCAGGTTGCCAGTGGCCAGCCAGGNCNTGGCGAGCCGGGCACGGTGCACGAGTTGCCGGTGGTCCAGCGCCACTGCAGCAATGTGTGTGCACGGGTGTACACTCTATTAGCATGAAATCGTGGGGGGGGGGGGGGGGGTCGGTTCGCATCGGCTTGCAAGATGGAGGTGGAGGGCTTGGGCGGCCACACAGCAGCTCCTAAGCTGCACGCACACTTGCCCCAGCTGCCGCAAAGCAAGCCCACCCAAAACACGCTTCTCACCGGCACGCCCATCCGACCAGGCAGGCAGCACATGCCAACCAAGCAGGCGATACATGCCCTGCCAGCTCACCCACAGCACGCAGCGCTCGCACGTCACGCCAGCTGGCAGGCGGTACCGCCAGCCGTACTGCTCTCCGCCAAGGCCCACACGTACTGCCTTGGCATACGTGCCAGCAGAGGGGGCAGGTGAAGGGCCGCCGCTGCGGGGCACCCACGAAAAGGGGCCCGCGCCGTCGGCCCTGCGGGAAGGCGGGGGCATGTGCAATGCCTGGTGAGGGCAAGCAGCGTAAGAGTTGGGGATGAAGAGTGGACATTTCAAGCCTGCTGCACGACAGTGCCACGTGCGGCTGAGCAACCCACAGCCAGCTGCTGCCGCTGCTGGTACGTCCTGCTTTGCCTGGCCCCACAGCGTCGCACACTGCTGCAGCAGCTGCAGCAGCGGCAGCAGCAGCATACTGTAGGCCGCTCTGCTGACCAGCCCTTACTCTCACTGCCGGCAGCAGCAACATGCTGTAGGCTGCTCTCCTGCACCCGCCCTTGCTCTCAACGACGGCAGCAGCAGCATGCTGCAGGCTGCCCTGCTGACCAGCCCATGCTCTCAGCGACCCCCTGCACGCACCGCTGCAGCATGGCGGCCGGCGCTGTCAGGCAGGCGGACGTCATGTTGGGACCAGGGCACAGCCGGAACACGTGGCGCCCGCCGTGCTGGGCGGTGATGAACAGCCGGATTTCGATCACTGCAGGCAGCAGGCAACAAAAAAGCACGTTCAATATGGAGAGGCGAGGTAGTAATGAATGTCATGAACAGCCGGATTTGGACGACTGCAGATCCGGACGGCAATCGGCACGCAGCGGTTGGGCGAAAAGAGGGCACAACCGCAGGCCGCAGGGACCGCAGGCGGCGGTGACAACAGGCCTGCATTTCAGCAGTTATCTGCAGCTCCCTGTCCACAAGCAACCAGCCATCCCGCTCCGTTCGCACCTGCGCCTGAATAATAGGTGGCCACCGGCGCTCCCGCGGTCGCCAGGCTGGGATCACCGCAGGCGGCGGCAGCAGAGGCGGGCCACACCAGCTGGCCGCCGCGGCTTGTGGCAGAAGGCCCCCCACCGTTCACACAGTGAGGGCACCAATTCCAGTTTCTGACGTAGTTGCGAGCCGCCGGCGCAATGATGAAACCGTGTGCAGCCGCCGGGGCGGGCAGCGCAAGCGCCAGGCCCGCGAGCAGCAGCAGCAGCGGCAGCGCTGCTTGGCGCTTCTTCGCTGATGCCACAGCGTCATCAAGTTCCCGAACCATGGTGCAAGCTCCTGGACACCATTCCAACGGCTGGTGCCTGCAAAGGGATGAAAGGTGCAAGATGAGTAGCAAGCGGAGCAAGTTGCTTGAAGCCCAGGACGGCGGCAGACGGAGGCGGCGCGGTAGCTGCCCGCGAACAAGCGCAATACCATCGCAGGCTTCTTCATGCTGCGATTCTCAAGCACGGTCTGGAGCTATTGCAGCAGGCCTGCCTGCGTGGGTCGGGCTCGCCCCTTCGCCACTCGCACCTTGCCGGCCGCCTGCGCGGCTAGATCCGCTTTTCGGCGACTAATTAGATGATTGGCGACGCCAAAGAGCTCGGGAAACCCCTGCAAGCGGTATCAAAGGTTGGTCGGGGCGTCGCTGGGCATCCCGCGGTCGGAATCGCAAGTGAAGAGCGACTTGAGAGCGCGTGGGGCCGCAAACAATGCAGGCAGGTAGATGGCGCTGGCGGCACCGGCGCTTGCGCCACCGCAGCTCAGCAGCAGCCCTGAAAGCAAGGAATTTGCAGACCACCGCATGCCCACTGCACAGCTGCAAAGGGACACATGGCGGCAATCCACAGCAATATACAAACTCTGATGGCCTAGCGGCTGCACACCTGGCAGCTGTAGCACCGCCGCAGCTGAGCTCGCCGGGGGGTGAGTGGCCCGCACGGCAGGCCTGCTGCAGGTTACAGTACCTGCAAGGGAGGAGTGAGGGTACGTTTGCCGGACAGGAGGCGAATCCCCGCAAAACCCGCTGGACAGCCAGACCGGGATGTCAACCTGCAAGCAGGGTAGCACAGCAGGTCCAGCAACAGTGCCCCAGCCGGCCGCATGTGGAAAATCAGCGCATCACACTGCACCCCAACACCCCTCCTATTGGCACCAGCGCACACACCTGCCAAACCAGCTTTCGCTGCTGCGATTGCCCAGCAGCCTGCGCGCTTTATGCAGGTGCGCTGCTCTCCGTGCGTTGGCTTTCATGCATCGCTCGCATGCCGCAGCTGGCTGCAGCAGCATCGAGCTGCCTGCTGCCGCCACTGGCAGTTCTGGGCAAACCACCATGCTCATTGTGCTGCAGCTGCTCCAGGGTTAGCTGGCCACCTACATTGTGCTGCTTCTGGCTGGCATCCCCAGCTGTCCCGCCCGCTGTGCTGGCGGCGATTCTTCGCGCTGTTGCTGCCGCTGCTGCTGCTCCACCCTCTGTGTGAGGTGCTGCTGCCGGGACTGTCATGTCGTCGTCGCCGCTGCCATCATCATCGCAATCACTGTCGCTCTCAGAGTAGAGCTGCGCATGCAGGGGGCAGAGCCACTCGCCACCACTGCGGCCTGTGAGGGAGCGCCGGCTGGTGCGGAGCAGCAGCAGCAGGTGCAGCGCTTGCAGCAACTAGTGCAGCAGCTTGAAGAGCAGCTCAGCTTGAAAAACAGCGAGAACACTGACCTCAAGATCGAGAATGCTGACCTCAAAGCTCAGCTCAAGACGAGCGACAAGTGGATGCAAGCGTTTATGAAGTTGTTGGCTGCGCGGCGGGGTTAGACAAAGGGTTTTGGAATGACTTGTGCATCACAGACACGTTGTAGCTGGAACCACACACTTGTATGTAAACCTGTGGACCATCTGAAAAAGTGTGCACAGATTGCTTGCCATGACCCCAAGCTTCGTCATGCCTTCTGCCCAACACCAACCGGCACCCAAACAGCTGCACGGCGCGTGCCGGCACAGCGCCCCCACCCGACCAGCCACGGCCATGACTGCTTCCAGCATGGCATGTGTACTACACTGATAAATTGACAGATTCACAGGTTCCCTGCGCACACTGTCTGAATGCAACCTGCTGCCGGCTTGGCTGCATGCTGCCGCTGCGATGCTGCTGCCGCCGGCTGCACCTTGTCGCAAACAGTCGGCTGCAACATTGCGCCACCTTCCAACACCCCCCACAAGCGTTCTGTAGTACCCATGCGCACGCCGGGCGCTGCAACGCGATGCTAGCACGTCTTGCGCGACGCCTGAGCCGGGAGCGCGGCTGGGGTGCACACCTGGCGGCTCTAGAATGGCGCCAGAGCGCATCGAGGAGCGSCGAGCTCGCCGGGTTGCGCCAGGCGGCGGGCCTGTCGACGGCTGGCGGCGACAGCGTCCTCGGCAGCGGCGCACAGGGCAAGCGGCGTGGCGGCCGCAGCAGCAAGGGCAAGAGCGGGCCGAGGGGCAAGCCTGCGGCCGCTCCAGCTGAGTCAGAGGGAGCACAGCCGTTGGTCAGGCCTCCCCAACCCGCCAGCCCCCAGCAGCTGGATCTCCTGCTGGGCCGCTTCAAGGTGCGCACTGTGCGCACACAGTGGTCTTCAAGCCAGCAGTTTCTGCACACACACTGCTGCCAGAAGATCAGCTCGACTTCAGCCCCCTGACTGGCCCCTCTCGCCACTAGCCTCAAGTCGAGTCACTTTGTTCGCCCCCTCTCTGCCTGGCAGGTGGCCGCCCGTGGCAACGATGCGGCGCGAGCCGAACAGTTTTACCGAGCCTACATCCAAGCAGGCGGCTCCCCGCTGGTGCGTACTTCTTCTTCTGCTGCTGCTAGGACAGCTGCTGTGAAAGGCGTGGTGTGCAGCTGGAGCCTCGACAGTTTTACCGCGCCTACGTCCAAGCAGGCGGCGCCCCGTTGGTGCGTGTGTGTGCATGTTTGCAGCAGGATGGAGGCGTGTTGTGCCGTGCAGTTCAGCATCACTATTAGCAGTGTGTTTGGCTGCTGCCATATTGAGGTTGACTTGGATTTGCCTTTCTGATCCTCATGTGCTCTACAATAAACCGCGCTGCCGTCGTCTGCCGCTGCAGCACTGGATGCTGCCCATGCTGCTGGGCACTTACGGCCGCCTGCGCCAGGTCGGTGCTGCTGGGGGCGAGAGCAAGGGGCGTTGGTATTACATTCAATGCATTCTGCCGCCAGCTGCGTTCTCAAGGCATTGCCCGGCATGCCGCCTCAGCCCTGGCTGTTTCAGCGTTTCAGCAGTGCGCTGGCATCAAGCTGCAGCACATGGAGGGGTGCATGCTGCTTTTGTAAATACTGGCCTTTGTGGCATGTTGATGCCCACTTGCAGTCGGCTGATGTCTTGCCTGCTGTGCATGCCCAACCTGTTGCAGGCTGACAAGGCGTGGGCCATCTACCGACAGCTCGTGCCTGACCCACAGCAGGCACAGCAGGCACAGCAGGCACAGCAGCAGGGAGACACGTTGGGTGGGCAGGGAGCAGCAGTGGGCGCAGCTGCCCAGCGGTTGGCGCAGGACGCTGCCTCTCGCAATTTGGCAGCAGCAGCAGCAGGATTGACGGCGCAATCAGCAGCAGAACAAGCAGCAGCAGCGGAACCGGCAGCAGCAAGCGCCACCCAGGAGCACCATGCCTGGGAGGACCGCTTAGCGGCGCGCCAGCGGGAGTTGGACAGCACGGCACAGCAGCTGGTGCGGGAGCTCCGGCTTGACTCCCGGCCTCTGGACGAATATGGCTATGGCGCACTGATCACCGCGCTGTCAAGGGTAAGGACAGGGAGGAGCTTTGGTTGGATTGGAACGAGGGGTGGGTGGCTTGCACCACGTCCCTCACTCCTCACTGAACGTTTGCGGATATGGCGCGCTGCTCACCGCGCTGCCGAGGGTAAGGAGAGCTAAGCGAGGGTATGCGGGTCCATCAACGTGTGCTTGTGTGACTGCCTGCTCTTATATTCTACAGGCAGAGCACTCACCATGCCACCTGCCCGCCCATTGTATCGACATGCATTGGCCCGCACCGCCTGACCTGACTGCCAGTGCCTGCTGGCCTGGCTGCCTTTCCACAGGCGGAGCACCCRCCGTACGACCTGCCAGCGCACTAYGCTGACAAGGCGGCGCAGGCGTTTGAGGAGATGCGGGTGGGTGGGTGTGTAGTTTGTTGGGCTGATGCATGGGCCGGCTAGGGGTACTGAACATGCGTGGACTAGGGCTGGTAACCCTCGCGCTGAACGACAGTGACCTGAGCGACAGCTTGCATTATGTCCCACCCTCCCTGCTCCCCACCGGCCGCCCATCCCCTGCCTTTCCTGCAGGCTGCCGGTGTTCAACCAAATGTGGTGCTGTGGCACAACCTGCTGGACTGCCAGGTGGGTGGATCAGGCGACAGGATTATGTAGAAGTCGTTTGGTGTGAGTTGTGCGCTGTGTGCTGTGGCACAATTTGTTGGACTGCCRGGTGAACGCGGATGCAGGCGAGGGTGGGGAGATAAGCTGATGGCGGCAGGTGGGTATGAGCGAATGATCGCTGGTGGGAACGAGACAACAGCAGAGAAACGTAGCACGCAGTCTGCAGCAACACTACGGTAGTCCTCATACCTGCACCAATCTGCAGGCCAAGGCGGGGCAGCCGGACGCGGCGTTCGCCACCTACCGCCGCATGCTGGCCGCCGGCGCGGCGCCCAACTCCTGGACCTTCAGCATGCTGGTGTCGGCTTGTGGCCGGGGGCGGCAGCCGGCTCGGGCCTCCGAAGTGGTCGAGCGMCTGATGCCGCAGGTGTGTCTGATGATCAAGTTATGGGCTTGCAACACGACTGTTAGACATGTTAGGCCAGCTACGGCATGGGAGTCGGTGGGGAGCGCCTGATGCCGCAGGTGAAATGTTGCTGGCTGCGCTGCTGCACCACGGGCCCGGATGCCGCAAGCTGGGGCAGCGCCTTCTCTGACCGTTTGGACCAGCTTGCTATCTCACGCACCCTCCCACCTGCGTCCTCCTCTGTGTCCGCAGGCCGGTGTGGCGCCTTCGCTGACCGTGTGGAACAGCCTGCTGGGGGCNTACGGGCGGGCGGGGTCGGTGGATGCCGCCTATGCCGCCTGGCTGCGCATGCTGGAGTCAGGCGAGCGAGGGTTGTGGTGTTCCTGCAATGTTCAACCACAGTGTCGACCCGGTTGTTGTGAGACCTGCTCTTATGGCCGGCTTCCCCCAAGTGCCAAACTGCTGCCTGGCTGCCAATGTGACAGACAGGCAACTTGTGCTTTCGCCCTTGCCTCATCACACGCCTGCTGTGCCGCACACCAGTGACTGCCGCTCAACCTTCCCCGCAGGCACCACTCCCGACGACTGCACCGAGCGTTCGCTGGCGCTGGCGTTTGGCAGCCACCCTGCCCTGGCCGCCGAGGTGGTGGCTGAGGCGCGGGTGATTCGGCAGCAGCGGGCAGCGAAGGGCGGGCCTGTGGAGTCAGCGACGGCAGAGGGGCGGGAGGGCGGCAGCGGCGGCAGCGGTGGGGAGGAGGACGCAAGCGGAGACGCGGGCAGCAGCGGCAGCAATGATGGCAAGCGTCCGCCCTACCGCCTGCACCAGCACCGCCAGGGCGCTCTGGCGGTCGACCAGGGCGGCCCTGCCAATGGCCCCAACCAGCGGAAGCGCCATGCGTCCCTGGGGCTGCTGCTGTCCCGCGGCCTGCCTGGTGCAGACACAGCGGGCGGCGCTGTTTCCAGTGCCGGCAGCGGCAACGGCGTTGCAGCAGCAGCAGCAGCGGCAGGCGGCGGGGAGGAGGCAGAGGGTCAGGGCCTGCAGCTGCGCCAGCTGTTAGTGCTGGACCTGCACGGCTCGTCCCAGGCGGCCGCCCGCATGGTGCTGCTGCGCCGGCTGGAGGGGCTGGTGATGCACTCTGCAGAGCTGTTTGCCGAAATGGTGGGTGGGTGCTGGCTGGTGAAACGAGTTGTTGGGTGCTGGCTGGTGATGCACGCGGGYGAGCTGTTTGCGGAAATGGTGGGTTCTGCCTGGTAAATTATAACTTMATTGCGTGTTGCGATGCATGCTGCCCAGCTGTTTGCGGAAATGCAGGGTGGGTGCTGCGCTAGGGGGAGTGCGGTGTGTGCTAGTGTGGGGTGTGCTGTAGTTGCAGGCTACGAACACAGCTGAATGCACAGGGCATGCCGTCGGCCATCGAAGGGAGCTCAACAACACGCCCTGCCTGCCGCAGGAACAACTCGAGCAGGAGCATTATATAGCCCGACTGTTGTTTGATATGCTCTCAATGCATTCTTACCCTCCTGCCGCAGGAGCGACTGGAGCAGGAGCACTACCCTGCGTGCATGCTGTACTGTGTGTGTGTGCATTATGATTTCCTATCGGTTGTGTATATTCCCCTTGCCTGCTGCAGGAGCAACTGGAGCAGGAGCAGTATCAAGTCCTAGCTCCATCGGTATTTGATTTGATCTGAATACATGCTCACCTGCCTGCCGCAGGAGCGGCTAGAGCAGGAGCACTACCACCGGCAGGAGCAGCAGCAGCTGCTTAGCCAGGCGCGGCGGCAGACGAAGCAGGCGGGACGCGCGCTGCTGCATGAGCTCAGCAGCGGCGGCGGCAACGGCAGCGATGTCAGCAGCAGCAGCGGCGGCGGCGACGGCAATGGTGACAGCGGCGGCAGCGAGGGATGCCGAAGAAGTTGGGCATGGCCCAGCCGCCAGGCGGCTGGCCTTCCAGAGGGCAATGCCGCTTGGAATGGGCAGCAGCAGCAGCAGCAGGAGGGTACACAGCAGCAGCAGCAGCAGCATGAGTGGCCGGCCCTGGGGCAGCGTTGGGACGATGCGACAGGCAGCGCCTGGCCGGCTGGACAGCAGGCTGCCAATGCAGAGGCGGCAGGTAATCAGCAGGAGCAGGCGCAGCAGCAAGCGGATGCAGCAGGGAGGCCGCGAGGGCGGCGGTTCATGCCCCCGCCCCTCAACATTATCACCGGGGTGGGCCGGCACAGCAAGGGCGGCCGCGGCGGCGTGCTGAAGGCGGCCGTGCGGCAGACGCTGCAGCAGCAGGGCCTGCCGGCGCTGGACGACCCCAGCAACGAAGGTGGGGGCGAGGGTGCTTTGTCGTTCCGGTGACTGCAAGCCAGCCCCTCGCAGGGTTGTAATGGTGTGTGCGGTTGCAGCCAGCTTTGGGAGCGGTCCCTGCCCCCTTCGAAGGACACTCCCATCTGAACTCACCCATTTGCCGCTGCGCACCTTCACACCCTGCTTCGCCTGGACTCCACGGCACCTGGGTGCAGGCGTGGTGATTGTGCCGTGGCCCGCGCTGGCTGCCTACCTGGAGCGGCAGCGAGAGGCGATGGATACGGACTACTTTTTCAGCGCGGGTGGGGTGGGCTTATTGCCGAGTCGTGTGTTCATGCATTGAATCAAGCACGGCCAAGAGTGTGGCTTGAGAGCTGCGGGAGGCGGTGGATAAGGACCGCCTTTTGGGGTTAGGTGGGTGGGGCGGCTGCCAAACATCTGCCTGGCCTGCCGGGCATGCACTGCCGACGCTCATCTGCGAGGACAGTTCCCAAGTGATGCACTGGTGTGGTGCTGCTCACGCTTTGCCTGTTGCGATGTGGTTGAGCAGACACCCTCTTCCACCTCTCCCTGCTGTCCTGTGCAGCCCGCATGCTTTTGCCACGCAATCGAGCTAACACCTCTCTCTTGTCTACCTCCTCCTCTTTCCCTGCGCAGCCCGCATGCGATACCTGTATGTGCTGTCAGGGGTGGCGGGCCTGGCAGCTGCTGCCAACCTGCTGCCTCGCCTGGCGCCCTGGCTGCCCTCCTGAGGCTGGCGCGGGCGGCAGCAGCGGCACCGATCTTGCCGATGCAGTGTGCCAGGATCCCTTCTCACACATGCAGTGGATATTCGATGATTCTACGTGATAGATGTACAACTACTTTGTAAGATTGATTATGCCAACATCGGGCTGATGAATGGCTGGTCACGTGTCTGGGCCAGCACGTGACAGTGGGGTGCGCCAGAGGGCTGCGCACTGTGGCGCTCCTGTCCACGGGATGCAGCTTGACTGCCATCAACTACACAAGAAAAAGCTTTGAGATGCTCACAGCTGATGGGGTCGCCAGGATTGGCGCCCACGCCTCGTGCAAGCATGCCGCAGCGGCCGCAGCGGCGGCGGCAGCAGAAGAGCCGGCCCAGACGCCCTTCTGACCATCCTAGGCGCCATGCAGGCCGGCATTCGCTTTGGCATCACTGCCCGTGCAGGGCAGGGCGTGGGGSGGGGSCYCGCAGGSGMMAAGCGCMTGTSTGCCCGCCCCTTCAGAGCCAGCTGCCCCACAGTTAGCGCGGTGCCCCGCCAGCCTGGCCGTCGGCGAGTCAGTCGCTCCGGCGACAGCCACGGTGGCGGGCCGCCGAGCCACGGCAGCAGCGGCGGCGGTGGCGGCGGCGACGACGGCGACGATAGCAGCGACGCTTCCGGGGCAGCGTTGCCCTGGATAAGCAATACTTCGCTGGCAGCCATTGGCGGCGCCTGGGCTGTGACGATTGCCTGGATCAGCGGCGGCGCGCTCTTTCTGCACGCAGATCTCAAGGAGCGGCTTGCCGCCCTTGACAGCGACCTGAAGGAGCGGATCTCTTCTCTCGACAGCGACCTGACGGAGCGTATCTCTGCTATTGACAGCAAGCTGGACGCGCTGGCCAGCCTGTACATCCAGGACCTGCAGGGGCGCTGCGGCATGCCTGCCACCCGCCCTGGCGCCGGCACAGGCCCCTGTTCAGCCTAAGGGCCCCAGGTGCGGGCTGAGAAGGGCGGGCAGGAGGCTGGGCAGGGAGGTGGGCATGAAGCAGCAGGGCGAGTGGTGTGACTGGCCTGAGGCATGCCGGGGAGGAAGCCTGGGCAGGGAGCTGGCAGGTGGGTGGGCCGGACAATGCCCTGCTCGCAGCCACGATGGGTCAGTTGACCATTTTTTCCTTGGCAGCATGCTGACAGGGTGCATCCCTCCCTGCCTCCCACCAACCCACATCCGCAGCGCTCCGGCACTTGCTTGAGGCCCCCACCGGCGGCGTTAACCTGCCGCGGTGTGCTGTCACTAGCGTCCCTCCAGTTGGCTGGCATGCTTCGGTGGCGGCAGCCGTCCACATTCCACAGTGACTTCCAGCCACGGCCGACCTGCCGCATCCTGGCACCCCTCTAGCTGCTGGCATGCCTCAGTGCACCCGTTTGCCCTCCATGCCGTCTGCTGCACTCGCTTTTCTCTGCCTCCCTGTTTGCACTGCGTTTTGCACCTGCCATTGCTTGCCTGGACCGTGTCATACGGTCAACACGCTTGTACATGCCTCTGTGGCAACCCAACACCCCAGATTATATTGTTTGTTTTGATCCAGCTCAGCCTGTCACATGCCCTTGCCCCCATTCTCTCCTGTACCTGCCTTGCACTCTTGTTTATTCCTACCTACCCCGCCTCTTTCTCAGACCCTGCCTGCCTCTGTATGCACTCGGATTCCCTGCGTTTGTCTGCATGTAAACTTGACCATGTTCCTGCCGCAGTTGCGTGTTGCTGGCTTGCAGCCGCATGTCACCAATGGTCTGGTTGGAGCAGCTTGCAAGCAGACAGCAGCACCGGGATGCAGCTTTGTGACTTGGGGGGTGCCATTGGCAGCTGCTCGTATTCAGTAAGTTACTTATTAGCAGCGGGTGGTTCCAGCGCCGCTGGCTGCAAAGCTCCAATCGCCTGCAGGTGCCGGGCAAGCCCAGCAGCTGCAGCTGCAGTGCACATCTGCACACACATCTACACATATGCAAATTATAAGACATATGGTCCATGGCCATGCTCGACACACGTGGCGGGCGCCACATGTGGCGCACCCCCTAGGGACTTGGCCCCCAGGCAAGCCCGACCGTTGCGCAATCCTTGCAGTGTTCGTGATGCGCAGCCGGAAGCTGTAGAGCGCCTGAAGGCGCTGCTCACGGCCGGGAGTCCGCCATGGTGCCTTCGGAAGGCTTTATACTTGCCGCGGCCCTGATCGTGGTCTGCACGATGCGCCAAGTCTCAGCGGCGGACCAGGTGGGCTGGCGGCTGTCCCCCTGCCACCGCCGCCGCCGGCGCCTGCTGGCCACCCGTCCGATCTGGTGCTGTGCCGCCCTGCTGCTCGGTTGCTACGGCGAGCGATGCCAACTCACCAGGGAGGCGTTTGCCTTTGCAGGCGTACTGGGCGGCGCAGCAGGCGGCTGTCAAGGCAGCCTGCGGCAAGTCCAATTTCTATGGAGAGGTTGGTGCGCCCTGCATGTCATCTGCACTGCTGTGGTAGCATGCCCCACTCGCACAGCCGGCGCACTTGCCTTTGCATCAATTCTGCATGCCCGCTGTGGGAACAATGTCAGCCAGCGGCTGAAGCATGGGAGCCGCAGTACAACTGTACCAATCGACCTGCCCACCGACCGCAGGACTTTCAAATGGGGGCGGGGCTGGTCGGCGCACAAGTGGCAAACGACGTGGGTGCCTGCTGCGCTCAGTGCAACGTGAATGACCGCTGCAACAAGTATGTGGCAGAGGACTCAGCAGAGCTCTGTGGTGCAAGGCGCAGTGCCCATGTTGCAGCACAGTGGGAAGCGGGCGTGCTGGTCAGCGGCAGCCACATGCTGGGAGGCAACATTGGCTGCGCGGACGCCTGAGGTTGCATCGCTGCCGCTGTTGCACAAAATCGGTCCAGACCGGTGCCTGCTGCTGATTAACCCTGATGGCCGTGTTCGAATGTAATCTGTGCGCTGCAGGTGGGCCTACTGTGCACTGACCGAGGCAGAGGGGTAAGCAGCCGGGTGGGATACCCGGCTCGGCTCCAACACACTCAGTTGATGCAGGATGTGCATGAGTGAGCGATTGTCTGTCTAGCTTGCACTGAATTTGCATCCCCCGGGCAGTCTCCACGCACTGCATGTTCCCTGTTTGCCGCCGCCCCGCCCTGCCGCAGGTGCGTTGTGCCCATTGGGCCGTGGGCCAACTTCACTGTGCCTCGGGGCACATGCATCCTGGGAGCCGCTCCGCCACTGACCCGGCAGGCCACTGATCCACTCATTATGATCAGATGGAGCTACATGCAGCCGGTGCGTGGAAGGAAGGATGGATGGAAAGGGTTACACTCTTGGGAATCAGTTGGGGATACTGGGAGCTGGCTTAGCTTGAAACGTGACGCGCTTCGAGCGCATGCATTTATTCATGTTGAATGTGAATGAATGAAAGTTTCATGCAGACACTGCATGGCATGGGGTTGCACTCGTGCTGTGCAGCAGGGGCCGCATCTGACAGCCAGCTGCCGCAGCAGGCTGCACGCAAGCACCCACACCTGCGCCGCACGGCCGGCCTGCAGGGAGTTGTGTGGTCTTCCGGCGACAAGACGAGAGGCGAACCTCTGAGCTTCATGACAGCCGCCGACTGGAAAGGTGCAGATGGGAGGCGGCTTCAGCTGCCGGCATGGTGACTAGCAAGCTCTGTGCGGCTACTGGTGTGATTGAGCATGCTGTTCCACATTGTGACCTAGCGAGCAGCTGCAGCTTGCAAGCGCTGCACGCCCCAACCCCATGCCTGCTCCAGTGGCTGTGTGCACCTCTGCTCCCTGTGCAGAAAATCGGGAGTGGATGGAATCCAGCTCGAACGCGTTCCTCTGCCGAAACGTCACGGGAGGCAGCTTGCAGGCGAGGGACAAGCCTTCTTTGCTGCTGGTTGGCCACCCAGCTGGCTGCAGCTCTCGTGGAATGCACCCTGCGCTGCCGCCTGAAGCCTGCAGCTGCACAGGCTGTCTGCTGCATGCACTGCATCCAACCAAGATGCCGCGTCCATCTTTTGCTGTCCGCCCGCTTGCAGCTGACGGCCCCTGGGAATCCCAGTGCTGCCGGTGCGCCGCCTGTGCTGGAGCTTGGCGACACTGTGAGATAGGTGGCACGGCGGGGCATGCTCTTGCTCCAGCATGCTGGCCCTGCACGCTTTGACGCCCAAACAGCCGCTACCATCTGCATGCACGATGCGCAACCAATGCCGTGCACATGTGCGTCTGCACTGTGCCAGCACACCGCACATATGCTCCGCTGCCTGCCGGCTCACACGCCTGCACCTCCCCCTCGCCAATCCAATGTCTGCTGCAGGTGGTCTACACAGGGATAGCTTCGGTGAACGAGCAGCTGAGCCCGAGTACCGTTTGGGCCAACCTCTATTTCAACGAGACCAAGTCGTTTTGGCTGTACCCTGTAGCAGACCTGGGATATTGTGACGACGCCGAGTCAGGTATGGGCAAACGGCCGTGGCAGGCAGGGGGCTGCTGCCGTGGCAACAGAGAGAGGGCGTACTTGCTTTGTTACAGCAGCAGGGTCAACGCCTGTGTACGGCCAACCCCGCTTGCCGTCTTCTGGCTGGGTGAAGTGCGCCCAGCGGGTGCAGCAGCGGCTCAACCAAAGGGTGCCGCCACTCCCGCCCCATCTGCCTGCCTGCCCCCTCGAAACAGCAGGTTGCACGCCAAGCGCAGCCGGAGGGCGCAACGAGGAGGGGGCCAGCTGCGAGCGGGACGACGACTGCTGCTCCGGCATGCGGTGCATTCCCAGGGGTGGGCGCTGCCAGCGGCATGGCTGCACTGCGCGGCCGTGCCTCCCTTGCGCTGATGGGGAATGTGTGGGCAATGCGATGCAAGGCAGGTGCTGCTGCAGCTGGGTGGGGCTGCGGGAGCCAAGGCTGCAAGGCTCTGGCCCCCACTCTCGCACAGTCTGCAATCCCCGCCGCCTGCCCACATTGCAGGTGCTTACGGTGGCCCGCGCCCACCTGGCTGCACCCACCTGCTCCAGTGTTGATTTCACACCAATTGTTTGCCGCCTGCAGTTGCCTACAGCCCCGGCACAGTGGGGGACATTGCGCTGCTCACCCGCGGAGCCGACGGGCAGCTCGAAGGCGGCGGCTTCCTTAATGTGACGCCTGCGAGCGCGAGCGGCATGGCAACGCTGCCTAAAGAGTGTACGTCTGCAGGGAGAGGTGAGGCGCTCTTTTTGTTTCAGTCCACAGTCGCGACTGGCAGCCGATGGGCTGCGGCGCTTGTTGTGCACCGCAAAGCAGCTGCGCAGCAGTTGTCACAGCAAGGCCGTCCTGCTGGTGGTCCTTTGACTGCAATGGCAGTTTGTTTTTGGTATTTTCCACGCGAAAAGTAAAGTTCCTTGCAGATGTTCGCTGTCTCCGTGCCTGCCGGCTCATGCTGCCACCGTGCTGGCTACCTCAACCCATTGCCCCAAAATGCGCAGTTGTCCATTCCGAAATGAAGAACCTTCCTTTCCTGCCACCGTGCCGCAGAGTTCCTATGGACAGATTGGCGGTCCAACCACTCATCGGCCGCAAACCCAACCGTGGTGTGCTCCGAACTGCGCCAGGGATTCCAATGGGCCGACAGCAACGAGACACTGAGTGAGCAGGCCGTGCATGCTGCAGGGATGTTTCCAACAGCGCCGGCCCACACGTACAACTGCCACTGCCGCTGCCGCTGCCCCTGCCCCTGCCCCTGCCGATGTCCGTGCTGATGCCGGCGCTGTGTGCAACTGCTTGAAGAAAGTGGGACCTTGCGTGCAACAACTTGGGAGCTGCTGAGCGCACGTATGGCGTGTTTCTGTGTTTGGGCAGTACGTACTGTATACAGAAGCACACCCGCAACCTGCACGTCGTATGAATCACGCACACTCCTGCGCTGCGCAGGTGCGCCTGCTGCCACAATTGACACGGAGTCCAACCCGGTTCCAGTGAGTCAAACTAAAAGCACACCGGGGGAATGTATCGGTGTGCTGCGCGGCTCTTGGGTACGGCCGCTGACCAAATACGCAGCCTGCTTCCCTCCCTTGCTCCCGCTCTGTGTTATGCGCAGTGGGAAGACTGGGCAGCGCAGCTGTGCAGCGATGCGTCGAGCGCCGGCCAGAAGCTTGCCCAAGCGTTCATTCAGGGCGGTTTGGCGGCAGCACGCGCCTTCAAAGCCACCGCCCAGTATTGCGGCCAAGGCGGGCCTCAGTTGAACGAGCTGGTAGGCTGTTTGATTGCTGTTGTGTGCATGAAGCCCACCACCAGCAACAATTCCACGCTGCAGTCGCCCGACCTCCAAGGCAGCAAGCATCCACATGCGTGAGACGCCTGTGCACCCTCCATTCCTTCGACCGCAGTTTTTCCACTACGTCAACCCACCCTTCTGGGACCCCAGCGGACTGGACCGAGTGGTTGAGTGAGTACGCTCTTTAGTTTACACCTGGTTGGCTGGTCGGCTGGCTGGTGACGGTTACACCTGCCTACAGCGCACAGCAGGTGCAGCCTGCAGCGCCCTTGACAGACCACATTCCGGCCTCTCAGTTTGCATCGTATTATCTAGTCCCCCTCTGCAGGTATGCCAATGCCTACACTGCTGCCGCCGAATCGGTCGGCATTCCCGTCTGCATCAGCCTGGGCGTTGTCGCACACAACGGAACAGTGCTGCAGACGCGGCAGGTGCGCAGCCGAGCGGCCGCAGTTGACCCGGGCAGCAGCCCAAGCCCGCAGCCAGCTGACCCGGGCAGCAGCCCAAGCCCGCAGCCATCCGACTCAGGAGGCGGTGCGAGCACCGGCATCATTGTTGGCGTTGTGATTGCTGTTGTCGTCGCCGCCCTGGGTGAGTGCCGTCGGCCGGCCGGGCGGCTGCCATGTGGCTCCGTTTTGGGCTGGCGTGAGGTGGATTTGCGAGTGAGTTTGCAGCATGCAGCATGTGCAGGCGGTTGAGAGCCTTCATGCCTGCCCCCCGTGCGGGCACTGTGCTGGCCAAAGCATGCCGCCCCGGCGCCTCACTGCGGCCGGTGGCCTCCCTCCCACCCCTGCCGCAGCGGCTGCGCTGCTGGCTTGGTACGCGATGCGGCGCCGCAAGCGGCAGCGCCTGGCAGACGCACAGCTCAAAAGCTCTGGTGCAGCTCAGCCGGGCTTGGAGGATGGCGTGGGTGATGAGTTCCTGATCAGCAGTTCAGCAGCCAAGCATGCGGTGAGCCTTTCAGAAGCGGCACGGGCGGAGTCCACGCCAGCTAGCTTGGACAGTTCCGGCTTTAGCGCTCCGCCACCTGGGTCGCCATCACCCGCCACGGGCAGTGTCGCTTCAGCGGGAACTGGGGGCAGCAGGTGAGAGCATTGAGGGCAGGAGGGAAGCATGGGGTGATGTATTTTGCTGTGCAGCAAGGCGGCTTCTGAGTGCCAGCAGGTGGGGGCGGCGTCCGCTCAAGGTGCTTCCAACACAGCTCAGCTGGCAAGCTGCGCACGGTTGCAGATGTCGCTGCTACCACAACCTCCTTTTGTGCGTGCCCCGCTGCATGGCACGTGCAAGGTGTGTGCTTGCTGCTCTCCCCCCGCCGCAGCGGCCGCATGTCGCTGACTCACAGCCCCGACTGGGTGCTCAGCGCGATCACCGCTAGCCAGGTGGGCCGCACCGGGCGTTCTGGCTGCTGCTTGTGTGGCGTGTAGGTTGCAACAGCCGGCTGTGTCTTGCATGGTGTGGCACTGCACGTGGCAATCACTGCTTGCAGGTGGGGTCGCCGGCAGGAAACGGCTCCGCATGGCTGACTGCCGCTGCCGCTGTCGCTGCTGCCGCTGTGTATGCCTGTCGCCATGCCCACGCCCTACGACACGCCTTGCCCCACCACTGTCTCGCAGGCCCAGCGCGGCTCGCTGTACTCTCGCAGCTCAGGCTCCGAAGGGAGCATGACTGTTGCGCCGCGCCGCCGCTCGAGCGGGGTGGACGCAGGGTCTTGGGAGATTGCCTTTGACCAGCTACGCATCGAGCGAGCAGTGGGGTCGGGCAGCTTTGGCAAGGCGAGTGGCGGAGGCAGCCTGCACGGGGCCGCTGCGTCTGCGGTTGGATGCAATGCTGACAGGCCAGAACAGGCAGACATGGCTGATACGACATGACATGCGTGAATGGCATCGTATGGCTGCGCAGTAAAACTGACTCCGGCCCCGTTGCTTCAGGTGTACCTGGGCTCGGACCATGGAGCCGTGGCCGTCCTTGTTTCGATTGAGTTTGCTTGGCACTGCTCAGCAGCCAACCAGTGCGTGCACACTCACTGATGTGCAGGTGTACCTGGGCTCCTGGCACGAAACCACTGTGGCCATCAAAATCTTGCTGGGCGGCAGCGCCATCAACAACCAGCGGGAGGCGGAGGAGGCGCTCCAGGCCTCGCAGAAGGTGGGCCCAGCTCTCAGCTGTGAGTTGTTGGGATTTGCCCACACAGCATGTGCGAACGGGAGGCGGGCCTGCCCTCAGCGTGCTTGGCTGCCGCAGCCGAGCGGCTGCCCCTTGCATCTTGTGCACTGATCTGCCTCCTCTAATCCGTCTGGTCCTTTCCATCCTGTCTACCCTTTTATCCACATTCGATCTGCCTGCTTCCTGCAGCTGATTGGCCAGCTGGAGAGCGAGGCGGGGCTGATGGCCTCGCTGCGCCACCCCCACTGCGTCTCCTTCTTTGCAATGTGCCGCAACCCGCCCTGCATGGTCACAGGTGGGTTGAGGGGCTGCTGTGCGGTCAGTTGGCGTGGAGATGGACAGCATTGCAGCCGCTCTGCAGCAGGGGCAAGCTAGCAGCTGCGGGAGGGCACAAAAGCCAGGGCAGCTGGTTGGNTGGTGAGCGCCGCTGGGATGCAGTCAGGCGGGCAGTTGATCCCATGGTGGTGTGCTGAATGCCTCCTGCGAAGTTCATGTTTCCCCTGCAGAGTACTGCGCTCGCGGCGGGCTGGACGCCGTGCTAGCAGAGGCGCGGCGCAACCCCGCAGCGGCAGCAGAGCTGACCTGGCGGCGCCGCCTGTCGCTGGTGCGCATGTGCGCGTTTTATGGTGGTGCCAGGTCTCAGCAGGAGGCGCTTGCACAGTGCGGCACACCATTGCAGGCCGCGCGGCTGGCCCACTCGTGCGCTGCTGTTCTAGTGACGTACACATACCCGCTTTAGCCCTGCTGCCCCAATACACCTGCTGCACGTGGTTGCTGCTGCGGTGCGGCATGTTTCGCTACCACCGCCAACCTGCAACTTTGAGTTACAGTCTCTCCCTTTCCCTTCTACAGCTGCTGGACGCGGCGTGCGGCATGCTCTACCTGCACTACCGCTCCGTGCCCGTGCTGCACCGGGATCTGGTGCGCTGTGCTGTGCAGCACTGCTGGCCTTGTTTGTTGGGGCTGCGGACCGCGATGTGCCGAGTTGCCGCTGCTGCTGCTGCTGCTGCTGCTGCCGCTGCTGTCATGCATGCACGCAGCTATGTTTGGGCAGTTGTCTCAGTGCTGGGTGGCCGGCCCAGCCACCCGGGGTNGTACAGTGCGGGGCTGCTGTTGTCTCGCGCCCCGTTTGGGTGCGCCAGAGATGGGCGGCGTTGCCACTGCTTACCTGCACCAATGCACTCTCCATTGTCTTGTGTGCGCGCAGAAATCCCCAAACATCCTGGTGGACGAGAACTGGAGAGGGAAGGTGGCCGACTTCAACCTGAGCCGCGTTATGGAAGACCCGAAACGAACCAGCAGCATTGCGGCGATGAACCCGGTGTGTATTGCGTGTACAAGGCGATGCCGCAGTGTGTGAATTGTCCAGTGTAGGCAGGTTGCGTTGCATGTTAGGCTTGGGGTCGGTAGTGTCGGTGCATCTGATGTGGTTCAATTTACTGCGACTTAGGCGGAGCGGAGCGCGCACCCTCACCTGCCGGGCACCGCTTGTTACTGCACCACTGAACTTGCCCCATCCTCACCTGCCCTCCCATTTTAGCGCTGGCTGGCACCTGAAGTCATGAGGGCAAGTTTAGCTCAGCGGGGCCTGCTTCCCGGGGAGTGTGTATCGCAAACGTGACTGGCACGCTACTAAAACCACTGCTTATCTCCTGTTCTATCCAACACCGTCGCTAAGATTGCCACCCTGACCCTCCCATGGCTGCCTGTCCAGGGCGGGAATGCCAGCAAGTCATCAGACGTCTATGCATTCGGAGTGGTGCAGTGGGAGGTGCTTACTTGGCAGCTGCCGTTTGCCAGCGGCGCGCAGGGCCCATGGCAGGTGTGCGGCCGCTGCTGCTGCGCTGGGAAAGGCTTGCATGCGGATGGTGCGCTGTCTGCAGCGGCGGCATCATCCTGTTTAGAGGTCCTTTGCATTGTGCGTTTGTTTGAAATGGTTGTGGCTGCGGTACCCCACTTCCACTCCTGCCCGCCCCGCCACCGCAGCTGGTGAGCTGTGTGCTGGGCGGCGGGCGGCCGGAGGTGCCGCCGGTGCAGCAAATACCTGGAGAGGACACGCCGCAGTTTGAAGGGCTGGCTGCCTACATTGAGTTGATGCAGCGCTGCTGGGCGCAGGTAGGCGCAGCAGCGGTGCATTCGGGGCTGCCATGACTTGCCTCAGTTTGGAGAGTCCCCTCTTGGTTGTTGTAATGCAGTGTCGCTGGGCACAGGTGGGAGCTGCTGCATTGCCATTGCGAACCATTGCATGTGGCCTGCTTGTTCAAGTGAGGAGCAGACGGTATGCATCACCTGCTGTGCCCGCTGCACCTGCTGCGCAGGACCCCTCGGCGCGGCCGGATTTCTCTGCCGTTGTGGCTGAGCTCAAGTAAGCAGTGCTGGCAGCTTGACTGGAGAGAGAGCAGAAGGGCAGGCAGCATGCCTGGTATTGTGTGCATGCTGTGGCAGCCGTAATTGCATCATCGCTTTGCTACTCTTTTGTCGCAGGGCACTGCTGGCCTCCTGCTCAGTGGACTCGGTTTGACAGCCACCCACTGAGCACACGTGTGAGGCAGAGCTGCCGGCGAGCGGCGGCAGCGGCGGCAGAACAGATTATCATCGGGAACGAAATCGCTGCAGCTCAAAGCAGCAAGCACACACCTGTTGGACGTACCGGCGCCCTCTTTTCGCATGGAGTGCTAGTGGCATCGGCATCACGCTCCGGGCCCATGCCATTACCTGCGCCATCGTGACTTCTGCATATTCTCATCAACGTGACTTTTGCGTGTTGTCATTTTCGGTTCCGCTTCTGCGCATTTGACCTCCACATATCAGCATTATTGCGCCGCGCGAGCGGCCTGCGTATCCTTCCTTGAGCTGGCAGCTGTGGCGGCACCGCCGACGGTAGTGCTGCTTGGCCTCTGCGCTGCGCTGCAACCCGCAACATGGCTTGCGCAGCTAGCGTGCATGTATCCATACGGCGGCATTTACAATACAGGGTGTAAGACCGCTTATTGATTGAAGGGATGGTTAGGATGGAGCAGAGGCTGGCCGAGCAACGGTGCCTGCTCGCCGGCTGCGTTGTTTGCGGAAAACAAGTGCAAAGAAAAAAGCATGGATGGCAGCGACTGTTCACAAGGCAGTGGTCGCCATGGTTTCAGTTCATGGGTACCAGTACTAGCCCCAAGTGTGTGGAAAATGAAGGGAGTAGTGATGTGCTGGTGGTCGGGTGGTAGCATGCAGTGAATCATGCGAGTGCAAATGCAGTGGCTGCGGCTTTGTCTGCGCCGAGCTCTCAGATCAGCTGGCCGCTGGTCAGCACGCCCTTCTCATCTTTGGTGCGAGTCCAGCCGCCCTCGTGCTGCAAGCCAAATGGAGGGGGCAGTCACGCGCCCGTCTACTGCCGGCTCGCAGCAAAGCTCGCAGCACAGCAGGCAGCAAGCGCGGCATGCGCAGCACGTTCTCTGTCTCCTGCCGTCTCTGCTGGCCGTCCACAGCTCAGCTCAGCCCACTGACTCCTGCACAGTTGCAAGTAAATCTGCCAGCTGGCCGCAGCTCCTGAGCGAGCAAGCCTGCTGCCGACCCACCTTAAGGAAGCAGCAGCCGCGTGCGTTGGGCAGGCGGGAGGCGCAGTCGCTGGGGGGTGCCATGGTCCAAGCTCCGCAGCCGGGGGTGGCGGCGCAGCTCTGGCAGCAGTCGGCATCAGAGATTGTGGGCACCACAGTGTCCGGACCTGCAGTGTGGTTAGACTGGGTGGGTTGCGGCAGTTGTGGGGCGGCAGAGCGACAGCAGCTGAAGGTAAGCACGACTGAAATCACTGGAGATGCGCACATGCTGCTGCCGCCGCACTGCCACTGGCATGAGTGCAGTGCAGCCAACGCTGCCGCTGCTGCTGCCGCGCCGCCGCTGCTGCTGCTGCCTCCGCCGGCTGAGCTACCGCCGCTGCTCCCTCACTGTATGCAGCCCACCAGCGCAAGCCTTCCTGTCATGGGCATACTGCACCGTCCTCCCATGCAACCCACACACCCAGAGCGCACCGTTCCCGGACTGAATGTCGCCTCCCAGTAGGTCGGTGTCAAACTCGAGCGTGCAGGCGGCAACAGGCGGGCCGCCGCTGGTGCCGCTGACCATGCCAGTCGCTGAGCGCTTCTCGTAGCCGGTCCCTTTCTTGAGGAAGCAGCAGCCGGGGGCGCCGGGGAAACGCTCCTTGCAGTTTTCCGCCGGTGTGAAGGTCCAGGCCTGGCGGGGATGGGCTTTAGCAGAGCGGGGTGAGTGCCCAGGTTGGGAGGGCGGCTTTGATGAAGGGCGAACAGGGCGGTTTTTTGCAAGTCACTTCCACGGTGGGGGGCACACAGCAGAAGGGCTCACCCCGCAGTAGCTGTACAGGCTGCAGGCCTCGCAGCAGTCCTCGGGGCTGGCCGCCGCCACTGCTGTGTCCGCCCACTTGGCTGCATGGCAGAGAGGGGCAGGGCGGAGGTTTTTGTCGTCAGGGGTGCAGGCAGGAGTGTAGGCATGTGTGCGGGCGCAGCAGAGCGCAGCTGAGCGCAGCAGAGCACAGCAGACACAGCACACTTGCTGCTGAGCCCTCCCCGCTGATGATGGCTCACTTGTGACAGGCACGATGTCCCCTCCGAAGAAGTCGGTATCGAACTCGATTGAACCGCAGCTGCCGCCACCATCGGATGAGGGGCGCTGGGAGAAGGAGGATGAAGAGCTACTGCTGCTGCCGCCGCCGCTGTCGCTGCTACTGCTGCTCTCGCAGGGCGCGATCTTGCACAGGCAGCAGCTGTTGTCGTAGTACCATGTGAAGCTGGGGCAGGGGCGGAAAAAACGAACAGGCACAGTGACTGTGTGCCATTTGCTAAGCGCAGCTGCGCAGCCAGCCAGTCGCACACTGCAAAATCGTCTAACGCCGCTGCCCCACTGCCGCCACCACCTGCAAGCGTTCCCGCACCGCTGCCGGGCAAGCCCAGGCTGTTCACCCCTCCCAACGCACCACGAGGTTTCTGGCACCTTGTCCTCGCACTCATCCGCACAGTCAGCCGGGTTGGCAGCGGGGAAGGAGCGGCCGCTGCACTGCACGTCCTTGAGCATCTCGCCAACCGCAGTGCCGGTGTCCCAAGAGCTGGTGACCATTGTGGCTATCTCGTTGACGGCACGGTGGCAGGCGGGACTGATCAGTGCGCCCGCCACGCCTCCAAGCGCAGCGCCAGCCCCACAGCCAAGACCAAAGGTAAGTACGCAGCCTGCAATACCGCCAATCGTAGCGCCAGCCTTCATGTGGCCGGCGCATGCGGTAGCTTCAAGCGCCGCCATCACCGTCGCCTCAAAGGCGTCGCCGCCGCCCCGTATTGCCGCGGCGATCTCAGTCTCGCCCTCTGCTTCCGCCCAGCCAGCCACAACGTTGGACAGGCCATCCACGCCGTGCGCTATTGCCTCGGCTACCATATCTTGTGCTTTGTTCAACATCCACTGGACTGGCCCGCTCCTCGCCTTGGCTGCACAGTGATGCGGGTGAGGATGCCAGGTCCGATGGCGGTCAGCGGCGGCGGGCAGCAGGCTCACCGCAGCACTTTGTGCCTGCCGAGCCGCCCCTGCACTCGCCCAGCTCACCTTGCACGGTGTGCGCGCCACAGACAAGCGCCATCAGAAGTGCCGCCAAAGCGGCACGCCGCTGGGGGCGGACCATGGGTGGCAATACGGCTACCCCGCGGTGCACACGCTGCCTGATTGGCCTTGAGAATCACCTAAAGGGTTGGGAAAGGCTTCCGGCGCACCGGTTACCTCTCTGTCAGCGAGTTCACTGTTCGCGCCGTCACAGCTCGCTAGGCGCGCAGCCTTCGGGTTGCTAATCTGCGCCAGCAAGCGTTCAGAACGGCAGAAGAGATTGTTCGCAGCCAGATGCATGCATGCAGGGACCTGGCGCCGCTGCGCCCGCTGGGACTTGGGGCGCCGGCGCCACGTCCCTGCCTGGCTGTGCAGCAACTGCAATCGCTGCCGCATTGCAACGAACATCAATTTAAGTACCGGGCCAGACTCTGCAGTCATTTGATGCTACTGGCTTCTCCTTACATGTGGTTGTGCTGCCGTATAGGCAGCGAGCCCGACAGAGCGGGAGGCAGGGGTGTGAAGCATCACGAAAGGCGAAACAAAAGTAGCAGGCAGAGTGACTGGCCCAGGAGTGGCTCAGCACGTGGTCAAACAGACAAGTACGCAGGCGCAGGGAGCACAGGGTATTGCATTGGCCAGCGGGGGCGGGGAGCCGGCACAGGGGGCAGTATTGCAGGGGGCCTGCTCGCTGCCGGTTTGGGCAGACGGGCAGGGCTCATAAGAATCAGGAAGAATCAAAGAAGAGAGGCGAGGATCACATGGGGACAGGGCATCAGGCAGGCAGGTAGGCAAGAGAGCAAGCAGGCGGGGCTTCAGGTAAACAGTGGGGCAGGCGCAGGTGTGGTAGGTACATTCGCATTGCATTCGCGATGAGATGGGCAGGGGCAGGGGGCACGGCGGCGGCATGTGTGCCGCCGCCGGCACGCAGGGCAGGGCAGGGGCATTGGCAGGGGGAGCATCTCTGCTCTCAAGTACAGCTGGCGCTAGGGGGTTCCTGGGTGGAGGCGAGATTATCCTGCAGCTGCCCAATTGGGCAGCGCTCAGGAGGGCACTGGTGCTTCGGCTGCGGGGCGTGCCGTCTTCGGCTACAATGGGGCTGGGAGCCCTCCTAAGCATGCGCTTCCTGCGGGGCGCAAGGGGAGTAGCAGGCGTTGGGGCCATCAACAGCTTGGCACCACTGCCGCACAGCACTGCTGCCGCTGCACATGTGCATCAGCCTGATGTGCCACCCATGCCCGCCAGTGCATCTGCGCCCAGCATCCTCCCTTTTTGAAGGCCCACCCACCCACCTTTGGCAGGTGCGGGCGCAGGTGTGTGTGCAGCAGCCCCTCCACCGCTGCGTCCACGTGCGGCACCACCAGCGGAATCAGCGCCAGGCCGGCCGCCGATGGGCCGCCGGCGCGCAGGGCGGCGGGGAGGCGCGCCATGCTGGGGCGGGACAGCAGGTGGTGGGCCGCCCAGACGGTCCTGTGGAGATTGAGGGAGGACGGCAGGGGCAGGCTGGGTGAGAGTGCTGGTTCGGTGGCTGGAGTGGTGTTGAGTGAGCAGGCATCGTGCAGCAGTGCAAGCAGCAGGGGGCAGGCGTACCAGCGCAATCTTGAGGCCCAGAACAGCGCCCCGCCGCCAAACCAAGTCCAATTCAGTAGCGCACATCACCCCGCTGCCTGCACCCACCTGTTGATGAGCAGGGCGGGGATGGCCAGCGAGGCGGTGGCGTGGAAGAGCGTCGAGTCGAGGATGGCGGCCGCCACGGGCACCGCCGCGCTGTGCTGCTCCGCAATGCTGCTGGCGGCCGCGACGCGGTACGCCGCCGTTAGCGGCAGGTCTGGCCGGGTGCGTGGGCGGGCGGGCAGGCTGCCGCTGGCGGCAAAGGCGGGGGAGGGGGCCGCGGCGCGGGTTTGGTGGGTGCGCGAGTAGGCGCGCCGCCCCTTGTCGGCGGTGTCTAGCAGGCCGTAGGCGGCCACCACGGCATAGGAGCCGAGGTAGAGGCGGCGGGAGATGAGGTGCTTGAAGGCCTCGCCCACATCACCTGCAGCGGGGAGGAGAGTGGGTTGGGTGCGGAGAGGGCAGGGATGGTGAGTGGGGTGTTGGTCAGGGAGCATGAAGAGCGGCAGGAAGGCTAGCAAGGAGCAGCGGGTGGTGCAAGGGCGGCAGCAGAAGATGCGAAACATGCAAGGCGGCGGGCGGGAGAGGGTGAGACAGCGGCGCCGGCATGGGCGGCATGCCAGTGGCTGGCGACAGCGGCGGCGCTCCTGCAGGCGCATTTCGGCTGCGCATCGCCCCCTGCCACCACAAGCAAGCCATGCAGCAGGGCAGCGGTGCGCAGCAAGCTGGCGGCATCCAACGCGGCAGCGCCCAACGCGGCGGCCATCTGCGGCGTCAGACCGCCACTCACTGGTGAAGGCCGTGTACCGCNAGGACTCCATCGCGCAGTGGGTCGAAGTGGGCTTGGTGGGACATGTCTGGCGGCCGCGCACGGGGGCTGAGGCCCTGCCTAGAGCGCCCTTGGGCTTGGAGCGGCGGCGCGGGAGCACCTGAGGCTGCTGGCTGGGTGCTAGGAGACGTGTGCTGCTCCGATGGAGGCGCAGAATACGGTGGGGGAGCAACGGCGCGGCATAAGCACGTGGGCGGGCGCCGCAGGCATCGCACCCCATGCAGACGCGGCGCAGGGCGATCGCGCCCGCCAAAGCAATTGCGGGATCTGGACATCGAATCGCAACCGAAACGGGGCGCCGGGCGGAGCGTTCCGCAGTGTTGCTCGCCGCAGGTGAGCTCCCCAGAGCGCCGCAGCCACTGAAAACCGTGCAGCAGGTGTCGCCGATGGTGGATGATCGGCACCGCCGCGCTGCCGCTCCACTCGGCCCGCCGCCGCCGCCTGCCGCCGCGGCCTCGACCCTCGGCTGCTTGCCGGCCTGCATGTCAACGCGTGATCGCCTGTTTGCACCCTGCAGACTCACCACTTCGTTCACCTCCACAATGGCCTCCGACCGCCAGGCTGTGCCGCTTGTGCGGGTGCCCAGGTGCATGCTCAGCCTTGCCGCCTCCGCCCCACCCACGGCAAGCTGCTGCGCGCAAAGGCACGCAGATGCAGCTTTGAGCTTCAGGCAGCCACTGTGTGCTGTCCCTGCTCCGCAGGGAGGAGCAGTATTTCGATCGTGAGGAGGTGCTGGGCCGCGATGCCGCCTCTGTGTTCCCCACTGAATCCAAGAAGGCGGCGGCGCAGGGGGCGGGCCTGGCGGAGCTGCTGGGCGCCAACAAAAAGGTGCGCTGCTGCTGTGTGTTGATGCTTTCGGCTGTTGGGAGTGTAGTTTCAACACTGCTGGCTGCTGATGGTGCCGAGATGTCAACTGTGCATGCGCTGCTTACCGGGGCACCAGCCCGGCACTCAGCCGGCACAATGATGTGCTCGGCAGCCTCGGCGCTGCTGGGTGCCCACAAAAAGGCGCGCTGCCTCTGGGGCGCTAAGGGATCTCTGTGTCCTGTGTGCTGCTGTGTGGCGCTGAGGCGGCGACTGTGGGAATCCAGGGGGCAAGAACTGCTCCCCGGCCAGCTCTGTGCTCATCCCCTCCCCACCCTACTACCACCTCTGCCGCACACACTTTGCCGCAGTTCATCTCGGAGACGGAGCTGCAGGAGATCAAGAGTACGATGGGCCTGCGGCCAGAGGACGGCACCATCGCCGCCGACAAGCCGCTGGCAGAGGTGCGCGCAGCTACTTGCTACTTCATTTGTGTGCTTTGGCTGGCGTCGTGCTGCATGAGCCGTTGATCGCGTGCTGTGGCAGCTACGAGGCATGTTGGTTCCGTTGGCTGCCACGCCAGTGCTGTTGTATGCCATGCATGTACCCACAGCAGCGGGCCCAACTGCGTAAGACTGACAACTTCTGTTGGCCGCTTGGCAGGTGCTGCGCGAGGCCAAGGAGGCCAAAGAAGCGGCGTTCCAGGAGCAGTGGAAGAAAATGAAGCAGGTGGGCAACCCATCACAATCCTGCTGACTAATGTGTAGCAGCGTTGGGTCGTGGCTGCTGCTGTCCAATCGACCATGTGCCTCTGCCTGAATGGAAGAGCCGCAATGCTGCGGCGTGGCTGCCATACCCGGGCAGCCTGCCTGGCCACCCAGCTTGCTTCTGTGCCTCCGCTCCCTTCCTGTGCGGCTGCTGCCTGCCTCCCCGCTTGCCTGCTGCTGCCAGCCTACTGCCTGCACCTGCCATACTAACCAATTCACGCCCCGCCTGCCCCCCCTCGTGCCACCCTCTGCAGGGCAAGAACCGGCCTCTGGATGAGGACGAGTTGGACTTTGTGGATTCCGTGGCGCAGCAGGAAGCAGAGGCGCGGCGGCGGCAGCGGGAGGAGGAGGAAGCTGAGCTGGCGGCCTTCCATGCAGCACAGCAGGCACAGCAGGGCGCCGGCGCAGCGGCCACAGCGG
>JADXDR010000077.1:173544-233771 GCA_025026875.1 Chlorella ohadii
CAGCAGGAGGGGGGCGCGGCGGCGCGGGCTAGCAAGCCAGTGGCTGCGCAGCCTAAGAAGCAGCCGCTTGTCGCAGTCAAGCCCCTAGTGCGGCCCATTGTGCGGGTAAAAAGCAGCGGCGGCGAGCAGTCTGGGGCGGCAGCAGGCAGCGGCGGCAGCACGGGCGGCAACGGCGGCAGCCAGCCAGCGGCCAAGCGGCAAAAGACGGAGGAGCAGGAGGGCAGCGGCAGCGAGGGAGAGGGGCTGGCTGGGCTCCTGGGCGGCTATGGCAGCGGCAGTGACAGCGAGTGATGCTTGCGTCGCAACTGTAGCTGCTGTCCGCTGCTGTCTGTGTGCAGTCAGACTGCCGCGTTGTGTAATCGCTGGACTTCTGGAAGCAGCTTGGGACGGTCATGTGGGCAGGAGTGCTGGGCAAGCGTTGGGGCGCCCCAACAGACGCATCGGCACTGCTGAAGAAAACTGGTGCCTGTGCGTCCCAGTTTATGCCCAAAGTCAGCCAGCTGCTTCAGCACCCTCGGGGGCACTGTGCAGCTGGCCAGCATGCGCTGGGTGGCCGCTCGGCACGCTGCCGCTGCGCCAGCTGTCCATGCAGGCAGACCGCCTCCCCCGCCCACAAAACGCGCGCCCCGACCAGAGATCTGCACTCAGCATCCCTTCCAGTCGTTTGCGCAGCCTCCGCGCGCCCTTGGCCAGCCAAACGCGCCTGCAGCAACCCCCGGCGCTTCACCTACCAACGGCGGTCATGCTCGCGGCCTCTCTTGCTTCCCCGGCGCCTCGCCACCTCACCATCCGACGCCGATGCGGCGCCCTGGCCGCTGCTGCTGGCGCCGGCGCCACTCCCGCCGCCGCCAGACCAGCAGCTGCCGCGGCGCTGGCCCCAGCTGCCGTCCGCCCTGCTGGCGCTGCGGAGGCCCCCACCACTGCCTGGCGGCCGCCCCTGGAGACCAAGTACGCAGCAGGCTTGACTGCCGCCTTTGCCCGCTGGACGGCTGAGAATGTTGAGCGCCCGTCCTTTGCCGCCGCCCGCACCCCGGCGGTCGCCATCGCCGCCGCTGTCGCTGCCGCCCCGCCCGCCCCTGTGGCCGTCCCAGCGATGAACAACGCAGTCAGTGCTGCGCAGCTGCCGGGGCGCGCCCCGCAGCAACAGGAGCAGGCGGCTAGCGCTTCGGCCGCCCAGCTCGCCACCTGAGCGTAATGCTCTCTTCTCCCCAACATGCCCGTGTTTGTCGCTGATTGAGCCGATTCCTGCCCCACCCTGTATCTCCGGCAATCCCCACTCTGATGTACTTACTTTCCTCGGTATTGCCGCCTTCCATTATTTCATGCCTCTCAGAACCCCCATCGCTCTCTGTGCCGCTACCGGCTGCTGCTCTCCCCCCATTGTGATTGCGCTGTGCGTCTCTGTCCCCGCCCTTCCGTACCCGTCACTCCCCATGCCTAACAAATACAACCTGAAAGCATGCCGCTATGCATGCATGATCGGCCGCTGATTCTTGCCTCCATGATTTCCCATGCCGCTACGATATTTGCAGCCCTAGCTGAAATGCTGCCGCATGCAATGCTGCCGCATGCATGCCCGTGTGATACTGCTCACTCGTAGTGGCAGCGCAGTGAGACCGCGTTGGGAGGTGTGCATTGGGCAGGCTGTGGGGTTCAACAGCAGCAGCATGGCTGCATGCCGGTTGAATGCAGTACAAAACAGTGCAGGCCAGCTGCTGGGGGCAAGCACGGGGTGCAGTGGTTCATGGAAAAGAATGGCAAGGGCAAGTCGTGAATGAACGGGGGCAATACAGCAGTCTGCTGTGCAAGCCGTGCCAAGCATGACAACGGAGAAATAAGCGCTCAAGCAATGCATGGTGTCAAGATGTACAGCATCAGGTCTGGTTTGGTTGGCAGCAATGTCAGTGGGTAGCTCATCAAAAGCGTCACCGAGTATCTGGTTTGATAGCTTGGCGGCAGCTGCGCACACACTAGTCTGCAGATGGACACATGCTGTGCTGGTTTCGCTGCTTAGGCCTGGCCGGCCGGCTTGGCGGCAATCGCACACATGTGCAGCACATGTGCCGTGCCCAGAGCAAGGAAGCTGTGGCCGCCCGCCAGCTTGACAGGCGTAGCGCTTGCGGTACCGTCAGCTGCATTGTATGCTGGGTCATACGTGCTGCCGCCGCCTGCAGGAATGAGCAGAGGGTTCGGTGAGCCAGTGGGCACGGCGCAGATGGGTGCAGCCAGGCCCATTCAAGCTTGCACACAGTACTGTAGACTGCCCACCGTTAGTGTTCATTGCTGCTGCCTCACCGAAGCACCAGATGTTGGAGTCGTCGTCCAGCGCGCACGTCGCATCATCTGCCGTGCTGACCGCCACAAAACTGAGGCCGCTGTCGGCTGCCCATGCCGGCTCAGTTGGTTCGGTCAGCAGTGTGCGGGGCGTCAGCCCCTGGCCGTTGCCAGGTGACTCGCCCCAGCACAGCAGGGCGGAGCTGTTGAGAGTCAGGCCGCAGGTGTGGCTGTATCCAGCTGAGATGGAGGCAAAGGCGTGCTCCCCTGCCACTGCCACCGGCTCGCTTTCAAACCCGTCCTCGTTCTCGCCTGGGTTGCTTCCGCTGCCCAGCTCGCCAAAGACGGAGCTCTGCACTCATTTGAAGGGTGTGCAAGACAGGTGAGTGTGAGTCTGCCTTGCGCATGTGTCAGACATGACAGCCGGCATAAATGCAGCGCAGCATGCCATCAGTGGCACATTGCTCGGTCTGAGCAGCTGATCAGCCCTGCTGGCTGCATCAGTGAGCCCTGCGGTCACAAACGCAGCGCTGCAAGTGCCTCTCACCCCCCAGCACCAAGCGCGGTTCTCGTCATCCAGGCCGCAGGTGTGGTACACGCCGCAGCTGAGTGATGCAAAGGTATGATTGCCCGCCGCTTCCACAGGTGTCTGAGACGCTTCGGCATCCAGGCCGGCACCCAGACTCCCAGCACCGTTGTTGCCAGCAGGGGCGGCAGCGCAGATGATGTTGCTGCTCGAGGAAAGGCATCCTGCATGGGCACAGATGCATTGTTGCTGCAGCGGCAGCTGCGTTGCCGCGTGCGTTGTCGCTGTTCAAGGGCAGGGCAGCTCGCTGTATTGTGACCGGCTGAACCTACAAGCCGTTGCTCACCCCAGCAATGAGCACGGCCGCTGGCGTCCAGGCCGCACGTGTGGTCATAGCCAGCGCACACAGCCTCGAATGCGTGCCCTTCAGCCGCCCGAACTGGAACCAGGGAGATGGGGCTTTCATCCTCGCTGGATGGTGCAACGGATCCCACGCCTGCAGGCACCAGGGCAGCAGGTGTGCATGTCAACTCTAGTCCAGCGTAGCAGCTTTGCAACAGCAGGACCGTGCCACATCCACAACCTGCGGCAGCTGTTCTCAGCAACAAGCAGGCACAGCAGGCGCAGCAGGCACAGCAGGCCTGCACAGTGCACAAGCCGCCGGCCGGCGAGACGCACCCCAGCACCAGGTGGCACCCTCAGCATCCAGGGCACAGGTGTGGAACCGGCCACAGGTGATGGCGCGGAAGGTGTGGCTGCCGGACACCTCGACGGGTGTGTTTGAGCTGGCATTGCTGCCGGTGCCCAGCTGGCCGTTCACGCCCAGGCCTGCAGCGGGAGCACAGGTGCAGGGGTGGCTTCATGGGCGGGTCCAAGGAAAATGGGACGCGGGCAGTGCATCTGCAAGGCACGTGCGCCTTCAGTGCATGCGCAGCAGCGCCGCCTTGTACGCCTGCTGCCCAGCTAGCTTGATCATCTGCACTCACCCCAGCACCACGCCTGACCAGACGGCTCTAGTGCACATGAGTGGGCCATGCCAGAGCAGACCGATGCAAACGAGCGGCCGCCCGACACTACCACAGGAGTCTGGGATCCGTAAGAGTCGCCCTCTGCTGCCGCCGGCATGCCATTGCCCAGCTGGCCGTCTGCCCCCCGGCCTGCGCGACAGCCAAGCGCAGCTGGTGAACGGCCAATTAACTTTTGCCGCAACATAACCCATAGGGCTGTGCCTGAGAAGTGCATAGCAGGCATGCAGGCGGGTGGCACCTCAACTCGATCATCTCACCCCAGCAAAGCGTCACGTTCTCAGCAGCCGCAAGCTGCACTAGCGCCACGCACAGCAGGCCTGTGTGATACGGGGAGACGGGAGTGCGGGTGATGTCGCTGCGCAGCAGAGTCGGCAGAGCTGCAAGCACAGTCCTGCGGCATGCCGTGTGCTCACTGAGGGTCAGCGTCTGGGGCGTCATCACGCTTGATGTTCCGCGTTGTATGAGTTCTGCTGCAAAGCATGCGGGAAAGTCCGGGGAGGTGCGGGGCGTCGGCAGGCGGCAGCGGCGGCGGCGGTGCGAGGCGGGCCGCCCCTTTCGTACAGGGTAGCGGGTGTGCGGTGCAATAGGATGTTTGGTGCGTGATGCGCCTTACCAGTGGGCCGCAAGGGTGCCAAAGCGGGCGTCTCACTCGCCGCGGGTCACGACTTTCACGACAGAGGCGCGCGCAGTCGCGATACCCCACGACCAGCTAATGTAAAGTTCAACGCACGTTTATTCACGCGCTGGAGCTCCGGTCTGTGCGAGCGAGCCCCGCCTGCTGTGCCGCCTGCTGGGCGGCGGCGCCTGTAGCGGCATGGGTGCCCTGCCTGCTGGTGGATCATGCACTGCTGCCGTTGAGCAGTGAACGAAGCGCCCTATCGCGTGTCAAGGTGATTAATGACCATGCCTTGCTGCTGCACGCATGTGCTGCGGCCAGCCATGCACTGCCGCCAAAGCTAAAGCCAAAGCGGCAGCCCCGCCCAGCTGCACCAGGCATCCGAGAGCTGTTGCCGGTCTGCATAATGGCCGACGAACCAAAAGCTTGCAATCCCAGTTACACAAGTGTGCCTGCATCCATCGCCATGGCGGCGGCGGCCAGCCGGCCTGCCGCACGGCATTTGGCAATGACAGTGCTGCGCATAGCCGGCGGGCACCACCTGCTCCCGCTGCATGAACACTTGGGCGCCGGTGTCCGCAGAGCATGTTTGTTCATGAACGCTTGCAGCCCTGCGTGACCAGCGACGCCAAGTCTGAGTGCTTGCGACGCGCGCCCTGAAGGCTTCTTCCACGCACTCTTCTGTCGAAGGTGCAGCGCCAAACATGATGTCGGCGTGAACAGGGACCGCCGTGTCGCAAGGCAGCGGCGCCCCACTGCCGCCTGCCGCCCTGCAGGCGCCGCCTGCCGCCCTGCCGCCTGGGAGCCTCGAAATTGCCCAGCTGATGTTCTCCATGCTTGGCTGCCAGCTGCAGATGCAGCTGGAACCAAGTCGCTGTCCCTGAATGAACGCAAGCTCTAAGCAGTTTTGCATCTGTCCACACATGCTGCAGTGTGACACAGGAGGCATTTCTGAACATCGGCAGCTACCATTAGTATATGACGCCCATGCTACTTTACTTGGGTGCGCGTACATGCCAATGCCATGCTGCGGCGGGCACCCACTTCAATTTACCCACCTTCAGTAACTGCATCTNCCCTCTGCGCCTTGGCACGCAGGGCTGTTGCTCTTGCTAGCAGGCTTTACCTGCGTGGAGGCCCAAAATGTGACGTATTGCTGGGGTGAGTGAAGGTCAGGTGTGCAGTGCACTAGCGTATAGTTTAGCGACTGCGTGGAACAACACTAACGGGATCGCCGGCTGGCCAACTGCACTGCGCCATGCTGCCCCTCGACCCCTGTGGCAGGTTTGGGAAGCAAAGGTCAGCTGGGCAACGGCATGGACAACAGTTCTGACGTGGCTGTTGAAGTATTGAGCACTCTATCGTTTGCAGCAGTGTGCTCTGGTGTCGAGCACTCTTGCGCAGTGGAGCCATCTGGAAAAGCGTGGTGCTGGGGTGCGCAAGCGATGTGGGTGGCTGTTGGCATGTTAGCTGCTGGTTGCTTTACTAGTTAGATGGGCGAGCGTGCATCTTGATACTGGCTTCTGAAGGAGTGTGGTCAGTAGGGCAGGTGATCAACTCTCCCTTTTGCACAATGATTGCAGGGAACAGCTTTTACGGCCGGCTTGGGGACGGAGCGGATCCCCTGCAAGAAGCAGTTTCAGCCGTTCCTGTTGAGGTGGTGGGCAACCACAGCTTTCGCTCCATCAGCTGCGGGTGGGGTCACACCTGCGCTGTCGATGACGAGGGCAGGGCATGGTGCTGGGGTGAGTGCGAACCGCCAGCTTGCCTGGAAATATCTGTACATGTATTGATGTTTCACGGCCAGTTCAATACCTGCTTGCAACGCATGCGCAGGTTTTAACACCAATGGCCAGCTCGGCTCTGGTGGCACTAATCATTCCAGTGTTCCTTTGGAGGTGGAGGCAGCCCCGGAGTTTACCGAGATCTGTGCCGGCATGGAGCACACGTGTGGGATTGATGCTGACGGGAACGCGCTTTGTTGGGGTACGCTGCACACGTGCCATGTGAGCCGACACTGTGCATAAAGCTGGCGTGTTCTGTCTCATTGAACCTGCACCCTCCCCATAATTATGCCCTCATTCAACAGGTGAGGTGCGCAGGCTAGGAGCAGGGCTGGAGAGCATCGCAACGTTGATCCCATCCACATTCGGCAATGCTTCCATGCCAGTCCAAGTGATTGGGAATCACACCTTTGCCTCCATCACCTGCGGCACATTCCACACCTGCGCTTTGGAGCCGCCGCCTTTGAGCCGTGCTTGGTGCTGGGGGGTGAGCACTTCTGTTATTGACTTGTCGCCGCAGTTTGAGCTGGGTGCGTTACATGACCCAGATTGGCACTGAACACTTTTTGATTGTGTGTGGACGCAGGCTGGCGTATTTGGCCAGCTTGGCAACGGCGGCGACAAACAACAGCTGTCCCCCGTGCCCGTGTCAGGCGACCATGCTTTTGCCACCATCTCTGCCGGCTGGAGTCACACATGTGCAATCACAGTCGGTGGATCCCTTCTGTGCTGGGGGGAGCCTCCCGGAAATGGCCAGGATAGCGGGCTGCGCGTCTTGACATACGTGCCAACCGTGCCACAGATTGTTATCGAAAACGACAGCTCGTTTGTGGCAGTCAGCTCAGCAAGCGATGCCACGTGCACTCTTGACTTCTCTGGCAGCATGTCTTGTTCCGGTAAGCCACGCAGCAGACGCAGCGCATGCACCTATAACGAGTCTCCCAAGTAAAGATTCCTTTGCGCTTTGGATAATTTCAGGACAAATGAGTAATTATAATTTCACATATGCCCCGCTGCACACGTTGCCTGGAGCATACCTTTCTTTGGGAGAGGCTTTTTTCATGACCATCTGTGCGGTTGCAACCGAGCAAGGTGAGGCTGTTCTTTGCAGTCATCGCACAACTTTGCTTGGTGAGCATTTGAGCAGCCACGCTTCAAGTTATAGGAACTCCTGAACATGCTGTGTATCCACCCCGCAGACAACAACGCTCCTGTGCCGGCGCCTTCAGACGCACCTCTGCAGTCATCTCCAAACTCCCTCGCACCAGCACCTGCTACCTCGCCTGATGCTGCTGCTGCTGCTGCTGTTGGTGGCAGCAGCTCTTCGGCTGTCCCTGTTGGAGCCATTGCAGCGGGTGCCGCGGCAGGGGCTGGTGAGCTCCGGTGCCGATTGAACCTGCATGACATCTGCCCGCCTTTGCTATGTCACATGCGAATACCACTCCCGCTTACCTGCAGCTGTGCTTGCCGTCCTGGCCTTCTTTGCTTGGCGCCCTGGAAAGGGCTGGCTGCGCCGTAAGCATGCGAGGCCTTCCCCAGAGGACGGCAAGCATGGGGCGGCAGCAGCTGGCGGCAGTGCTGCTTGGGAACAGGGCGGTTTGCTGAAGCATGGCACAGAGCAGGGCGCAGTAGCATCCAGCGGCAGTGCAGCAGAGGTTGACACACTGCTGCCCTACAGTGTGGCTGTATTGGATACATTGCTGCCCCCTGGCAGTGCCAGCACCAGCAAGGCTTCAGCTGCCACGCCAGCGGCAGCGGATGCTGTGGCCAGCTGTGCCAGCAGGTGAGGCATGGGCGCACATGCAAGCTGCCGCCCATCACTGCAGATGTCCAGAAATGTCGCCCCAGCGGTTTGCATGCCAGATTTGCAGCAACCTGCCTCCTTACATGTGAAACCGGCCTACTGCCCACCCACAGTGGCGGCTCTCCCGCCGGCGACGCCGTGNCTGTCGCTTATCTCGTCCTACTTGGGCACGCGGCCGGAGCACACAGGCTCATCCCAGCCAGCAGCGGCACTGGCCGCCGATGGCCGCAGCACAAGCGGCGGCAGCAGCAGCGCTGAGCTGCGCACAGATGCGCGGCTGTGGGAGGTGCAGTGGGAGGAGTTGGCCATCATGCGGCGAGTGGGGCGAGGCTCCTTTGGCTCAGTTTATCTGGCAGAATGGAGCCACACCCGTGTGGCGGTCAAGGTGCTGATCAGCAAAGGTGAGCGCCAAGGGGAGTGGTAGGGCGGGCAGCAATGCTGGAGGCCTTTTGGTTAGCCTGCAACTGTGCAGACACCTCATCTGAATTAGGTCTGAAAGCCCAAAATATGCCGAGCAGAGGATTTGGAGCGTGGCCAGCTGGAGCTGCCGGAGAAAGTGTTGCACGATCTGCAGGCCGAGGCGGCGGTAATGCGGCGCATGCGCCACCCAAAGTGAGTGATCAGCAGTGGCATGGCTGCTGACGATGTGCTGGGCAGGTGGCAGGGGCGAGCTACCACATGTTGGATCACGCCCTGTGTATGCGCCCCAGCAAAATGATGCAATGGTCTCTTACCCATGCTGCAGCATTGTGCAGTTCATGGGGCTGGTGGCGCTGCCGCCGGCTCTGATCACAGGTGCGCTCTGCACGGCTCCTTGACTTTGCGCAAATGCCTGCACCGCAGCATGACGTGACATCCCCAGCTCCCCACCGGTATGCTGACTGCTGCGCAGAGTATTGCGGCCGCGGAAGCCTGTATGACTGCCTTGCAGCCGCCAGTAAGCAGGATGCTGCAGCTGCCCAGCTGACGTGGCGCCGCCGCCTGGCCATCGCTGCCGATGCGGGCACCGGGCTGTGCTACCTGCATCGGCGCGATATCATCCACTGTGACGGTGCGCTACCCTGAGTGGCAAGCTGCTTTGTTGTGCAGGTCGCAGCAGATGTGAAATTATGCCATGCTGAATTGCTAGCCTGGAGTAGCAGTTGCATTGTTGGAGGCTTATAGCGACGATCACGTAGCACCCACCCCGTGTCGTGCCCCTGCCCTCCCCGCCGCAGTCAAGAGCCCCAACCTGCTGGTGGATGAGGTCTGGCGTGTCAAGGTGGCGGGTGAGTGCCATTGCATGGCATATTGCTAGCCAGCTCATTGCTAGCAGATCCGAGCATGTGGTCGGTTGTGGTCGAGGGCAAAGGGCTGCAAAGCTGCAGCCCCTATATCCGCCTCCCCTCTCCACCCTGCGGCAGATTTCAACCTGTCCAAGATCCTGGTTGGGGCGCGGCCGGAAAGCATCGGTTCTGACGGCGGCCTGACCAATCCCATCTGGGCAGTGAGTGTTGCGGCAGTAGCAGCTGTTCAAGTGGGCGGAGAGCAGCAGAGCAGCCAAGGCAATGGGCGGACGCAGAACAGCATGCAAGCAGCTTTGATGGACGCATGGCTAGATACCGCCTTGCCTAGTGGACAGTCGCACCCAGGCTGCCGGTTCCCACTCGTACTGCCACCCTGCTTGCACTTGCCGCCGCAGGCGCCCGAAGTGCTGAGGGGCGAACGGGCCACGCCGGCCAGCGATGTCTACAGCTTTGGCATGGTGAGCCTGGTGGGCTGCCGGTGTGTGCAGCGGCTTGCTCACTGAAAAGTGGTGGAAGAATGCAGGCCAGGCAGCCACTTGCTTGCTGATGTGTGATCAGATGTGTGCGTGACCTTGCGATGCACACCGAACGCCAGCACTATGCAAGCTGCTGCTCTGTGCAGGTGCTGTACGAGCTGCTGACCTGGCGCCTGCCCTGGACCTTTGCCGTTGACATGTCGCCCTTCAAGGTGCGCATTGTAGGGGCAAGCGCTGCTGCAAGGCGGTGTGCAACGTTCTTGCATGGTGTGCCTCTTGGATTGACAACTGGTGAAATGGATGCGCATTCCTGTTCTTTGCAGGTCGGTGCCACCATCATGGCGGGCGGGCGGCCAGAGGTACCGCCACGAGAGGCGCTGCCCGGCCCCGACACAGCCACCTGGTCTGGCCTGGACGCTTATCTGCAGCTAATGCGGTGAGGGAGCTGGAGCCGCTGCTGCTGTGCCTCGCGCCGCTAGTTTGTGCTGCAGTGGAAAAAGCTGCTCCGCCTCTGTAACTGCGCGCTGGTAGACGCCGCAGCAAGCCGCTGCTTTCGCTGCATCCTGGCATCCTTGCCGGCAGAAAAAGCATCTGTCACATGCACACCTGCTTCTGCTGCCGTCACCGCAGGGAGTGCTGGGCGCAGCAGCCAGAGCACCGCCCCTCATTTGACGAGGTGGTGGGGCGCCTGCGGCAGCTGCTGGACGCCGCGCCGCCTAGCCCGGCCTGACGCGGCCATCTTGAATGGCCCCGAGGGCCTCAGCCTATGACCACGAAGAACCTCAATGTATGACCACCACTTGCACTGGAACACAAGGACGATGCCATGAAATGTTGCACGTGCTAGCTGCCGCTGTGCATACTCGACATGAGACCACCACTGCGAACAACCTCCCTGCCAACACTTCAGGCTGCCGAAATCTGTTACCCTGCTATACGCTTTGTATACAAATGGAAGCAATGTGCTGTATTGTTTTTGTGAGCTGGTCGCTGCCCAGTTGCAGCAGCACTGCGGCAGCAGCTTTCGGGGCGGATGTGCAGCAGGGCGGGGCTGCCGCTGAGCTGTGGCAGCAAGGCRTGGCTGGGGGCAGCACACTTGGCGCCATTGCATGAGTGGAGACGGTGAAATCGGCGCACAGCCAGGCACGGCCAATTATGTGTTGGTCCAGTCCAGCTCTGGGGCTGTGGGTGGACAGCATGGCTCAGCAGGCGGCGGCGGCAGCGGCGGGGACAGCAGAGCATTCTGGTATGATGGGCCCCGCTTCACGTTTGTGCGTTCCGTCCTCGCCAAAATCACGTTGACTGCTCGGTGCTGGCTGCTCCCGAGCACGAACGGCCCTGCAGCCCTGGACGGCCGCAGCTGGCAGTGCTTTCGGGAGCTTCAATCAGTTGCTCAGTAGCTGCTCAACTGCTGGCCGCCTCGACATTGCGTCGGCGGCGCTCCAGCGGCTCCAGCGGCGCCTTGAGGAGCCGCGGCCTACAGCGCCCCGCAGCTCCCCAGCGGCCCTCTGACACAGCCAGCAGGCTCTCCGAGTGCCATCAGACCGCGCCCTTGCCCCGCCGCCCAGCAGCCACAGCCACCGCCCGACGTCGGTGGTCGGGGGCAGCACTGCGCCTGTGCTCGGCAGCTGGCTTGAGCACGCCGCTATCTTCATTCGCTCTGTGCTACAGCCATGGGACGACGCAGCATAGCACTGCTGCTAGCTGCGGCAACACTGCTGGCCCTGTGCAGCAGTCCAGCGGCAGCCCAAGCCCCCGNCCCCGCCCCGGCGCCGGCGCCCGTACTTGAGCCGGCCCCCGCCGCCGCCCCGGCCTTCCCTCCCCCCGGCACCGTGCTGGGCAGCACCGGGGTGCTCACCAATGCGGCGGGCGGGCAGCACTACCGTGTGTGCACCAGCGACTTCCCTCCCATGTCCACCTGCAATGTGTCGGCGCTCGCAACCGAGTATGGTGAGGCAGGAGAGGTGCCTGCGGGCTGAGCGGGGCTGAGGGGGAGCAAGCGAGTGGGTGCCGCCGCACTAAATCCATGCTAATGGTGCTTCCATGCTCTGTTGAGGTCAGCCAAGCAGGCACTCTGCCAGCCAACCAGTCACTTCCCGACCTCGTCCCTCGCTTCTCCAGGCGGCTTTGACATCGAGCTGTTCCGCCGAGCCGCCAAGCAGCTGGGCTGGGTGGAGAGTGAGTGCTGCTGTTGCCGGCCGATCGCTGCTGTGGCTGCTCTGAATTGCCCTTGGAGCATGGAAGTCTGTGCTGCGGCATGCAGTCAAGCACTGCCCACCAGTTCCTGCCGCCGCTCTGCCTGGTAGTGCCTCGCCACACTACCGTGCCGCACATCTGATTTCTGCCGCCGCTGCCTGTGCCCTGCTGTCATGTAGGCGACAATGCCAGCGCCCCAGGCGTCACCTACTCGTTCTGTTGCATGGGGTTTGATGCAATGATTGCAGATCTATACACCGAAAACGGTGCGGGGCAGGGGAGGCGCTGCTTGGCCTGCCATTTGCGCTGCCGCGGGGGCGCCGGTTCCTGTGCATGAAGGAGGCATACACATGATGAGCATCGGCAGCAGCAGCCTTATGGGTCGTTCACATGCGGCTTGCTTGCCCAAACGTTGCTGCAACCCTCCTATCTACGTCCCCAGGAACGTGCGCGCTGGCCACCGCCGGCATTACAATCAGCAGCGAGCGAGAGGCCAAGGTGGGGCAGGAGGGGGCGCTCGTGTTTGGTGGTGATCAAACAGCGTTGCGAAGCATGTGAACGCGCCGGTAGCTTGAGGGCCATACTTCACAGGTCGTACAGCACTCGCAGCATGCGGGGGGCGCCACCTGACTGCTCAGCAGCTGGCAGCTAGTTGAGCACCCTCACCCCTGCGCCAAGCCCTCGCCACTTTGATCTGCATCCTTTCAGGGCATCACATTCAGCTACCCCACCTACCGCTCCTCCCTGGCAATCATGGTCTACGTGAGTGCAGCTGGGTGAAACACACTGGAGGAGCGCCGCTGCTGTTTGCTGGGCCCCTCAGCGGGATCCCTGTCACAGCCGGCGGGTCGGCTGGCCTGCTGCCGCTTGGGTTGGTGCGCGCCGCTGTTGCTGGCCTGGAAGCCAGCTGCTCTGTCCTCGCTTGCCTGCCTGCAGGCGGAGGAGAAGGGGAGCACTGGCCGGGTTTCGCCTTGCCTCATAGCCTCTGCTGTTGGTGCTGATGCCAGCTGATCTAGCCACCCTGTCTTCTCAATTGCAGGCGGAGGAGAAGGGGAGCACTGGGTGGTTTTTCTTCCGGCCTTTCAAAGTGGATGTGAGTAGTGGGGTGGCTTCTGAGGGAGGAGGACATGAGGCTGCAGGACAAGCCGGACTGAGGCAGCGCAAATGATGCTCCGCAGGTGCTGCCCGTCCCCTTAAATGGGTGGCGGGGGGTGAGGTTGCCTGGGAGATTATGGGAACGTCCTGCCCTTGCTCCCTCTCTGCAGGTGTGGATCGCCATCCTGCTGACCGTGTTCACCATCCCGGTCATCACATTCGCAACGGAGTTCCTGTCGATCGAGGTGGGAAGCTGAGGGAGTGGCATGCATGCATGTCGAGACAGGGCGGACGAGCGGCGGCAGAGGAGGGCGGCGGCAGGGGAAGGGCGGCGGCGGGGCGGCAGCCAGAAGGCCTGGCTGCAGTGCAGCAGTTGATCTGAAACTGCCACCGCTCTGGCCTGCCACAACCTGTCTTAGGTCCACACTATTACCGCCCAACATGGTCCTGTGCAGGGGCGCATCCTGAAGCGGGACGTGGTGCCCGGCATGAAGGAGGCCAGCTGGCGCAGCATGTGGTGGGTGCAGTGCCTTGATGCTTCGTGTGTTTGCATATGTGTTGCCTGTCGTCTGGGCGTGATGAGAGCCAGCTGGTGCAGCCTGTGATTAGTGGGTGAGGAGGGAATGCTTGTGGCAGATGTGCGTGCACGCTGCTGTGGATTCAGCACATGCCATATGCATGCCTCTTTACAACTCGCTGTTGAACATGTGACTAAATGCACGATTTCCATGTCTGCAGGGCATGCTGCTGGTGGATTCAGCAAATGCGGGCTCTTTTGTGGCTTGCTGCCAACTACTGAAATGCCGATTTGTGTATTTCCCGCAGGTGCATGCTGCTGATGGAGCCGTTCCAGGTGACGGCCATCAGCAGCCGCATCATCGCCATCCTGTACGGCTTCCTGGCCACCGTGCTCATCAACACATGTGAGAAACATATAAAGGCGTAAACGCTGCGTATGAAGTGTAGTGCTGTGTGGTGGGGTGGCTTGCTGCACTTGCTTCCTGGCCCTTCCTGGCCACCGTGCTGATCCCATGGTGCCCAACATCCATTCACGGCTGGTTTTCTCAGCTGTCCCTCCTGCCCCGCCCACCCATGCAGACTGCGCCAACCTGGCGGCGGCGCTGACTGTGAGCCAGCTGTCCAGCCCCATCAACTCTGTGGAGGACCTGAGGGGCAAGGCGGTGGGCACCATCCCCGTTTGTGAGTGGCGGTGGGTGGGCGAGGGCGAGGCGGGTACCATGTTTGTTGAGCTAGGTCTACATCCCCCATGCAGCCAGACTCAGTATCAACCTGCACCATGATTTCGTTTGATATCATCGTTGCAGATGTGCCGCGGCTGGGCAAGTACGGCATCGCGCCCTCCGAGCTGGACTTTGTGGTAAGACGGCGGCCGTCTTGTGCTGATGCGTACTTGCGCCGCCCTGATCCTGCGCTGGTTGGAGCCAGCTGCAAGCCATGCTGTGTCCAGGCCATTGTGCAGCTTTGCGTGATAGCCTGCCCCGTCTGCCCCGCCTCCCTCCCTGCCTCAGGGCATCCAAAGCGCGTTTGATGAGTGGATCCCCAAGCTCAGGTCGGGGGTGCTGGTGGCCACCGCCATCGATGAACCGGTGCAGCAGGTGGGCTCGGAGCGTTGTGGCAACCCAGTGCAGCAGGCTGGCGCATGTCTTTGCAACATTGCAGCAGCACTGCCTCACATGAAGGGCGCAGTGCAACTCCATTTTCCACCTCCCCCTGCCGCAGTACGTGGCTGCGCAGGCAGGCTGCGCCTTCAAAAACGTGGCCACCTTTGCTCCATTTGACGTGAGTGCCCAGCTGCGGTTGGATTCCCCTGCCGCTGCACCTGCGCTGCTGTGTGAAGAAGCCCTTGTGGGTGGTGCACTGCCTGATAGACATGGTTGTTCCATTGCCTGCCCCTCTCATTGCCCCAATTGCCCGTTGCTAGTTGCTGGTGTGCATCTATGGCCACTCACGGACATAGCGCATGTGCCCCTGCAGTTTGGCCTGGCGTGGCGCAAGGGCGCCAACACCACCCTGGTGGATGCATACGACAGCCTGCTGCTGGCGCTGCAGGAGGACGGCACCGTGTCGCAGGCATGTGGCTGGGGGTTGGATGCCTTGCGAGGTGTTGTGAGCTGTTGCGAGCGATGCAAAGCAGCCTACGTGCGCACAGCCTGCTGGCGTTGATGCAGGAGGCAGGCACTGTGGTGCAGGTCAATGTGCTGTGCGGGCTGGGTTGGAGGCTGGGCTGCTGTTTTGCGCTACAGATGCCTCACTGCAACTGCGCACAACAAACAGCAACATGCCCCGGCTGAGCAGGTGCCGCAAGCGCTACTCTTGCCCCTGCCGCAGCTGCGCACAACCTACATCGATGTGCCGCGCACCGAGTGCGAGAGCAACGTGAACGACCAGACGTCCATCTCGTTTGACCAGGTGGCAGGTGAGTCCTGATTCGAGATGCTCAGCAGGCTGCCTGCTGAACTTGACTGGTGGCTTTTTGGACTTGATGAGCATGTGCTGCCCAGCCCGCCTCTCTTCCCCACTTGGACCCACCCTTCCTCCGTTCAACCCTCCCACAGGCCTGTGGATCATTCTGGGCGCGGGCGTGGGCGCCGCCCTGCTCTGGCTGATCTGCCTGCGGCTGTGGAAGCGGCGGCGGCTGGCGCAAAAGCGAGCGCGTGCGGCGGCCGAGGCGGCGGCAGCGGCAGCCAAGCTGGGGCTTGAAGGCGGGCCCGATCCTCTGGTGCTTGGCGAGCACAGCGGTGCTGCACCTGCAAATGGGCAGCAGGTGTGTGGGGTTGGTGAGGGGTGTACTGGAGCAGGGATTGCTGCTGCTGCCGCCACTTGGGAGTTGAACGTGACCGAACGGCAGGCGTGCACCGCCTGCTGTGCACCTCAGCATGCGCAATATGCAGGCTGCAGCGAACTCCCTTGCGAACTACCCTGCTGCCTCCGCCCTCCCAACAACCAGCAGTCCAAGCCGCGACATCACCAGTACAAGGCAGGGGTGGCCTTCCGGCAGACGGTCAGCATTTACGGCGCACAGATTGGCACACACCGACGAGAGGCTGAGGCGGCGGCGGCGGCAGCACAGGAGGGCGGCTGGGAGGGCGGCCTCGGCGGTGCCAGCAGCCGATCCCTTGGCAGCCTGCCTCAGTCGCAGGTGAGAGGGCCCTGTGGTTGCTGCGGAAGTGAGGCTTGAGTGGTTCCAGCTTCAGTACCGCGCAGCTTGCTGCGCCTGCTTGGCTGGCAGGGTTCCATCAGCGGCCAGGCGGCGACCATGCTGTGCATGCTGCGCGTCGCTCTTGTATAATCCCCTGGTGGCCCGTTTGCTCTGTGCGTGCAGCAGCACACGGTGGGCCAGCTGCTGGCGCACGTGCGGCAGCTGTGCGACCGGCTGGAGGCCCAAGCCGAAGTGTCGTACATGCAGGCCGATGGCACCAAGGTGGGTTTGGGTGGGCCCATGGACTGATCAGTTGGGTGGCGCTGGCGGGGACCCAATCGGCTGGGTGGAGGGTCGTAAATGCAGGCTGACAGCACGGATGTGGGTGGGAGCAAGCCAATGCCGTCTTCAAGAGTTCTGCCTGAGCCAGCTGCTGGGAGGGCGGGCGGCTGTGCCAGTGTTGGCGGGATGCGGTGGGAGCCTCCCTGTTCATATATCCCTGACGCTCAGATGCCAACCTCTCCCGCCATCATGACAGGTCGTGGACGAGCGAATTGAGGAGGTCCCCGAAGCAAAATCGGACGAGGACTGAGCGGCATGGGGCGACCAGCTCGCGGCTGGGCGCCGCCTGGCGTTACCACCAAGCCTGTGGCAACACCTGCCAACCGGCTGCAGCTGCTGGGCCCATCAGCCTCGCCGGCCATCTTTTCCAACCGTATGAATCTTTCAAGTAGCCCCTGCCTTTTAAGACAACGGACATGCCGGATTTTCTGACTATCCTGCATCTGCCGCCATTTAATTCTTGCGGGCCGCCTGCAAGGCCCCAGCTGTCGACGCTCAGTTTTTATTCGACAGTGAATCGACAGACTGCCGCACAATATTCTGTATGCATCCCTGTGCATCGGGGGCACCTTAACTTATCTATGCTCTGCCATTGTCAAGACACTGCTGCTGGGAGTCGCGTGATATTCCAGCGGCAGGGAAGCAGCGGCCTCGCAGCGCACCACCCGCAGTGGCGCCGCAGCTGTTGATGCTTCGATCGGCATTGCACGATGTGATCACATGTGGCATGGGGCCCCCACACTCAGATGTCCCAGTGGGTTGATCACTATCGCCCAACGGACCGCTGCCGCCGCTGCCGCCGCTCCAATCCGCCAGTGAGGTGGCACCCCTGCCCTCTCCTTCAGGGCCATTCCCATGATCATCGATCGCTCTTGTCCGTTGTATGGAGGTGCTGGCGGCGGCCCACGGCTTGAAAGCTACTGCCCGGCTCGGCCAAGCCCCATTCCAGGCCCGGCGCGGCGCAGGCGGCATGGCATCGAGATCGCAGGCGCCCAGGGAGGCGGCAGCAGCCGGCCGCCGGCCGGTGATGAAGCCGAGGCGGCGGCAGTGCCGCCGCCGCCGTCTGTCGGCAAGGCAGTGCGGCTGCTGGAGAAGCAGGGCAATCAGCTGCGCCAGCTGGGAGAGCAGCAGGCGACCAAGGCAGATGCCGCCCAGCTGACTAAAGACGCCACAAACTGAGAAATCAGCTGGCAGCCATGTCGGCATGCTGGTCGCTGCCCTGCCCGGCAAGCGCTGCCGCCGCACCACCACCGGGAGCCGGAGTTGGTGAGTGGCAAGGGCGCCATTCTGGGCACAGGTGTAAACTTGAGTCAACGCTGCTGTCATGCGTGCGGGTGCTGTCGACTGTCGAATGTGGTGCGCTGATTTGGTGTGATCATTGCCGCCCGACCTGATAGCGTTCTGTGGCGCACGGCAGGTGAGCCGCATGCAGCTGAAGCTGATTCCGTCCTGCACACCATCTCTGCACCTGTCCTGTGCATGTCTGCACAATCACACCAGCCACTGACAATGCTCAGAATCCGAGGCCAGTGTGACGGCGTGGCGGCGGCTGTCGGTGGCGGTAGCTCGGGTGCACATGGTCATGCGGCGCTGCTCTCCTCACAGCCCTTCGTCACCAGGCTGCATGTTCGCAGCATGTCATAACATAACAGATGCGTTCAGATTGCGTTCATCCTGTCAACCCACCACCACCCCCTGACAACAGTCCTGTTACATTCAACAAGCAAGGATGCGGCGTCGCAGCGTGCAGCCCGCCGCGGCGATGGAGCCACAACTTGATTCTTTGTGCTATCCGCGCCGGCTTTGCGTGACCCGATTCAACACACCATGACGCTCCGCCCAGGCGCTAGCCGCGTGCTGCAGGCTCTGCAGCAGCGAGGGCTGCTGCTGCAGCAGGCTCGCGCCTTCTCGGAGCTGGCCAGCGACGCCATCGACTCGATCTATTCGTCTGCTCGCCCGCCCACCGTCTGCTTCCTCGGGCCGCCGGTGCGAGCAGAAGGGTTTCTGTTGCTTGCCGCCGTTCCGCCTCGCTGCGGCGCATGAAGGACGCCACACCTCTCAGATGCCGTTGGGGTCGGCAACGGCTGCCTCCAGTCGCCGCCGCCGCCGCCGTCGCCACCAGTGTCAGCTAGCTGGCGACATCGCTGCCGCCGCTGACCTTGCTCCCTTTCCTGCCCTTGTTGCAGGGCGTCGGTAAGGAGATGGAAGCGCCTTTGGGTTCTGGATGTCGGCATGCGGCAGCTGCCTGCATCTGCGGCCGGGATTCAGCTCAGTGACTAGCTGGGCTGCGGCGCCTCGGATGCCCTGCTGCCTGTCTGTACCTCACTCGGGCTGACGCCTGCACTGTCGACCTGTGCATCCACACTGCCCAGGCAAGGGGACGTATTCGCAGCGAGTGGCCGACTACTTTGGGTGAGCTGGGATTAAGCTGCGCGTGGCCTTTGATACTGTAGTTTGCTGCTGCTGCTGCTTCCGTGTTGCGTGCTGCGTGGCCCCGAGTTCCGCTGTCTGCCAGGCGTGCACCACCCAGCGACTTTGAAGGAGGCGGGCCACTCCTTCCATGTGTTGCCGTGTTGCTGGGCACTTCTCCCATGTGTTGCCTTGCTGGGCCGCCCACCGCCTCTTCGCTCGCCACCCCCATCTTGCTTGACCTTTGATTGACCGGGGGCGTAGTTCAAGCTGGACCAGTCATGCCCCGCAGGCTGCACCCAACAGGCTGACCAGTGTGAGCAGTGACCTCTTTAAACCTGCCCTTCCATTCCTTGCTAACATGGAGGCAACCAAGTACAGGAGCAAGAAACTCCCTTCCGGTTGTGCTGACTCCGCCTGCAGGCTGACGAGCATCACCACAGGCGACTTGATCCGCGATGAAATGCTGGCAGGCAGCCCCCTGGGGCAGGAGGCAAGCGGCTGCTGTTCGGTTTTATTTGTTGGTTGCTGGGTTTTGTGTTGTTTCCTTCAGGCGGGTAGCCAGCTGGGGCAGGAGGCAAGGGCATGCTCTTTCCTGTTGCTGTGCCGCCCTTTGCTGCTGGCATCTGGTGTGCTTTGTTCCAGGGTAAAGTTCGGCGGGCAGCCAGCTGGGCCACGAGGCAAGGGGCTGCTGATTTTTCAGGTGCTGCTTCCCATGTAGCAGTCCTGGATACGAGGTTGCCTGCTGCGGCAATTCTGCTCAAACTGCTCACCACCCTTACGGCTGCCCTGCACTGTGCAGCTGGATCACATGATGGAGGGGGGCCACCTGATGCCGGATGCGCCCATCCTGCGCATGGTGCGGGCGCACTTCATGCAGGTGAGCCTTGCTTGGTGTGGCTGGCGTCGTTGCCATGCATGTAGTGGGATAGCACATGTGGGGAAGGCGCGCCCCTCTGGCGTGGCTGCCGCCGCCGCTGCCTGCTCAGCACGCCTGGCTGCGTTGCCCGTATGGCATCCATAATGCATCATTCCGCTTTTGGAGCACGTGCTTGGTTAATATCCCTGCCACAGGCGCACTCCGAGGGCACGGCGCGCTTTGTGCTCGACGGCTTCCCGCGCTCCGTGGTGCAGGCGCAGGCAAGTACACGTGCTGCTCATTGCATGTTGTATCATTTCGTGGCCCCCTTGGCTACTGCTGCTGCTGCCGCTGCTGCTGCTCCTGGTGCGAGCGCAAGTATGAATCGCTTGCTGCTCTGCGTGCCAGTGGCTCCTGCTGCTGGGGAACGCAGCAGGCGCTGCACATGTCTCCTCCCTGCTAACAGTTCCCTGCTCCTGTTGGTATTCTGCACCGCAGGCGCTGGACCTGTTTGCCGATGTGCTGCTGCAACCCTGCTGTGCCTCCTCTCTTTTGCACGGAAGTCCAATGCTCTATTTCTTGTCTCGCTGCAGGCGCTGGAGCTGTTTGCTGATGTGCAGCTGGTGGTGAACCTTGGGCTGCGCCAGGAGGTGGGATCATGCTCACATTTCGCTGCTGCCGCTCCTGCTTCTGCTACTGCTTATGCGTGCTGCCTGCTTGTGTGCGGGTGCAAACTTCTGGGCGCCAGGTGCGGAGTGCTGCAAACGCCCCTGCTGCCCCTGCTGTACTCGTTGCTCTCCGCGCTTCTGTGGCTGTAGCAGGCGGCGTTCCTGCGCACGCCCAGCAGTTTGGCAGCAGCACATATGACTGCAGTTCTGCGCTTCAGCTTGGCTATATAGGCTCAAACCATATGTTGTCTTCCACTCTGAGCAGGTGCTGGTGACCAAGATCATGGGGCGCCGCAAGTGCACCTACTGCAAGAAGGTGGGCGGGTCCCCTGCCTGAACATGCTGTACCTGCTGTGCCTGCTGTGGTTGCGGCAGTTACTGCAAGAACGTAAGTGCCTGCTGGTCCTGCTGTGCCTACTTCTGCTAAGACGCCCTGCCCTGTGCATTTTCTCTGCTTGCCTGCTGTTGTGTGCTCTACAGACCTTCACGGTCCACCTGCCCGCCCCCTGGCCGCTCTGCCCTGCCTGCTCATTCCACGCTCTTTCCTCTGCCCCTGCAGACCTTCAACATGCAGGAGATTCACCTGCCCGCCACCGACGACGGCCTGCCCGAGGTGCGCTCTACACTTTGGGGCTCGCATCTGTTTGGTCGGTGTGGAGCCAACCCAGATGCAGTCAGCCATTGACAATGGCCTGCCGGGGGCGCGCTGTGTTTGTTGGGCAAATCTGCGGGCCGATGTGTTCAGCAGGCGCAAGTGCAGCAATGTCAACGGCTCAGACAGCACACGTCTGCAAGTCAAATTATGACAGGCAGTCGCGTCCTCACCCGTGCGCCTCCGCAGGTCAATGTGCCCGCCATCCACCCGCCGGAGCAGGTGGGGGTTGGTGTGGGCTGGTGGGGGTGCTGATGCGCACAGGTGGGGGTGGCACGTTGGCAGCTGAAGTGCAAGAGCGGTGAATGGTGAGAGCAGCGCCCAAACTGGCTTGCAGTCTGTTAATTTCAGTTTTCACCTTCAACTTCATGCAGTGTGTGGGCCACCTGGAGGACCACTCTGACCTCACAGAGCAGCTGGCGCTGCATGCTATCGCAGTCACCACACTGCTTTTGAAACAGCCTGCCTGCAATGCTCCAATCTCTTCCGTGCAGTGTGTGGGCCACCTTGAGGACCACAGCGATCTGACGGAGCAGCAGGTGCTCGCAGCGCTGGCGGAGCACGAGCGGGAGGTGGCGCCCGTGCTGCGGTACTACAAGGCAAGCTTGGTTAGCAAGCGTTGGTTGCGGTGTGGGGCCCATGTTGGCTGTGCGGAGGAGCACAAGCGGGAGGTGGCACCCGTGCTGCGCTACTACAAGGCAAGCTTGGTTTGCAAGCGTTTGTTGTGGCTGAGGTACCTTCAATTTGATTATGTGTCCGGCACGCGTGTGAGGTGGCGCCCGTGCTGCGGCACTACAAGGCGAGCCATGACCACCGTTGGCAGGTGCAGCGTGTTCCTGGCGGAGCATTGATGCACATTCGGTTCGCACGGTGCTCACAACTGGCTTGCCTCCCTGCTCTGTTGGCCCTGCAGGAGCGAATGAAGCTGGTTGACTTGTGAGTGCTGTGCGGTGCTATGCTGCGTTGTGCTGTGCTGTGCTGTGCTGTGGTGTATGGTGATGTGCTGCGTGGCAGCATGTGCTGTGCTTTGCGGAGCAGGGCATTGCTGCTGCACTGCGCCGCTGTGCTGCTCTAATGTGTTTGCTGCAGCATGCTGGGCTGATGCGTGTTGCTGCCGTGAACCCCTGCCCCTGCCCTAATGCCGCTGCCTCTCGTCTTGGGCCCCATTTTGCCCATCTGATGCCTTTGTGTTTTGCAGCGAGATCACCGGCGGCGTGGACCAGATGCTGCCCCGCCTGCCCTCACGCCGCTGGCTGCCTCCTTCCCGCAACGCCTTACCACCTGCCCCTTGTCGTCTGCAGCGAGATCACGGGCGGCGTGGATCAGACGCTGCCCCGCCTGCTGCAGCTGCTCAAGCCGCACCTGGAGGTGGCACCACTGAAGCCGCTGCGCGTGCAGAGCGCGCAAGTGGGCGCGTAATCGAGGCGCTTCTTGTCAGATTTGCAGCCAGCTGCCGCCGCCCAAGCCGCTGCGTGCGCAGAGCGCACAGGTGGGCGCCCAATGAAGCCACGGCTTGGCCTGAATGGCGAGTGACCGCAGGACCGCCGCCGCAAGCGCCGCTGCCATGCGTGCAGCCAGACATGAACACGAACACAACCGCCACATCAACACACGCCCCTCGAACGTCCACCCGCACTTGAAACTCCACCCTGCCCCTGCCTGTGATTTTGTAGCATAACCCTGCATGAATTGCTATGCCTTTTGTATGTGTGCCCTGCTATGTGCCTGCCCCAATCCGCCCCCTATGCGTTGCCGCTGCCAAGCTGCCGTCGTTTTCCTTGGTATCACTCCGCTCCCTGTCAATGTGCATTTGCTGACCGAGGCTCGGTATGTAGTTCCTGTGTTAAACCTGCTGACACACACTCGAGAAAAGCACAAATGTGCGCAAGGCGGGGCGGCAATGGGATGCAGCAGCATTCATTCAAGCAGGCGTGCAGGAAATACATAGTGTGTTTGGGCATCATGCTCCAGGCGCGGCAGCAGCTGCAGGGCTGCAGTGAATCCAGGCTGGCACAGAGCACCAGCTGCACCTTCAACGAGTCATCAGCCGTGCAGCGCCAGCATCATACCGCACCGGACAGGACTGCTCACAAACAGAGGTATCCCTCTCCAGCGCCGGTGTACGGCACGGTGACCCACTGCCCCGGCGGCGCATCGCACTTCTCTGGGCGCAGGCCGCCCGTGGTGTTGGTCCTCACGATGTAGTTGGCGGGGGCCATGGCGCCGCTGCAGGGGTGAGGGTGAAAGGGGTGGGTAGAGAGGTATAAGCAGCCATGCAGAGGGCTGGTGCGTACAATGTAGTTGGCAGGGGCCATGGCTCCGCTGCGGGGCAGGGGAGATGCGTGGTGTGCTTACCAGTGCCTCCACTGTGCACACACGGCTGCCACATGTATGCACCTCTGCCCGCCTCCCTGCATGCAGCTGCAGGCGTGGCTCCTCAGCAGCAGGCTGCGGAAACAGAGACACAAGGCTGCTATGTTTATGTGGAGCGTGTTGCGCGTAGCAGCTCGCTGCTCACGTGGAGGTGATTTTGAAGCGGCCCCACGGCTCCGAGTCATTGCCTGGAGCCGGAAGCACAAACACTGCAGGGTGTGCAGGGTGGGCATTTCCTGCTTTTATCCCAAGCTTGCAGCGGCAGAGCGACCCACTTGCAAGCAGGTGCCTGCTATTCAATGCAAGTTGCACACCATATCTACACTCGCACGGCAGGAAAAAGCTCACCCGCCCCTCGCACTGTCGTGTCCAGCGAGTAACCAAACTCCTTGGCGCTCATGTTGGTGCGGCAGGCCACGATGGCGGCAAAGGCTGAGGTGTAGTACCAGTCGCAGGACAGCGCGGTACCGTTTGCCAGCTCGCCCTCGATCGTGCCAATGCCCAGCGAGGGGCCAAAGCTGAGCGTCTGCGTCTGGCACGTGTAGTTGCGCGTGCCGGTGACTGCAGGGTGGATCAAAGGGGCAAACAATCAACGGCATGCTTGCGCGGGGCGCAACAGCAGAGCACACGCATAGTCATGCGACACCAGCAGCCCAAGGGCGGCGGCGGCGGCAGCGGCGGCAGCGGCTATCAACAGCTGTCCCACGAGCCCGCTGCCCCCTGATACCGAGCGCCTATCACCAAAAATCCGCCACAGCGGCTTGGCCTCGGGCGGCATCTCCACAGAAGAATAGTTCAGCTTGGCTTGGCAGCCTGCAGGGCAGGAAGTGGAGCAGGCACGGGCAGCGTCGCCGGCAGCGGCAGCAAGGGAAGGTGGCGGCGGCGGCGCCGCCGCCGCCAAAACCTAGCTCGGCAGGGCGCAGGCTCTTCAGCACCCGAAGCGCACCTTCGCCCGTGGGGCCGCCGTCGGTCGCCGCCAGCAGCTGCCGGCCCTGCACGGGCTGCCCAACCCACAGGCAGAGCAGCAGCAGGCCGGCTGCTTGCAAGGCTGCTAGGCGCATGGTGCCAGCAGCGAGGCGATCTGCGCGCTCGGAGCTGCAGAGTGACCCATAGGTGTTCAGTGGCGGCGGCACCGGCGGCGACTCAGCGCAGCCATTGGGGTCACCCTGGATTCCTGCCCTAGTCTCCCTGTCTCCCCCCAAAATGTCACACCATGGTTGCAGTGCAAATATCAGTACAGATGAACAGTACCAGCATGAATGAGCCTGCTCCCCTACACAGCTACACTGCCACTCTCATGCCTGCTGCCGCCGCTGTCGCCCCCACAGCCGCCACTGCTGATGCTCTCATGCCCTCCGCCGCCGCCGGTCGCCTGCAGAACAGCCCCGACCAGCTGCTGCACCGCCGCCCCATCCCTAACGTCTAGAGTGAGCAGGCGCTGCACCAGGCTGCGGTACGCGGCGGCGCGCTGCGCGTGCTGCCCGCCCTGCACCGCCGCCACCGGCTGGCCCGTCGCCTGCAAGCACGAGGCGAGACGCAGCTCAGTCCAAGTTAGTGGTTCGACTCGGCCCAGTGTTGCGTCATGTGCAGCGGTGCATGTCCAGCAGCTAAGCGCGCTCAGCAAGTAGCAGCTAAGCACCAGCAGCGCACTGCATTGCACCCAGCTGCTCAGCAGTGCAAGATGCTGCACCCGCCCCACCTGCACAGCTATCACCGCCCGCGCTCGCTCCAGCACGGGCGGCGGCACCCCCGCCAGCTGTGCGCAGTGCACTCCGAAAGAGGGGGCCGCCCGGCCCTCTGCCAAGCGGTAGAGGAACAGCAGGCTGCTGGATACTGGGTCGGCTGCTGCTGATGCTGTGCCTGCTGGGTCCGAGCGCTGAGCTGCCCTTCCGTCGCCGCTGCCGCTGCCGCAACTCCCGTTGCTGCCGCCGCCGATAGTGCCAGCAACTGTTCCGTTGCTGCCGCCGCTCCCGTCTTCCACTGCCCCCTCCACCACCACCCCCATGGTGAGGAAGGACAGGTGCGGCGAGCGCGGCAAGATGGCGGGGCTGAACACCTCGCTGCGCAGGGGTGCAAGGGGCAGCACAGAGTGGTGTGAAGATGCACCCCGTGATTGCGGTTGGCCCTGACTGCTGCACACACATATGCAGCAGGCAAGCCGCTCCTGTAATGGCTTGCACCGCTCCTGTAATGGCTTGCACCCCCAACCTCGCCCTACCGCCTCAACAGCCAGCTGGAGCTCACCTGAAGTGCGTGCACAGCACGACACGGGACGGGCAGGGCAGGGCGGCGAAGCGGCGCAGCGTGGCGGCCAGCAGGGCCAGGCCGTCTGCGGGGCCGGTGCCCTTGCCAAACTCGTCAATGATGCACAGGGACCTGCAAGTACCATTGGACACTGTGCAGCACAGCTGTTTGTTGGCAAGTTGAGAGTGAAATGCCTAGGTGCCTGTCCCGCACCAGGCATGGTGCCACCCACCCTGCCCGACGGCACTGTGGCAGCTGCCGCCTGCAACCCACCGCTCGGTGCTGAGCGCCAGCATGGCGGCCACCTGGGACAGGTCGATCATGAAGGTGCTCTGCATTGAACATAGATTGCATTCTTGAGTTAGTTGGAATTTAAAACAATCTAAGAATGTTCTCAGATTGCCTCTAATGTTCATTAGAGGCAAGCTGTGGCAGCCATCGCAAGGCATCACCACTTGCCTGGGGCACGGCAGCCGCCTCACGGCTGGCCAGCCGGGTGAAGATGCGGTCGGTCAGGCCCACCCGCGCCGAGGAGGCGGGAACAAACGATCCCACATGGGCCAGAAATGTGATGAGGGCGACCTGGCAGACAGGAAATGAATTATGTGAGAGGGTCAACATACAGGCAACTGCCGTGGCCGCCGCAACTGCCGCCGCCACCGCGGCTGCTGGTGCCGATGCTTCTGCTCCTTCTCTGCCACTGCCCTTGTCGCTGCCAACCCTGCCGCCGCTGCTGCCGCTGCCGCTGCCGCAGCGCACCTGCTTGGCGTAGCAGCTCTTGCCCGAGAAGTTGGGGCCCGTCACAATCTGCAGCGGCGGGCTTCAAAAGTTAGCGCACACATTGCGCACATCTAGCATGGTCGATGCCAGTGGTTGCAAGCAGGCTTGCATGCCTCGCTACCCAGCCCAAACTATACTGTCGTACTGTGCACACCCCCGCACCTGCACCCGCCCCGAGCCGCCTCCCATGGCTGTGTCGTTGGGGATGAAGGTGTCCACCAGCTGCGTGTGCAAATAAGCAAGCGTTGCTAGTCAGGCAACGTGCACATGCCCCACAGCAGACTGCACCAAGCACGACAATAACCAGACGTAGCGGGTGGTGCCGGTGCTGGCCCACAGCCTACACATTTCAGCCACCCACCGCCGCACCTGCTCTGCCAGCAGGTGCCGCCCACCCACGATGCGCAGCTCGTTGGCTCGGGTCAGCTGCGTGGGAAAACAAGAGTACAACCTGAATTCAGTGAGCGCATCCGCCGCCGAGGCATCCGCCACAGTTTTGGAAACTACATTGAACGCTACAGGCCAGTGTGTGCGCTGTAAAAGACCAAGGGACGCTGCCGCAGTGTTGCATGCCACGTAGCTGTCACCAGCTGGCCCACCTGCCACCCGTCGCACCTGCGGGCGGCACAGGTTGAGCTCCCTCGCCCCGATGGCCAGGCTGAGCAGGCAGTCCAGTATGGCAAGCGCAACGCAGAATGCAACACCCAACTGTCCGCACGCCGCACCTGCGGGCGGCACAGGTTGAGCTCGCGCGCCGCGATGGCCAGGCTGAGCAGGCAGTCCAGCTCGGCAAGTGCGGCAGAGGCGCGGCTGATGTCAGGCGCAAACTCGGCCAGCCGCTGCGTGAGGCGGGACGCGATGGCTGCCTCCATGTCCTGCAGCTCAGGTGGGCGGAATTAATGGGAGAGGTTAAGACAGGTGGTCAGCAGATGGTAGCTCCAAGCCGCTGCTTGAGGCGGGAAACGATCGCCGCGATCGCCGCCTTCATGTCCTGTACAGGATGATGCAGGGCAGCTGATGTGTGAACTGGCTAGCAACGAGAGCTCCACAGCGTAGCAGAAGGCATGGAGCCACAGCTGGCCATTGTGCAAGGCAGCACACTGCCGCCAGTAATCACTCTATTCCCTCCAGCCATGCAATGCCCCCCCCTCCCCCCCAGCACATATGCTCGCCTGGATGCGGTGCTGCACGTCCCCAAAGCGCTCGTTCAGCTCGCGGGTGCGGGCGCAGTGGTAGTACACGCCCAGCCCCTCCTGCATTGAGCGGAAGATGAAAAATCAGAGGGCAGCCTTTTCGTAGTGCAGGCAGCAGGAGCCTCCTGAGGAAGCAGTGGCAGTGGGTAGTACACGCCCAGCCCCTCCTGCTTGGAAGACAGGCGGAGCGTGGAAAGCATGCAGCTCTGCAACACCACCTTGGCCGCAGCACGAGCGGCAGTGGCGGCGAACAGCCGCAGAAGTGACGACCACAATCATCTGGCCGCGGCGGCCATGCTTCGCAACGAGCTGCTTCGCCTTGCCCTCCAAAGAAGCTTGCCGCCCCTCCCCACATGCGCTACTTGAAAGCAAGCCGCCTCACCTCCCCACCGCCGCTGCCCTCGAACGCAAACTGGTAGTCCGGCAGCTGCTCCTCCAGGTGCGCCGGCAGGCGGCCGCCCTCCAGCCGCACCACAAAGCCGACCTGCAATTAGGCATCATACATGGTGAGGCTTGGCTGCGGCAGGTGCATGTGTAGTGCGCCGGCAGGCAGCTGCCTTCCAGCCGCACCACAAAGAGTAGGCAGCAGCCTGCCAAACAGGGCAGCAGCAAGGAGCCCCGCGCTCTTCTTGCCTGAGGCATGTAGACAATGGACCAGAGCGAGGCGTCCAGGCCCGCCGCCAGCTGGCGCGGCACCCGCCGCAGCTCCGCCTCCACCTGGAAGGACAGTTGTGGCACCCAGCAGTCTTGGAGGGGCATGGCACAGCATGGCAGCTGGCAGCCAGCTGGTAATGCACGGGTCAGGCGTGCTGCAGCAAAAGCAGCATGGCTGCAATTCGATGCACTGCTTTTGCTCCGCATGGCGAGGGGCGGAAGAAGACAATGCTGCCCTCCCTCAACAACTGCCCACCAGCTGGGTGAGGAAGTCGGGCAGCCCATAGAACAGCTCCTTCAGCTCGTCCAGCTCCTGCTCAGGTCATGCATCGGCGATTGAAATTCTTGACAGCAAGTGTGTGGGTTTGCTTGTTTCGAGAGTTTCCATTCTAAACAGGTCGCAAACTACAGCTGGGCCACACAGACAGCCCATCTGCTCACCTCTGACACACCCGGCAGGATCATGAGGCCGTCGTCGTTGCCGCTGCCGTCGATCACGCCCGAAATCATGTTGTGGCCTGAGGGGAAAGAGGATAAGTCCAAGCAGTGACCAGGCTGGGGAGGCTGGGCACGGAAACAGGCAGGCAGGCAGGCAGGCAGGCAGGCAGGCAGCGTGCATGCTATCCCAGGTTGCGGCAAGCACAGCTGCACACCGGCAACATTCAGTCAGCAGCATCAAGTGCCTCTGCACAGTCTTTCCACCAACTCACAGAGCACCAGCTCTTCTTTGATGGTGGCTGCGGCCTTGAACAGGATGCCGGGGGCCTGCGGGGAGGAACTGATGCCTCCCCGCCTCCCCTGCTGCGCGCGCTGCGCCTGCTGCCCGCCTGACGTGGGCGTGCGATCCATGCCTGCCCCCGCAGCTGCAGCCATGGCCGCCCCTGCAGCTCCAAATCCACCCGTGTGCAGGCCGCCGACTGTGGGCGTGAGGGCTGGAAGCGTGTGGCTGCCGCCGCCTCCGCGGCTGGCGGCAAGCAGGGAAGCCTCCACTTCTGCGGGCGCCAGCTGCACCAGAGCGTCGCGCACCAGCAGTGCGGCCGCCAGGCTGGCCTGTGAGGGGACGGGACAGATATCCCTGCTCACTTGCACACTGTGCCGCGAGCGCCATGCAGTAGCAGCGATTGGCGCAGGCTGCTTCCGGCAGCTGCAAACAAAAAAATTGACAACCCGGCAGCTACTCGAAGAGCATCTGTCTCGCCAGTGCAATTTCAGCAGCAACACTGTATTAACCTGACCCCACCTGCAGCTGCAGGAAGTCGCGGCGGTCGGGCAGTCCCTGCGTGCCCTGCAGCCGCGCCAGCAGCCGCGCCGCGTCCTTCACCTTGCGCAGGTGTGCCCTGCAAGTCAATAAGAAGTGGCTGAGGCAAATGCTGAGCTGAATATATATGGTGGTTGCTATATATGGTGGTTGACTAAGCCGCGCTTCGTCCTTCACCTTGCACAGGTGCGCCCTGCAATGCCGCAAATGATGGGAGGCGCATGTCGAGTAACTGCATAGGCAAGCGGCAGCTGATGCAGCTGAGTTGTGTTGCCAACCTTCACCTTGCTCAGGTGGGACCTGCAGAGTAAGTGGCGGCGGCGACAGCAATGTGTGGCGCCTCAGCGGCAGCCCAAACGCATCCCTCTCCCTCCTTCAGCATGACAGCCTGCTGGCTGCTGCTGCAGTGGCATATCCAACCTCACCGCAGGTTTTCAACCGCGTCTGGCCGCTCCAGAAAGAACTGCACGCCGTCCAGCATTCCACCAGCAGTAGTATCTGCCTCTTTCTTTCTCACCGCAGGTTCTCAACCGCATCCGGCCGCTCCAGAAAGAACTGCACGCCGTCCAGCCGGTCCTCCAGCACAGCCAGGTTGACGATGGGCCGCGCAAACCAGAGGCGCAGCAGGCGCTTGCCCTGCAGCGGCAACAGGGCAGGCACGGTGCAGTGATGTGACTTGCAGGCCGGCAGGTGCTAGAAGACTGCAGCGGCCACCCAATCGACAACCGCAGCGCAGGGTGACATGTTCAGCGCGCAGTGGCACAACATGGGTTCAAAGCAGGGAGAGCGGCTTGCCTGGGGCGTGATGCACTTGTTGAGGGTGCCGAAGACCGAGAAGCCCTCCTTGGGCTGGCCTGCATTGTTATGGAGGCAGAAGGGCAGGAGCAGTAAGTGGGCAGTTGATACTGCCTGTGATTATGCACACGGCGCTCTTGTGACATGATAGCGCCAATGCAACTGACTGCGCTTAAGGAACTGACTGTTTCTTAGCGCCCCAACAGCTGCGCACCTATGCCCATGGCTGCCGCTGGGTGCGCCTCCTCCTGGAAGATCTGCAGCGCCCCCAGCGAGGCGGGGTCCACCGTCAGGTAGCCTTCAAGGGAGACCTGAGCAAGGAAGGCAGCAGAGCAGGTGGCGGTTGCACACCAGTACAATGAACTGCAGGGAGGCCGCAGTGCAGCGCACCGGAGCAAAGGCCACCTGCAGATGGCCTTCAAAGGCAGCACCCCTGCACTGGCTCTTGACTATCGGCATACCAGCGCCCTTTTTCAACCAGCACGTGCACCGCCCTTTACCTCTGAGATGCTGTTCACCATCATCACGCCGCCCTCGGTGCCGCCACCGCCGCCAAGGCGCCCCTCTCGGCTCAGCACCGCCAGCAGCGCTCCTGCGGCGCACACCTGAAAGGACGAAGACAGTACAGGTGGGCATGCCAGCCAATGTCGCTAGTGCAGCAGCTGGTGCAGGCTGGCAAGCATTGTCAACACACCACATCACCTGTCATGCGACTCTCCCAACCACAGGTCTGCCACCCACCTGTTGCGCGCTGCTGAGGGACATGAGCGCATTGAGGCGGTGCAGCCGCTCCCGGGTGCTGAGGCCTGACGGCATGCCCCGCACGTGCACACCCTCCAGGACTGCCCGAGCCTGACGCGGCTGGAACAGCGCAGCTCGCTCCGTGCGCACATCAAACTCGCCAGCTGCTGCCGCTGGGGCGGGTGCTGGTGTCACCCCTGCGCCTGTGGGTGCTGCGCCCGCTGCCGCCTGCTGGGGCACCTGGTTGCCGCCGCGCACAGCGGGTGCCGTGGCTGTGCCGGCTGTGGCAGTGGGCGCTGCGGTGTGGGTGCTGGACTGGGCTGCACCCACCAGCGGCGAGCGCAGGATGGCCAGCAGCTCTGCATCTGCTTTGGAGGAGGCGTAGATGACCGAGGGGCGGGCGTGCAGCTTAGCCAGCTGCAGCACCTGGTGCCGGAAGGGGCCGGTGGTGTCGTCAGCCGACTCCATGCAGCACAGCTGCAGCGCACGCGGTGGGGCAGGCACAGCGGTCGATGGGCGGCAACGAGCTGCGGCAGCGGGTGGCGGCAAGCGGCGGCAAAGAGCGGCGGTTCTTGGAGAAACATCCGACCTCTCCAAGCGGTTCTGATCGACACGCTGCGCACCTCGCCGTCCTCCTGCGAGTACCAGGCCACTCCCACGCGTCCGCCCCAGCAGGCCACGCTCATAGCGACGCCGACCGGCTGCTCCGCCTCCTCGACATCGCCGGTAGGACTGGTGGACTGCGGCTGATGGCCGGGCTGCAGCCGGGGGCGCTTGGTGGCGCCGGCCGCCGGCCGGCTCTCCGCCATGGCACCGCTGCGGTTGATCGGAGTGGCTTCAATGCTTTCGAGAAAGTGATCAAAGAGGTAGGAGGGTCGCAACCATTGGCAGTGCCCTCCGCCGCTTCTGCCGCCATCGCCGCCATTGCCGCCCGCTGGGTGCTGCTGCCAGATCAAATGCTCGCTGCTTTACAAGGAATGGAACATTGAACAACTGTTTTTGTTGCCATCTTCATCAACCATCATTCAACGCAAGCCAGTGGTGTGTGGCAGGTGGGCATCAATGTATGCCACGCCGACGCCTGCCGCCGCCGACGCCTGCCGCCCTGCTGGCGCCGCTGGGCTTGCAGGCCATTTCTGCAGCTGTGCCCTTTGCAACTTGCTGCCTGGTCAGCTCACGCCGCAGCAGTCAGGCCTCCCTGGTCAATCCTCTCATCAAAGTGGAAGACGCCGTGGCCCTTGCCCACGCGCTTGAGCTGCAGGAGAAGCGGGAGTCCGGAGTCGGGATGGTTTTGGTGGTGGCAGGCGTGCGAAGCCGCACTGGCTGTGCAGGACCCGCTGCTGCATGCTGCCAGTCAGTATAATGCGAACCTACAGGCGCTGCGCCGGCGCTGCGCATGCAGGCTGGTGTGCGCCACCTGCCGCCCCAACCACCAGGGCTGCACTGCTGCACGAGCGCAGAGCTGCACCGCATTCAACCGCAAGCATTATTCCAGCATTCAATGCAAGTTGCCTAACCTCGCACACATAGTCTCCCAGCTCCTTCACCACCTTGGCCTGCGAAWWGCCAGGAAGAGGTGGCANGGCAGATGCAGGATCAGAGAGATGGGCGGCACTGACCACAGCCCGCTCGGCATGCAGTGCAACGCTGTGCAGCTGCACGCTGTGCCCGGCAGCCTGGCAGGCCGGCATGCAACACCACACTCTTTAAAGCTTTGCTCGCCTGGGCGCTCATCTCGTCCTCCAGGAAATCCTGGGCCTGCACTTGGCAAGTTGGAAGCAGACAGGGCATGCCAGTGGGGTTCTATTGACTGTGTCTGCCGCAACGACCAACACGGGCAGGCAGGCAGGCTGGCAAACGATGTTGAGGGCCTGACGCTGCAGCCCATCAAGCATTTTGTGTGAATCAAAGGCTTTGAGGCGTCAGCAGGCTGCACCTGGAAGTCATCCGACTTGTCGGCCAGCGAGTGGCAGGCCTTGAGCTTGTCCATGTTCAGCTTCTGTGGGCAGGGAGGGGAGGGGAGGAAAGCGGTGGGCGGTCTATTATAACGACAGTGTTATCAGCAGGCAGGCCTTGACACAAGCGGCTTGTCCATGGTCAGCTTCTGCGGGGCGAGTCAGCAACAGCCTGGTGGCTAGTTTGGCTGGTTGCTGCACCACAACGGCACCTCGTGTGCGGGCGGCAAACAAGGGTCAGTAGCGCACTTGTTTGGGGAGCATGCAAGGAGCATTTGCTGAATGCATGCAGTAGAGATTGGCAAGCGGCTGCGGAGGCAAACTTTGAACTGCAGCCAGCGCGCACCTGCAGAGCCAGCGCCAGCTCAAAGGCATAGAGCGCGTCGCCTGCAAGAAGCGAGCAGCTAAGTTTACTGTGAGTTCACTAAGACGCAACGAGAGCTGGCGGGCAGCGGGAGGTGCTCTGCAGGCAGCGCCACCTCAACAAATGCTGTATCGCAGGCACTGCAACTGCCGTCAAATGCTGCTAGCGAGCTCGCAAGTTGGCAAAATCTGTCAACGCACCCTTCTCTGCGTTGTAGTAGTCGGGGTCGGGCATGGGCAGCGCCATCAGCTGCACCCGCCCGCCGCGCCTACAAAGGGTGGGACTGGCTGGTTTCTTGGAGCGTGCACGACGCATTTACGCAGCAATGTTTTTGGCAATGCAGGCAGCAGAGCAGCAGCGGTGCCAGCTGCAGTTTCCACAACTGCATGCCGCAGTGCATTGCTTTTTGATGCATGCGCAGCAGCAAAACTGGCAGCTCACATGTTTTGGAAGGCGGCAAACTTCTCGCCGTCCCCAAACTCGCTCTCGCTCATGCCCTGCAATGCACATGGTTACACATGTAATGCAGAGAGGTCTGTACAGCAGTTGCAAGCAGCATGGATTGCAGCATGCGTTTAGCAGATGCGGGTGCCGCAGCATGCATGCCGTGGCAAACAGCCGTCACCCCGCATCCACACAGCAACCAGCGCTGCTCGCCCGGAAGAACTTGGAGATGCCGGGCAGCGCCACGGTGTCGCGATCAAAGTAGGCGCCCATGGACTATGTGGTGGTAAACGATGCAAACGTTTTGACAGAGAGCGTCAGATCAGCGTGCGTGCAGCAATGCAGGAGCAGCAGGCAGGAAGTTGCCGCGGTCAAAGGAGCCCACGGCCTGCGGTGCAAGGAATGCACGGGGATGGAATCGGCGAGCAACGGAGTGGCGCCCAAAACAGAGGAAGAGCTGACTTTGTGCACACCAACAGCTGAAATCTCGCGTCTGCATGCGCCATATGCAGACTAATCCAACTGCGAGACACCTGCTCAGACAGAGTGGGTTCAGTTGCAGCTGAACTGCAGGCAAGCAGGGGCTCACCAGGAAGACGTAGCCCAGGTTCATTTCGAAGCTGCGGCAGGGAGGGGGAAGGGCACATGAGGTCAACGGCTTTGGCAGCAACAGCCTGGCTGCATGGGTAATACCGAGGACAACTCGAAGCTGCTGCAATAGTGTGTGCAGTATTCGGGCCTGCGCGCTTGAAGGGATGAAATGAGTAAACACTGGCAAGAGGGCAAGCTGTGTTTACTTGATGCCGCAGGCTGCAGCACCTCGGTGTTGTGTACTTGCCCTCAGTGAGACTGATCTGTGCTGCGCCAAAAGTCAGCGCCAGCCTCCGACATTGCCCAGCGCGGCACAGACTGGGCCATTTCGGAGTGGGCACTGATGCCAGTCACAGGACAGCGCAGTCATCACCGCCGCTTGCCTCGCCCAGGATAGCAATGGCGACCAAAGAGATGTGTACCATCCTTCACAGTGACCCTGCCGCCCCGCAAAATAAAGTGAAGACTGCTTGAGAGGCAGACGCTGTGCGGTAAGGCTCCATTGCGGAGAGGCAGGCTGTCAACCAAGACACTGCTTATTTTAAAAATGGAAGTGGCAGTGTCGCGCCCGAGACTGCACCGCATGTCACGCCGCCCAGCAGAGGTTTGGTCGGCCTTTTAATCCATTGTATGGCCCAGTGTGGAAAAAGGGCAGCAAGAAAGTGTCTGCGGCGCGCCTGACACTGGCGCTGTCCCTGCCGCTGCTGCTGACTGTTCCAAACACGCAAGCAGTGGAGCGCCGGACCAACGCTGTGCACATGGTGCAGGCGGCGCCGCCAACAGTGGGGCGGGCAGCCATGGCGGCGACAGGCAGCTCCGACGTGCTGCACACCATCACAGCCATCAGCTGCGACGCCCATTGATGGCGCCAACCACGCGGGCCGTCACTCTGACCCGTAACCATGATTCCTCCCTCCGGCCTCCCTCCCCACAGGTCTTACGCGCATGCAGCCTTGCTTGCAGTCAACCGGAAGCAAGGTGCGGCGTGCTGCGCCTAGACACTGGTTTCGACCGCGACGTAGCCCAGCGCCAAGCATGAGGATGGGAGACGTCGCAGTCCCCGCAGTGAAAGGCACACACACGTCCGTCACCAAATCCCATTCAAGCCACGCAACTGACCTCATTTCCCTTCCCAACCCTTTCTTCCTTTCGGTGCCAAGGGCAAGAGGTGGCGGGGCTGTGCCAGCATCCCTGCCGCCACCAACGGCGCCCAGTGCCGCACTGGCTGGGAGACGCCGATGGGACTTAATGCCAAGCGCAGCAACACGGCACTGTACACCCTCGACCATGGGCAGTTGCAACTGCTTGCAAGCTTGCTCGGGCAGGTTCTAGTCCCACCAACCTGTCCACCTAAGTGGACAAGGCACCCACGGCAGTGCGCCCGTCTGCCCTCCTAGTTGGCGGCTGCCCGGCCCAGCACACAACGTCAGCCTAGTAAACTGGCTGCACACCCCCAGCCCTTTGGTCTCAGCGCACAGGGCAGCGTGTCTCTCGCTCTGCGCTGTGCGCGTTCACCAAGGTTGTAGGGGATGGCTGTGCATCCGGACCTAAGCCCTTTCAGACCCAGGGCCACATGTATGAGGGCAGCTGCTGCAGATAAATCTGTATAGCAGCTCACTCGACCTGGCAATAGATGGCAATAGATGCCTCCAGGCCTGCAGCTATTCCAGAATCACAAAACTCCTGGTTTCCCGTTCGGAGGCAGTACAAGTCATCACTCACTCAATCTGGCGGTTGATGGCCTCCTCCAGGTCCCCGGCATAGTCCACCCGCACAAAGGTGGCCTTGTTGACCTGCCATGTGCAGTTGGATTGGAAGGAAGTGGTTGCGGCACTTGGCAGCGCACGGGAGAGGCGACACGTGACTGCACATGTTGTGCTGACTCACTATGGCGAGCGCTTGCGACGGCTTACATGCTGCGCAGCGACAGCAGCAGCAACCGATACGTCCAGTTTTCTGGGCAGAGCGTGGTGCGACCGCCAATGCCGCCTGCCCGCTCGCCCGGCTGCCGGTTGCTGGCAACCTTCACTCAATTCCCAGGAACAGCCTCAGTAGGCGGTGCTCACCTGCCCGCGCTCGGTCTCGCCGTAGCGCTTCTCCTTCACCTGCGGGCCGGCAGTTGAGGATAGAATCGCAGGTGAGGAGGCAGCATGAGTGAGCGATGGCGGAGGTAGCAAGCACCGCCACCGCTGCCGGCGGTGCCGCCCGCTCCTGCGGCGGCCGAGCCTTGGACGCCCGCAGCCCACCGCCAGCGCCTCACCTCGGCCAGCGGCAGCGTCACCACGCCCTCGATCGCCTCGGCAAAGCGCCCCTCGGTCTGCCCGGTGGGCGCCTGCTTCTGCGGCTCAACCACGCTGGTCATGGTGCAGGGGCGATGTGTAATGGGCAGACAATGGCAATCGCGATGGAATGGGGCGGTGAGGCTGCGCAGGGAATGAGGCAGCAGGGTGACTCCTCAGCTTCAGCCCTCGACAGGAGGCGCCGCATGGGCGGGTGTTGTGCGGCAGCAGCAACTCCTCCAATTCGCATTCCTGGCTGCAGTATGCAGGCTGTGAGCGGCGCGGTGGAGACAGTGAAGCAAGCCATGAGCGGGGTAAGTAGCTCAAGGGTCGAGTGTGGTGCAGAGGAGCGGCGGCAGGCAGCGGCGGCGGCAGCCAGCAAAGTTTAGAGCCTTGGACGGCTCCAGCAGGCCGGCTGCGCCCCTGCACCACGTCTGCTGCCCGCCTGAGCTACCCAGGCGCCTGCCGTCGTCGGCGGGACTGCCGCCGCTGACGGCAAGCCGCCCCGTCGCCCGACTGCCCTGCCTGCGCATCGGCAGCATTTCTCCCATCCTCGGCATGCGCTGAAACACTCACTCCTGCTTCCAATGCCTGCAGGCTGGCAGCAAGACCGTGCCGGGTGTGCTGCAGAAGCCGCTCGAGGAGGTAAGGCGGGTGCGAGGTGCAGCCGGGCGGTGTGGCACCTCAGCAGCCGGCACGTGCAACCTCGATGGCGGCAGGTGCTGTTCTGGCGGTTAAGCCTGCGCTCCGGTGCCAGCCAGCGCTCAGCCTATGGCATGCGTCCGGGGAAGTGGCAAACGATGGTCCTCTGTTAACCTGGCCATTGTTTCTCCCCCGGTGCCCTGACGCGCGTCTGCGCCGGTGCTGACCTGGACATGTGTTCATGCCTGCTTCAATCAACTGCGATCTGAATAGGATTTTGGAAAATCCTTTCTTGTGTTGCCCTGCAGGTGTCTGCCGAGTACGACCGCGTCTGCGCCTTTTTCAACCTCCGCAAATCATGCATGCAACATTGATCATTACTGTTCAATCCACGATGCAGGTGTCCGCAGAGTACGACCGCGTCTGCGCCGGCTGCGTCAACGCCGACACCTCCGCCAAGACCTTTGTGCGCACGGTGAGGGCGCTTACTACTTGGTCGCCACAACTCCTCCCATGCCTGGCAATGCTGCAAGCTGGCATTGTCAACTGTCCATGGCTGCGCATGCAAGATTTCATTGCATTTCGCAGAATTTTTGCACTGCAAACGTCCAGCTCGGCTCGCGCAAGCTGCCATGCACTGTGTGCCAATCGCTGCAGCCCCTGCCTGCTAGCTGTCTGCCCTTTGCAGGGCTACGATGATGCGTGCGAGCACGGAGTGAACAAGATGATCAAGTGAGGCAAAGCTTTGTTTATTTTATCGGCTTTTTTTTCTGCAAACACAGTCTGGTTGTTTGGGTCGTGAGCCCCAGTCGCAGACAGAGCTGCTGGCTGCCGCCTGTTGCCCCGCGGGGCTAAACTAAGCAGGTGATGTGGGAGAGGGGTGAACGTTCAGTGCGGCGGGTTCGGCGGATTGACCAGTTGCGCAGCCAGGTTCGCAGCCAGCTGCCACCGTGACCTGACTTGTGTGCTGATTCTGTCGGTTGCACGGCTGAGCAGCAGGCCCGCCACCCGCTACCCGCAACATGCAGCGCCAGGTATTGTATGCTCTTAATGCCGCTCATTCAAAGCTTGGGGCTGGAGCCCTTTCCGGCTCTGAATGCGCAGCCAGGAGCTGTGTCCCCCAATTGCATGTGGGCGGCACCCAGAGGCACTTTGTGTGGATGCCTGCGGGGTTGGTCGGCCTGTGCGCCAGAGACTGCAGCTCAGCCCTCCCTTGCAACTGCCGCTGCCCCTGGTGAAGTGCCGGGGATTATGCGCGTGGGCAGGTTGAATCTAAAGCTGGGCTGCTTTCAGCAGCTCTGGTTTGGATTCACCGGCTGGTGAAGTCCCTTCGCCCTCAGGGCTGGATCCCAACCAGCCGGGGGTTGCAATGCCCACTGGCGTGTGTCACTTCCGGCACTGCCGCCGCTGCTCCCAGCGGAATGACGCTTCGGCGCAGCCTGCTTCGCAGCCAGCTGTCACACTCAACCACTGTGGCACATCCTGCCCGGATGAACAGCTTGGCATGCTTTTTGCCGAGGCTGACCACACAATGCAACGCCAGGGGCTCAGCTCCTCACGTGCCGTGATTCATAGCTGGGGGGCTGGACTCCCGCTCGGCTCTGAATCCTGGCACACGGGATGCTGCGCCCCTGTGGCCCTGGGTGTGTGGAGTCAGGGATCGACCATTGGGAAAGAAAGAAAGAAAGAAGGCAACACTAGTGTAGTACTACGCATGCAGTTTTCGGCATGCCGAGTTTCCTGGCTGGCCTGAACAGGTTTGTCGGGGCAGTGACAGCGGGTGGCGGCCAGCCCGGCCTGCACATGCTGCCTCATGCAGGCCTTGCAGGCAGGCTCTGCTGTCGGCCGCTGCAAGGCCTGCATGGCGGAGCGTGTGGCAGCCCAGCCCGCCAGCGGCCGGGAAGCCATTTTTGTGACATCTGTGTGTTCTTTGTTAGCGCTGTTTTGATCTGCAGCTGCCGTTTTCAACGCTGTCCCGGCCAGTGCGGCATCTGCATGCTGCCGCGCAATCGCTTCCCAACTTCGGNCCCCTCCCCTGCAGCTCCTACATGCACCAGTTCTACATCAGCACCAGGCAAGCCCTTGCCACTGATGAAGCCCTGCCGGAACCGAGAGCATTGCATGAAGCGGCAGCTGGTCGCTCAGAGCCTGTGCGTCCGTGCCAATCTGGTTGGTTGCACAAACCGCTGCAGCTGCTTTTCCCGCTCTCCGCCGCTGCAGCATGGCCGCCTACCTGCAGGACTTCGCTAACCACCGGCTGGATCAGTTCCGCTGCACAATCACGCTGCTTTCAAACCAACATTGTCTCACAACTAAGCCCCCCTGCAGCATGGCCGCCTACTTCTCCAATGACTGCGTGGCGCTGCCAGGGGTGGCCAAGTTTTTCAAGGTGCGATGGGGCCTGTTCCTTTGCGCTCGGTTGGCTGTAAAGCTTGGGATTGAACGTAAAGCATTGAATCAGCAGGCAAAGGTACCAGCATGCTGCAGCGCCACAGCAGCGCCACAGCAGCGCCGCAGCAGTGCCACAGTAACCCTTTGCTAATGCCTGTCTGCCCATGAAACTTGAACTGCGCAGGCCAATGCGGCGCGCGCCAAGACCGACGCGCTGCAGTTCATCGACTACCAAAACATGTGCGAACGGCTGCTGTGCATTTCAGGGGGCAGCAGCAAGGCAGCGACAGGGGGCTCNAGGGGCACAGGCTGCACTAACGCATGCGCGCGCGCCTACTGCTCATGATCCGATCATGCACGCTGCTCGCAGATGCTGCCCATGCATGCCATGCACCATTACTGCCTCATCATGCAAGCTGACCCTCCACCGCCTCTGCTGCCGCACCCACTCTGCAGGCGCGGCGGCAAGGTGCGGCACTACTGGCAGCTGTCCATGCTGGACGTTTGAAAAGCTTGCACGCAGCCTGCACGAACACGGCAGCAGCTTCAAGCTGCGCGGCGCAGCCGCCGGCTGCCGGCGGCACGAGGCTGCCGCCCTGCAGCCTGCGGCATGGGCCACCCGCCGATGCGGGCCTGCGCAACGTGCCAGCCTGTTTTCAAGTTTACTGCAGCACACCCTACTGCAGTCTAACGCAGTTCATTTTATAATCAGCAGCATTCCCATCGACCCGTCTTCCCCCTGCCCAGGTGGTGCTGGCCACCCTCACCATGCCCAAGAGCGACTACTCGCACGACAAGCACGGTAGGTGGGCAAGGCGGAGATAACAGCATGTTGCTCCTGTAACATCTTTTCTGCAGTGCTTTGTGTTGAGGCACCACGCTGCACGATTTGGAACGCCTGCTTGCAGCTTTGCCATGCTCCAAGTGGATGCCTGCAGCCGTTCCACCAATGAGACATGCGCTCTGTGTTCTAATGTGTCTTATGGCAGCCCTTCTCCTTGCAGGCGACGCGCTGCATGCTTTTGAGCTGATGCTGGCGCTGAACAAGCTCAACTTCAGGTGGAGCGGTAGGGGGTGGCCCAGGGTTACAGCCGCAGTGCAGCGGGCTGGGTGTGGCAAGCGCCTGCCCCACTCCTCGCTGCATCCAGCGCATCTCCGTGCTCTGGCCCATGCCGGGCCAGGGCAGCTGCAGCTTCATGCTTCATGCTTCATGCTTCATGCTTCATGAAGCTGTGCTTGCCTGAACACGTTTCTCCGCCCCTGCCGACTTGAATGCTTGCAGCAAGCTGCGCGAGCTGCACAAGACGCAGTAGAGTTGCAACTGGTTTGATGAAACCTTGAACTTTAGCACACTATCCCATGTGCTTTCCTTGCAGCAAGCTGCGCGAGCTTCACAAGGCGGCGCGCGAGACGGAGGACCCGGAGCTGCAGGCAAGCAAACGTTAAACAAAATTGCAAAGTGTGCACACGTGTCCGGTACTGCACGTCCCGCTGAATCGCAGCGCTTGCGTGCTTGTGCTGAGAGTGGCATTGTCCAGCATCCAGTTAGCCTTGCCACCTCGCTGCTGCCGCAGGACTTTGTCAACTCCAAGCTGCACGAGCTGGTGAGGAGGGGCATCTGCAGGGCAGTTGGGCAAGTGCGCTGTGCTGCCAGGGTGGCTTGTGCGATCTGGGCCGGGCGTGCACAGGCAGTGGGCGCATCACTGACCATGGGCACTGCCCCGAGATCCTGCCGCCCCTTCTCCACTCATGTTAACAATGTTGACGGAACGTTCCCGCAGGCGCTGACGATCCGGCAGCAGGGCACGTACGTGTGCGAGCCCCATCCTTCAACCACAGCTGGCGTCTAACTGATTTTGCTGCCACTGACTCTGCTTGCAGGCGCTGGCCATTCGGGAGCAGGGCACGTACGTGTGCCAGCCTAACCACTGTCTTGTCACCAATAACAGCTTGATCGATTCAAGTCCCAAACTCTGCTTGCAGGCGCTGGCCATTCGGGAGCAGGGCACCTATGTGTGCGAGCTCAAGCGCGTGGGCACCGGGCACGGCGTGTTCCACTTTGACAGGTGCAGCAGCTGCTGAAGCAGGGAGTGCCCAGTTGGTTTGCTTGGCGTGCGACTGTTTCGTGCTGTTGCTTTCGTCATGTACCTTGAGAGTGAGCAGAGAGGAGAGCTTGGCTGCATGTTGTGCCATCTGGTTCCTATCCGCAGGCGCGTGGAAATGCGGCAGGCCACGCGCCATACTGCCAGTACACGTTACATTTTCCTCACCTCGATTGTCACTGCCCTGCAGGCGCGTGGAGAAGCGCCACGGCCACGTGCTGTCCGCCACCGTCAAGCTGCCGGTTACCATGTGATGGCTGGGCTGGCAGTTGGGCAGCACGTGAATGCACGGCTTTCCGGCCAAGCATAGGCTCTGCTCTGGGCCAGTTGAGTACCTTCCGATGCAGCTACGGAGCCGGAGCAACAGCCTGCTGTGCCCCCCTGTTGAATACAGCTTTCCAGATGTAAAGCATGCACACTGAGCGTGACTGCTTGCTGGCAGCAGGGTGCTGCGTGTCTCAGTGCAAACACAAGCAACGCCGCCCGGGTGCAGCGTCTGCCCTGCAGCAGCAGCAGACAGCACGCGGCAGCAGGCACAATTTGGCGCATTGCGTCCTCCCTGGGCAGCCTGCAGATCCCAGCCTTGGTACAGGGATTGTTACACAAGGATCCAGAGCGTGGTGCGGGGGGCGGGCTGCTGCTGCGCTGGAGGCGTGCTGGCGCATTTGCCGCGCCGACTGCCTGCTGCCGTTGGTTTGGGACGGTTAGGCCGCCGCACGGCGGCTGCTTGCATCAGCTGGATGCCTACAGTTCAGAGGTGCCGATGGGCACGCGGTGCACCAGCTGAATGCTCGCTGCTGCAGCCGTGGCGCTGCTGCAGTTGTTGCACTCATGCCGCCCCGATGGGCACGCGGTGCACCATGCTCTCCTTCTGGATCTGCTGGCACGTCTTCTCCACCAGAACAAGCAGCTTGCCGATGGAGCCGCTCCAGGCGTTCAGCGCCTCGCTGGGGCCGCTGCAGCGATAGGAACGCGGCAGCAGGGGAGCAGAGTGTCAGCAAACTGTGTACCATCATCATCAACGATCAGCGGCAGCAGCAGCAGCTTGCCAGTTTTCGCACACTCCGCCACCTCGCTGCTGTAAACGAAACCATTCACTCACGTGCGGTGGGAGAAGCGGATGACAACGATACGGCGGTCGACCAGCAGCTACTCAACCATGACACAGAAGCCAAAATGTTAAGAAAGCTTACGTGCGGTGGGAGAAGCGGATGACACCTGCGGGGCGGTCGATCTTGGCTGCCAGCGAGCCGCCCACCACCAGGTCAGACAGGTGCTTCTCCGCCTGCAGGTAATAGGAGAAGGCAGGGTTGAGCGAGCATTCAGGTCATACTGCCTCCAGCCGCCGACAACTTGGTCCAAGGTGCAAGGCGGGGTACATGCACACCGGCGTCAGCTGCAGCGATGCTTTCCGAAAGTCAACAACAGCACACCTCATCAGCGGTCAGGGCAGCATGTGGGCCAGGCGCCGGCCGCCATGCGAGCGCGCACAGCATGCAACAAAGTACGTGTAATTACGTGCCAACTCAACGGCAGCACACCTCATCGGCGGTCAGGTCCAGCATCTGGGCCAGGCGCGCCAGGGTGATGCGCGAGTAGTAGCCGCCGATGATCTGGGACAGGAGTGAGAGTCGCAGGCAAACCTGTCACAACACCGAGCATGCCAGAGGCAACCAGTAGCTGCCGGGAATAAAGTCAGAAATTGCGCCACAGGGTGTCAAGCTGCACAGACTGCAAGGTTGCACACTCTGCCACGCTACACACCCAAGCTGCCATGCTTTTCACACTCGCATCACCCACAGCAGCCCACCTGCAGGTTGTGCTCAATCACCCGCAGCCGGAAGTCTGCGAGGGCGGTGGCGGGCAGGGGTAACATGGCTCAACCACGCGTGCAGCAATGTATAGCCTTGACATGAAACGCTGCACCCGTGCAGTCCTAGAGTGCAGTCCTAGAGTATCCACGCACTCACCCGCTCGCCGCCCAGCGCCGCCGTCCTACCCACCGGACACATCCTCCTGGGTCCTGGGCTGCTTGCACGCTTCTAACTCACAACAAAATGAGAAAGCACCCCCTTACCTGCTCGCCGCTTGGCACCGTCCTCGCCACCGAACACGTCCTCCTGGGCTGCATGCACTGCATCAAACAGCCCAACATCCATGAAGGGCTGAGCACACTCTCACCCGCTTGCCGCTTGGCGCCGTCCTTGCCGCCGAACACGTCCTCCTGGGCTGCCTTGCATGCAGCATCGAAAGTTAACTCGAAAGTNAACGNAACAAAGGACCAGCAGTATTCACCTGCTCGCCGCTTGGCGCCGTCCTCGCCGCCGAACACGTCCTCCTGGGCGCCCATCTCCTCGGCATACTCCTGCTCCACGTGCTTCCACCACAGCACCTGTGTAGTGGAAAGCCATTGGGTTGCGCAGATTCAAGCACAGCTGTCGACACCGCTCCTCTCCACCACAGCACCTCCAGTGTGTTTGCGTATTGATCTGGGCAGGATGAGAAGGTTGCAGCGGCACAATGTTTCCGGCGCATTCCCCGGCACCCACAACAGCCGCAGACAGATGTGCAGTAACTTGTGCGCACGTGGAAACTCAATACAGCACCGCTCAGCACGCACGTCCGTGCCGGTGAACTTGTTCAGCAGCGCCTCCCAGCTTCACTTTTGATCAACGGTGCGGCCAGTGAAATAGGTGCTTCTCATAAAACAAAAGCCAGCCGCGCACCTCCTTGCCGGTGAACTTCTTCAGCAGCGCCTGGTAGGCGGGCAGGTCTCCCAGCTTCTTGTCGGCGGCGGTGGTGGCCAGCAGGGTGGCCTGCTCCACGCCCTTGGGAGCAAGGACCACGTACCTGCAAGGGCAGACAGTACAGATGCTCACGGACGCAGTACAAAGGAAAGCTATGCAGTGCCAGCCAAAGCGTGCATGATGTCAGAAAAGCAGTGCAGGCATGCACGGAGTTCAAACAGCGAAGGGGAGCACGGCGGTGGGCAGCAGCAGCCAGCGCTTCTGCCATCCACCCACCAGCAGATTTTCTTCAGCACGTCCTGCACAACGCCAACCCGCACCAACAGATACCAGCGTTCGAAGCTACCAGCAGCACTGAAACCATGGAGCGTCAACCCACCAGCAGATCTTGTTCAGCACGTCCTGCCAGCGCGCCGCCTCCTCCTGGATGGATGGAGTGTCGTACACCGCCCTGCATCATGGGAAAGGGATGCAACGCAGCTCAGCAAACCACTTGGCCACTAGCTAAACGGGCTGCAATAGCGGCAGATAATCCTTCACGCCGCAAAGACATGGCAGTTAGCACGGCCAACCAGCCTGCCAGTAGCAGTGGCACAGTTGGCCTCGGGCTGGTGAAACCGGAACATCAGGGCTAACGAAAAGCAATACTAGAGCGGCTGACCAATTAACTGGTGCAACTCACCGGTAGCAGCGGCAGACCTCCAGCCAGTTGGCCTCGTGCTGGTAGAAGCGGATCATGAGTGCGTAGTACTGCAGCTTGAGGGCTTCGAGTGAGGGCGTGCCCTGCAGCAGGCAGGGGCAGCTCGATAAACTCAGGTGTTGTTTGTTACTGCGACGCGGGCGGATCAGCATTGCACGGAGTACTGCAGCTTGAGGGCCTCCAGCGAGGGGGTGCCCTGCAGCAGATTGGGAACAAAGCAATCGAGATTAAGAAGAAAGGAGTGCTGCCGGATCATCAGCGCATAGTACTGCAGCTTGAGGGCCTCCAGCGAGGGGGTGCCCTGCAGCATACAGCTGGTTCACACAACAAAATCGTGCCAGGCCATCGGAAAGGGCACACCAGGGCAGCCTGTGCATGCAGCCCGCTGCGCACAGCTCAGCCAACCAGCACACAGGCAGCCAGCTCCTCTCATCAAGAACACGATACAAGACGTAGCCAAGCAAAAAGCAGGATCGGCCCACTCACCTCCTCGGGCTCCTCAATCGCCGTGCCCTCGATGCCAATCTCGCCCGTTGTCTCGCCCTGTGAGGATCAGTTGAGGGGGCGCACACATGAGTGCAAGCTGGCAACCGCACCACGGCATGAGCACAGCATGAGCACAGCAGCATACGGGTCGCAGCATGGCACAGCATGCACAGCGTGTGCCACAGCATGGGCACAGCGTGACCACAGCGCACCTTCTTGGCGCCCTCCGGCCGCTGCACTGCAAACCACAGCCAATGCAAAACCAAGAGCCACAGCATGGCAAAACATGTGCACAATACAACAATTGCAATCACACCTTTTTGGCGCCCTCCGGCCGCTGCGCAAAGGCGCGCGGCGACACCTTCTTGGACAGGATCTGCAGTCCGTGGGAAGCGATGCAGATAAGTCAGGATAGAACCAATTTGGCAGTGAAGGCATGCAGGGCGGCGCCCCAGAGCAGGTGGATAAACGCGATGAAGCAGGCACCGCAGCATTACTTGCACCTGCGCACGCGCAGCGTCTGTCCAATCCAGGCAGAGGTGCAGCTGTCTGTGCACGCAGCACTCAGCGACCACAAATCAACCATGGAATTCAGCTTGCCTGCGCGCGCACGAAGTCCTTGCGGTCCAGGCACAGCCGCAGCAGGCGCAGGTCTAGTTGCAGCATACGTGCAGCATGCAGCCACTGCTAAGTACCATCAAAATCAGCTTGCCTGCGCGCGCACGAAGTCCTTGCGGTCCAGGCACAGCCGCACTTGCTCCAGGATGTAGGCGATCTTCTCCGTCTTGGCCATGGCTCCGAATGTTTCCTGCAGGCGTGAAACCAGTTGGAATAGAGTTACTTGGAGTCGTGCACAGGCTAGTCGATTGAGGATGTCAGTAATCTTCTCCGTCTTGGCCGTGGCGCCAAAGGTCTCGTGCAGGCATGTGGACCAGGGCAGCACAAGGGCATTATGGGGATGCGGCTTCCATCAAACGATGCACAGGCAGACTGGCACACGCGCTCGTCGTTGGATGGCAGCTAATCTTGAGCAGCTGAGCCACTGAACAAAAGCAGCAACAGCAGCAACAGCAGGCGACCTACTCACCGCCGCTGCCTCCTGCGTTTTCTGAGCTGCCTGAGTAATCTGCCCCTCCTCCTCCCCTTTCTTCCAAAAATGCCCTTGCAAGCAGCTGAACCAATGAATTAGCTGCAAGCAGCGCACTCACCACCGCCACCTCCTGCGGGATCTCAGCCGCCTCGCCAATCTGCCCCTCCGAATCTGCCCCTCCGCCTCCCTCACACTTGCAAGGGCGCATCAAAATATCAGCGGTTCTCGAGAACATGCAGCAAGAAGCACTCACCACTGCCACCTCCTGCAGGATTTCCGCCGCCTCGCCGATCTGCCCTTCTTCTTCCTTCATGCGCGCCAGCTGCCGCGTGAGCCGCGCCCGCTCAATCTCCACATAGATCTGCAGTCGACAGGGAACAGCGCCTTGCTTTCCGACCGATGTAAACTGCCAGGGATGCGAAACCGAACTGCCCGCAGCGCCTCACGCTCCGCTCACATGCGAGGGCCTGTGCCCGTCTCCTTCACAACAAAAGCAGCTGGCGAGCGGCACCAAGAGCAAATGCGCTGCCACAACTGCAGGCATGGTAAACAGGCACCCACCTTGCCCTCGGTCAGCGCCTGCAGCGTCTTGATGAGCTCCACCCGCGTCTCCTGCAGGTTGCGAGTCTCAATTTGGGAATGAGTAAGAAAACAACAATGCAGCGGCAGCTGCTGCACATGCAGCCAGCAGCTCACCCTGCCATGCATGCCTTGAGCGGTGCATAAAACGCAGCCTTCCCGGCGCATCATGAAAGGCAAGCCAGACCAAATCAAGGAGGGAAAGCAACCCCCCATCTGCGCACCTTGTCGGGTGTGTCTGGGATGTAGCTCATGCACTGCCGCACCATGGACTGCGGGCAGAGGGCAGAGGGCAGAAAAGCAACAGCATCTTGTCAAGAGCTGGCAAAACAGGCAGCAGAATGACACGGCATGGTTCACATGCCATGGTTCACATGGCATGAGGGCCCAGGCAGCAGGTGGGGCGGGCCATGCGCTAGCTTGCCCGCTTGTTCTGTATGGCACCTCGATGCGACAATGCCGCAGCCACAAAACATAGCAGACGGCCTCACTACTCTGCACAGCAGCATTTCCAGGCATGCGAGTGCACATGAACCGCCAAGCGCACCTGCACCGCCTGCTTCAGCTGCGAGCGGCGCTTGGACAGCAGCACCACATACTCCTGCAGCTGCTTCCAGTCGCGTGCCTCGTACAGGATCTGCCGCACAAGGGAAGCACACGTGACTCAGTCAGCAAATGCGGCAGCAGCGGCGGTCAGGGCGGTCGGTTGGCGGCGGGTGTACGGCSCCCGCCCGTGCGCCGCAAGCCGCAGCCGCAGCGGCGGGCAGCCGGCGGCCCAGCCATGGTTTCCCAGCCATCCCTGCGTCTCTCAGCAACCACCCACCTTGAGCAGCGCGGTCACAGCCTGGCGGGTGGCGGAGATGTCCTCGGCCACGCGCCCCTGCTTCTCCMGCGCCAGCAGCACGTCAATGGCCTCCTGCCGCCGGCCCGCAGCCGCGTGCTCCGCGGCGGCCGCCAGCTCCGCCTGCACCTTGGCGGGGTCCACGGCCTGCTGCTGCCGGCCCTGCAGCTCCGCCTCCAGGCGCTGGGCCTCCCGGCCCAGGTCCGCCGCGTCCTTTGCCGGGGCGCCCATGGCGGGCGATCGGATTGCTGCTGTGGCCTAGGGCAGCGACGGGAGGGCTGCGGAGCGACGGGGCGACCGACTTTGTTTGCCGAGGGCCGTCGGATGGGCGCGGACGATGCTGCGATGGCAAGGGGAAATGATCTCTGCAATGATCAGCGCGGTCCCGTGAGGAACGGAGGCGGCAGACTTCCATCCTGGCTGGCGCCAGCTAGGCACTCGGAGGGCGTGGAATTGGGCCGCTGGGTCTGTGAAAGTGCTAAGCACACCTCTGATAGCCTGCAGCGCCGTCCGCCAGCCCCTCTCGCGGCCTTATTCTTGGGGTTCACTTCCCTGCAGCAGCTATGGCGGACGAGGAGGTCAACCCCCAGCTCGAGGTTGAGGAGAGCTGCAAGCCGCAGTGTGTGAAGGCGTGGCTGGAGTACCAGGCGAGCTGGGACGGTGGGCCCGAGCGTCGCTGCCTCCACGCCTGCCTGAGCCCGCCCTGCTGCTGCTGCTGGCGTACCTGGGACCGAGAGCCATGCTCGGCAGCGTCGCTGGGCTCGGGGTGCAGCCCGCCCAACAGCGGCGGCAGGGCGGGGGCTTGGCGGTGTGCAGCCTGCGGCACTGCAACGTTCGCTCTGCTGGGCAGCACAAGGCGCACCGCAGATCAGCAGCAGCTGCTCAGTTGCTTGATGCATCCAACCTCTGCAGCAGCAGCTTAGTAGCCAGCGCATGCGGCGGCAACAGGCGGTGCCGCCGCCTCGCAGCCGAGCACGGCACCTCCTGCTGCCTGCCGGTTGTCTTATAACACCTTGCTTCTGCACTTCCTCTCAACTTGTTTGGTAAATTCTTCCATTGCCTGCAGGCGTGTGCGGAGCGGGTGGAGAAGGACGAGTCTGGCGAGGCGCACTGCACCGGCCAGTACTTTGGTGAGTTTGATTGCAGCTGGTCAGAGTGACCTTCCCTGTGCCGAGTATTGTTCCCGTGGCCGGCCCTGCTGCCACGTAGCGCAAGCCTGGATGGCTTGGCTGGCATGCCCTGCATGGTTAGCTGCCGGCTGCACCGAGCTGCTGTTGGTGGGCCAGAGTCTGAGGGTGCCGCTGCCCCTTCTCAATTGTTGCTGCACATGTTTGGTCTCATGGCCCAGGAGTCTGACGGCATGTGTTTATCATGCACACATATTGCACGCCACTGCATGGTGGTGCCCTGAGGCAGCTGAGCAGGTGCACAAGTTGCACTAAGCACACCTCGGCGACTCCCACTCATGCCTTGCTTGCTGCCGCCCCCTCCCGCCTCCCATCTCCTGCAGACTTCTGGCACTGCATCGACCAGTGCGCAGCCCCCAAGCTGTTTGCCAAGCTCAAGTGAGCTGGCCTGGAGCGGCGGGCAGGCGACATTGGGTGACATCTGCACATGCCTCGCCGCCCGCCCGCCCGTTGTTTGCCGCTGCACCGCCCTTTCCATGCTGACCCATGCGCCGTGCTGCCTGGCTGACGCCGGCAGAGGCTTGCTGTAACACGTTCCCGCTCGCCGGTGCGCAATGTGAAGGAGCCAGTGGGGGCCGGCTGAAGCAGTGTGGGGCCAGCCAAGGATGCAATGCGGCGCAGGCGGCAGCACTTTGGACCCAGCCAAGGGAGAAGGTGCATGAGTGATGCAGGCAGCACGCACTGTGCTCTATCGACCAACTTTTCTATGCAGTGATTATGTGCATGTGGGCTCAGGCAAACGGTTCAAGCGTGAGCGATCCGGACAGAATCCCGGGGTGATGACTCGAGTCGGCGCCTGCAGCACGACGCCGGCGTCTCGATGCGTTTTGCCTTGAGGCACACGTGAAGAAGCACTGCCGCGATCGCTGCACAGTTCCTATTTTGGCTTCCACCATCCATCCTGGCCGCGCACCGGGACGCCAGGCTCGTTTCACGCAAACAGCGTGGGTTGTTGGCCCAACCACCGACAGCCTCCACAGCCCAGCAAGCCCGATCGGCTTTTTGCATCGTCCGATCACGTTTCCATTTGCCGGCGGCCTGCGCGCGAGCATGCGGGCGATGGGCCGCGACAACCCAGCCGCTCCCTGCAGCCCAGCCACGCCGCCGCCCTCCGCCTTCACTGCATCTGCGATGGGGAACGACGAGGCGGCCGCAGCGCCCTGCTTCTACGCCAGCGACGGTGAGCTGCCGCCGACGGCGCCCTGGCACCGCCGCCGCTCGGGCGCCGCTGCTGCTTGCTCACTAAGTACTGCTGTGGGGGGCACAATCGAAAGTGGCATCTCCTCCTTCCCACCTGCAGATGATGTACCGCTCCTGCCACCGCGGCTGAGCTGCAGCAGGAGCCACAGCATGGCAAAGCGGCGGCTGTTCAGCTCACGCTACTCCGTCTGGCACAAGCTTGCGGTGCGGCTGCCCGCTGCCCACCACACAACCACCTTCTCAGCGGCCACCCTCCTCATACTCTTGCTCACGCTTGCGGCTGGCTCAGGACGGTTATCAGCATTTGAGCCCAGCGGCGGTGGTAGCACAGGGTCGCAGCCCGGCCGCCCCCTACCGCGCCTGCTGTTGGCCGGCGGCAGCGGGTGGGCACGGCAAGCAGCGGCGCCCGCACAGCACCCGCAGCTGCAGATGTGGCCACCCTCCCAGCATCTGTGGAATGCAACGCTATTGCTAGAGGTCAGCGGCAGCGGGCTGCAGCCTGGCCAGCTGGCGGGGCGGCTGCGGCAGCCCTTCCTCCGTGCACTCATGCCGGCCGCCGCTGCGGCAGCAGGTGGGTGGTGGGGCAGGCACATGGGCTTGGGATTGGGTGAGGCATCCAGCAAAGCACCGCGTTCTGAATGCCGTACAAGTAAACCCGCAGGCCTCATGCCTGTGTGTCTTTCATTACAGCATCATGCGCATTGCAGCTGCCACACGACCCATCCCCTGTTTCCCACACTCGCAGGCGGTGCGGAAATCGTGGGCTCCGCCCTGCTGTGGGTGGAGCTACAGCAGCAGCACAGCAGCCACACCAGCCAGTCGGGAGCCCTGGTGTCCGTCAGCCTCCTGCTGCGCCAGCAGCCGGCGCGGCAGCTGGTTGCCGCCCTGCGCGCGGCGCTGGTGCTGGGCCTGCCCAGCCCGCTGGACGGAAGCAGCAGCGGCAGCAGCAGCGGTGGCTGGACAGGAGTGCTGGATGCTGTAGTGGTGGACACCGTGCTTTCAGGTGGGAGCTTTTGTGCACCGTTGCAAGGCAGGGGTGAGCAATTTGCACGATGGAGTGTGCAGTTGCCATGCAGCATGGTGTGCTGCAGCAGGAGTGTTGTCAACACGCGTATCAACTCCCATGCTCACTCCTGCCACCCCCCTCTGCTCATGTCCCCTCGACTGCAGCCGCCCTGTGCCCTTCTGGGGTGCGTCCCGATGCCCAGCTGGCAGCGCTTCTGGGTTGCGGCCGCAGCATGGCTTGATTCAAGGATCGGCTACAGACTTGTGTTTGAAACGCCAACCGCAGCATTCCTTGAGGCCGCCGCCAAAACTAGACCTAACACCGCCACACTGTGCGCTCCCGATCACTGCACTTGACGCTCTGGCCAGCCTGCAGACTTGGCGCAACTTGTCAGCTTGACCCCTGCATGTGGCCCCATTGCACGCCCTGCCGTAGCTCCCTTGTTGTATGTCTTCCTGTTGTATGTTGCTGCTTTTTGCCCTCCTCGCCTGTTTTTCTGACTGCCGTTGACCTGCGCGCCTAGACAACTCCTTGCAGAACGTGACACCGGCCCCTGCCAATTTTGCTGCTTTGCTTCTCGCCTTTCGCTGCCCATTCTTTCAGCCCATTGGTTGCATGGGTGCAGGATTGAGAACTTGAAATTGCGTAGCGCTCAAAGCAGACAGTGGGGAAAAACAGACGGAGCTGGCTCACGAAATCATGCAAGGGGATTGGAAAGCAGGCTGGTGCAAAGGCAAAGGAGGGGCAAAGGTACCGAGAGTGGTCGAACAATCAAGAGTGGGTAAGTGTGTGGAGAGGAAAGAAAACAGATAACCATGGTGAGGAAGCGTGAGTGCCACGTCGACAGCAGAAGGCGGCACACACCTGGAATGATGGGCAAATTGCCATTGGATGGAACAAAAAAATCAAAAGCATGCACAATGCAGGCTGCTAGCCGGACGGCACGGGGCCGCCCGCCTGCCCGTGCATCATCCCCTCTTCAAACAGGCACATCGGGCAGCCGGGAATGACGCAAGTGGCAGGGTTGTGCGTCAGCTTCCACTCCCCCGGNCGCGGCGGCGGCGGCACCGCCGGTCCCGGCTGATCCACTTCCATCTGCCCCTGCTGCGCCTGCTGAGCGTGCTGTGCCTGGTGAGCGTGCGGAGCGTGCTGCTGCGCCTGCTGTCCCTGCTGCGCCTGCAGGTCCTTGCCGGAAATGACGGTGAAGGCTGATGCGATTCGTGCGGCGTGCCGCTGCTGCCGGCTGGATGCGTGGGTGGTGGCGCCCTTGCCGCTCGACACAGGCGAGGTGCGGGCCACCAGCCGCTGAACCAGCTTGTGCAGATGGAAGGGAACGAGCTCTGCAAGTGAACTCGCCTGCTGTGCCTGCTGCGCCTGCTGCGCCGCAGGCTGTGCCGCCAGCGCGGTGCCGGCGCTCGCGTCCTCCGCGCCGCCGCCGCCGCTGCTGGTGCCGCCCTGCGACTGGCGCAGCGCCTGCAGCAGCTCGACCAGCTGCTCCGCCTGCCGCTCTAACTGGACCACGCACTGTGGGGAGGGGTGCGGAGGAGGGTGTGCGGTTGGGCAGGCGTGTGTGAGCGGGCTTGAGCGGTTTTGAAGCAATGGCTGGCGTGGCGATGCTGCATGCCGCAGCAAAGGTGCAGACGTGGGCGCGGCAATGCCGCCGCACCAACAAGCAGCCAACCAGAAACCACCGAGCGCACCTGGCGGCAGTGCAGCGCCTGCCGGCTGGCCACCAGCTGCGCATGCTGGGCTGCAGGCAGCAGCTGCGCGTGCCAGGCCTGCGGCACTGGCGAAAGGTTGACGCGTGGCGCCGGCCGCGGCGGCGGGGGCGGCATCTGCTGCGCGGCGGCCAGGCCTGCCGCCGGCGCCAGCTCGGCAAGCAGCAAGGCCGCAACCTGCTGCAGCTGCTGGTCCGTGAGCGGCTGCTGTGCCTGCTGTGCCTGCTGTGCCTGCTGTGCCTGCTGCGCTCCGGGCAGCAAGTGGGGCCCCAGCGCCTCCACAGCGTGCTGCACCGCCAGTGCTCTCTGGAGATCCTCTGCTGTCGGCACCCCTGTCAGAGGCTCAGAGCCAGGCAGCTGAAGCCCAGCGGCCTGCAGCATCAGTCGCGCCTGCTGAACCAGCGACAGCTGCCCTTCCACCGCTGCTGCCTGCTCCTGCATTGCAAGCGCCTGCGGATCGGTTTGCAAAGCGCTGCTGCTCACCAGCCGTGGCTGCTCAGGGCCCGCCTGCCACTGCGTCTGCTGCTGTTGCAGCTGCGGTGGCAGCGGCAGCTGCTGCTGGGGTAGCTGCGGCGGCGAAGGCTGCCGCTGCTGCTGTGCCGGCTGCGCATGCTGCTGGGGCGGCAGGGGCGGTAGCTGCGCCTGCTGTACCTGCTGTGGCAGCGGCGGGGACGGAAGCTGTGCCTGTTGCTGCTGCGGCTGCGGCGGCAGCGACGCGGACGCCTGCTGCTGCTGCTGCTGCTGCCACGAGTCTGGCGGGCGGCTCACAATCTCGCTGCTGGCTGCTGCAGGCGAGGTTGCCGCCGCCGCTGCAAAGGGTAAGCGCGCCGGCCCAGCCGGGCTGGATTTTGCTGCCGAGGGCCCCACAAAAGCGGCTGCTGCTGCCGCCGCATTGGCTGGCCGCTGCGGCGCCTCCTGAGACTGTCCACGCTCCAGCCCCGAAGATGCCTGGCGCTGCATCCCTGTCGCCTGGCTGCCCTGCTGCCCGCCGCCGCGCTGCTCCTTGCGCCGCTGCTTCTGCATGTGCGTCTTGACGTGCTGCGGNCAGGGGGGAGGGGGGAGGGGAGAGCTGTCGGTGACAAAGGGCAGTGGGAGGCATCTGGCTGGCAATTACCGTGCCTCAACATGCGATGCCCATGCCTCAACATGCGATGAAAGCACGCGCTGGGTGTCCCATCCCTTCCTCAGCAACACATGCCACAGCTCCCAATCCCACCTGCAGCGTCACCTCCGGGAACTCATTTTGCAGCGACTCGTAGACAGGCTTGGGCGTGGCGGATGACAAGCCGCCCAGCCGCGCCACAGCCGCTTCATACGCTGCTTCCAGCCTGCAGGTTGATGCACAGGGCCAACGGCAGGTTGTTTGGGGGAACGCAGTAGCAGCTGTGCGCTGAAGACCCAAATGCGCGGGCTGCAAAACCACCATAAAGAGCGCAGTGGCAGCGGGCAGGCAGCAGCAGCAGCAGCAGCACCCACCTGCCGGTCCACTTGGTGGGCGGCGCGATGCCCTGCGGCTGCATCACCTTGTGCCGCTCGATGCGCCGCCGGTGCGCCAGCAGGTGCCACTTGCAGGCCTGCGGGAGGAGGAGGGGGGCAGGGTTAGGTTTGCGCAGGTCAGCGGTGAGGGTGGCGCAGTGCCTGCGGGGCAGATGACAGCTAGGGGCGGAGGGCACGGGCGCCTTGGGTAAGCGGCGGATGCCATGGGCGACCGACGGGGTGCTTTGGGGGTGGATGTCAGGGATCCGGCAGCAGGGTGCGACAGCCGGCAGAAGGTTTAACCTGCACATCTTCCGATCCATACAGCAAGCTGATCGAGCTGCACAGCTCAACCCCAACCCGGCTGGGCAAGCCCTAAACCATGCTCCCTATGCGGCCGCTCGCCTGCAGCGTGAGATGCGGGAACTCGGCCTGCAGCTCGTCCAGAATGGCCCGTGGCTTGGCCGCCTCCAGTCCTCCCACCTTCTCCAGCGCCGCCAGGTACGCCTCCTCCATACTGTGGAGGGAGGGGAGCGGTGAAGGAGGGGAATTAGGGGCGGGGGCGGCCCCCGATGAGGCCGGTGGCGGCGGGCGCCCATGGTCGGCGGGGACGGCGGCGGCAGGGGGCGCACTGCGTGCAGTACAGCGGTCTGGCGCCCGCCACGGTACCAGGAGACGCTCCAGATGTTTCCTACGCCGAAGGAGGCCGTGGGCGCCCTGCACGCGGTGCACGCGAGCTTTGGGGGCAGGGCCGGTGTTCTGCTGGGGCGGCGCTCACCTGGGAGTCCATCGCGTGATGTCCTTCTTGCCCGGACCCTCGCCCTCCGCCTGCTCGCTCATTTGGCGCGACCCGACCGCTCACTCGCTGCAAGCGGCCTCCTCCCAGCTGCGCCCTGTGCAGATTGTTGGAGCTGTGTGGAGCAAATCGGCTGGCGTGAGGGGCCGTGCAGGCAATGTGGGGGCGCAGCCATCTGCCTCTGCATGCGGTGCGGGCCACTGAGGCCTCCCTGTCGCCGTGTTTGTGAATTTTCGAATCGTCCATCACGATGCCGCCCAATCCCCAAGCGCCGGTGAGATCGCTCCCTCTGTTGGTTGCAGCCCCGGGCCTTTGACTGCCTCCCGCGCCGCGCCGCCGCTGCCCTGGCGCAATTCAGAGGTGTCCAAGGGCTTTCAATGCCGCCAACGGCCCGCAGCGCCTCGCCAGGCTCGCCGCCGCCACCGCCGCCGCTCCTACCTGCTGCCGCTCACAGCCACGCTCGCCTGCCACCCAAAACGCAGCCGAGCCGGCCGGCGTCGCGGCCCAAGAGCGGCACCTCCCCAGCTGCTGGGAGCACGGCCAAGGGCGGCAAGCGCAGCGCGATGAGTCAAGCCCCGGGCGCTGCTGCCGGCGCACCGGCGGCAGCGGCAGGCGCCGAGGAGCTGCGGCAGCGGGCKGAGCTGCTGGAGCGCGGGCGGCGKGCTGAGGAGGCAGCTCGCAACCACATGCAGCTGGAGCGGGTACGAGTGCTGCTGTGCTGAGGTGGTTTGGGTGTTGACAATGCTGCCGCCATTATAGCTGCCACCCATCCGGCAGGGCTGCTGCCCCCGTCCTGCCGCCCCACGGTCAGAAGACTGCCCATGTCTCTACCCACCCGCCCCCGCTCCACCCCGCCGCTCTACTTCTGCAGGACAAGGTGCAGGCGTTCTGGGACATCACCAAGCGCGAGCTGGCGGATGCGCGGGTGGAGGCGCGGCTCAAGGATCGGGANGCTGGAGGAGGAGCAGGTGGGTGCTGCTGAGCGGTCAATAAGCATGCCATGTTCCAAAGTTTGGGGGCTCACAGGTGATGGAGCAGGTGGTAATAGCTGACTATCAAGTGCAGATCGGCGCTGCCGCTAGTTCCTCGCACAGCACATCTGCATCCTTGCTCCCACCTGCACCCGCTCGCTGCAAACGCATCCACCTGCCTACTCACCCACACCACAGGACAAGCACTCGCTGGAGCTCAAGGTGGCGCGCCAGCGCGTGAAGCACCTACTGTACGAGCAGGGGGCGGCGGTGGCGCGCCTCAAGGCGGAGGGGGAGGCGGCGCTCAAGTCGCAGGTGTGTGGTTGGCTGGCCCAGCAGAGTGGACCGCGTGTTGAGTAGATCACGAGTGGGCAGGCCAAGCTTGCCACGAAGTTGCGTGGCAGAAGGACAGCGGGTGGATGTGGCAGTTGCGGCGGTTTGCTCAGGATTGAAGAGACTGTTTGCTCATCTTCTGTTTGCCCCCGGCTCGTGCCCGCCTGCAGGCCGACGCGTTTGCGGCCCAGGAGGTGCAGCTGGTGGACGACAAGCGGCGGCTGAAGCAGCACGTGCGGGAGTGGGAGGCGTCAGCGGAGGAGCTGATCAAGCAGTTCAGGTGGGTGGTGCCTTGCTGTTCCACGGGTGGAAAGGCAAGGTGGTCAGCTGCGCAACCAATGCCGCATCATGCTGAGAGTCCTCTTTGATGAACACCGTGCTATTTGTTGCGCAGGCTGGACAACGCCAAGCAGGTCAGCCGGCTGCGGGGCGAGTTTGAGGCGCAGGCGCGCGCCATCCAGACCAAGTACGAGGCGCAGCTGCGGGGGCTGCACCAGGCGGCGGAGCAGCACTATGCGGAGGGTGCGCATGGGTGCACGAGGGGCTGGTCAGGGCAGGGAGTCAGGTGGGAGTGGGCAGATAGAGGCACCGCCTGGCAGGTGCGTTCTGCCCATCAGTTTGCACCTCAGCATGTCCAGCCGCCTGGCCCGACGCTGCCACCCTGTTGGCTTGACTACTGTGCATCCAATCACCCGCCAGCACCGCTGCTGCACCTGTGCAGACCTGGCTGACCTGGAGGGGCGGCACGCAGCGCATGTGGCCAACCTGATGGCCCGCCACGAGGCGGCCTACGCCGACATGCGCGCCTACTACAACCAGGCAGGTTTCAGTTGAACGAGCATGGTGCTTGCGTGAGTGCTGACGCCGGCGCATTCTGTGCGGCAGGGCTGGAGTCTTGCGCTTGACGCAGCTGCGGAGCGGTTCCAGGCAGCACAGCTCCATCCTGCCCAAAATGTCGCACTCTCTCGTGTGCTCAACAGCTGTCACAAGGAGCCACCTTCTTCCCTGTTCAATTCATCCCCGCAGATCACCCACTCCAACCTGGACCTCATCAAGGCACTCAAGGTGCGACTGTTTGGGTGGCTGTGCCAGGAGGCGGACTGCAGCTAGTATGCACCGCTGCAGTCCGGCAGGGTGCCTGTGCTTTCGCCTTGCGCCGCACAGCAGCTGCGCCAGTCCCTCACTGTACTAGTGCAACCAGGCTGCATGCACGTGCGCTGCCCATCTGCAGGAGGAGATTGCCGAGATGAAGCGGGCGGAGGCGGCGCGGGAGAAGCTGGTGGGAGATGTGCTGCGAGAAAATAAGCGGCTGGCGGAGCCGCTGTCGCAGGTGGGTTCTCCAACCGCCAGTTGGGCAGTGGGCTGGTGGGGGCGGGCCGTGCCCAGGTGTGCTGGGAAGGGGCAGGCTGAACTTGCATGGTAACGACGCATCCTTGTTGCTGAAAAAGGGTCGCTTTACTGTGGTCGGAATCCTGTCCGCAGGCGGTGGCGGAGGCTGCCGCGTTGCGTGCGCGGGTGGAGGGTGCGGAGCGAGACGCCGCAGCGCTGACCGCTGCAAAGGCGCGGCTGGCGGCGGCGGAGCGTGCGCAGCGTGCCAGCGAGTGGGAGCTGGAGGTGTGCCGCCAGCGGCTGGAGCAGGTGGGGAGCTGGGGGGAGCTTCTGGTTGTTTGGCGAGGTCGTAGCTGCTGAGATGGCGCCGTGCTTTCGAGAGGTTGAGTGCAGCAGGTTTGCCCCACAGAAAGTGCAGCGCATGTGCCCCAAGCAGTTTCTCAACCCGCTGTGTGGGTGCCCAACTAACTCTCGCTGTTCCCATATTCCCCACACTGCTCAGGCGGAGCGGGAGCGGGAGGCGCTGCAGCGCCGCTTTGACGACGCTGTGCTGGCGGCGCAGCAGCGGTCGGCGGTGCGGTCGGCGGTGCTGGAGCGCCGGCTAGAAGTCGCTTCCTCTGAGCTGGCCCTGGCGCAGCAGGCCTCTACCCTGGTGGCGGCAGCTCCCAGCGGGCAGGCCCTAGCAGCGGCCGGGCGCAGCCGGGCGACCTCGGCGGSGCATGCTGGCGCAAGCGCTGGGCAGGGCAGCCGGCGGGGCAGCAAGGTGCCGGGGCCGGCCGATTGGGTGGCAGCGATGCTGGAGGCGGCGCTGCACACGCCGCTGCCGGATGGGGATGCAGACATTATTGAGGACGATGCGCCCCGCCAGATTTTGGAGCAGATTGCTGAGCTGGAGGCGGCTGATGATGCTGGTGCCGGCGCTGGTACTGCGGCGGCGGCCGTGGGAGTGGCGGCGGCCTGGCAGGGTGCAGCCGCTGGGCAGGCGGAAGTAGAGGCGCCAGCGGCAGGGCAGGAGGGCGTATACGAGGCACAGGGCAACTCAGCGCAGGCGGACGTGACCAGCAAGGCGCAGCTGCTGGTTGCCGAACCGTCGGCAGAGCCGCTGGCGGCGCTGGAGGCAAAGCTGTCTCAGGCGGCGCTGGCTGCCACTAGCGCTGCGATGGCGGCAGCGGCCGGGGCGCCCGGGGCTGAGGAGCTGCGCATTGCGGCGCACCGCGGCAGCCAGCTGGGGTGAGGGTGAATAGCAGGCTGAAATTCACTGCTATTGTATTTCAATGAAATGACTTCTGCGTGATTATGTACGGCAATTTGCAACAGCTGGTGCCCGGGATGACCGCACGGTGCCGGCAAGGCGGCGGCGGGTGGCAACTGCCGCTGGTGGTTGTGCTATGCTCTGCCCTGATCGTCTAACCAACGTGCCACGGTGCGATCGAAAGGGCCGGAGTGCCGTGCAGGCCCACACCCAAGGCGCTGGCGCGGCGGGTTCGCAGGACCGGGCTTCTATCGCTGGTTAGGAATGCCGCATCGACGTGAGCGTGTGTTCACAGCAATGTAGAAGTGCACAGTAAGCTGCATGTTGCACGCCTGCATGGGGGCAGCTACCTTCACCGCGCATTGCAGGCGCCGCGGTGTTGCCTCGTAACGTTAACACACGCACAAATCCACTCACCGGCTCGTAGCCTCACCAGCTTCCCTAGCAAGCAAGCCCTACGCGGCCCCGCCCTCTGCAGCCCTGCTGGGCCTCCACCTCCCCTTCGTCGCGCCCATGGACAGCGAGCTGCTGCGCT
>JADXDR010000077.1:242560-279275 GCA_025026875.1 Chlorella ohadii
CTGGGGGCCTGGGTCGGCGTGCGGTGGGACTTGCGGTTCTGGCGCTCGAGGACCGTGCTCAGTGGGCTGCTCACCCTCCAGGGGCGGCTCCAGGGAGAGGGCCCTGAAGCAGTAGGAGAAGAGGGTGGGAGGTGTGTGCGTGGTGACGACGCTTGCTGGGCAGGCGGCTGTGCTCGCTGCTGTACAGTCACAATGCGCCTTGCTGCCATGCAACGCCCACCACCCCTGCCCTCACTGCTCAAACATGTGAACCCATAGCACCCCACTCACTCCATGCCGTGAGTGCGGCTGCTGTACAGCACCGTGTGTTTGCAGCCGTGCAATGCCCCATACCCCTGCCCCAGCTGCTCAAAACCCGCTCCCACGGCGCCCCGCTCACTCCATGCCGGCGGCAGTGCGGGCCTGCAGCAGGTGGCGCTGCAGCTCAGCGGCTGGGTAGGCCGCCGCGCCAGCGACGCGAGGCACTTGGCCCTGGTGTGCTAGCATCTGTGCAACCTGGCCGGCCAGGTGCTCGGCCAGGTGCTGCACACTGCAGTGCAGATCGGGGCGGCATGAGGAGGGGGAGGCATATGGTAAGGACGATCCAGGGAATGTATAGCAGGGGAGCCTTGAGGGGAGCCTGGGCAGGCAGGGCGCAGCGCGGTGCAGTGCAGGCATGCATGCAAACCCCGCTGCAGACATAGCGAAACACACCAGCTGGTGCGGCACCTCGAAAACAGCGCTGGGCACTCACAAGCGGGGGTCTGTATGAACGGCAGGCAGAGCGTTGTGTTGCTTCAGCTGGGCCGCCAGCGCTGCCCAGTCCGGCGGAAGGCGCCCGACAGCCGCCGCCCCAGGCAAGCCCCAGCCGGTCTGCAAGCCCTGCTGTAGGCCAGGCAGCTGCGGCCAGGCGGCAACTCCCAGCTGCCCCCCCAGCTGCGCTTGCTGCCCTTCCAACTGCAGCTGCTGCCCTGCTGCGCCATGCAAATGCTGCAGGCGCCCACTGCCGGTGCTGGTGGTTCGCTGCGGCAGGTGCATTCCGCCGCTGCCGAGCTGCTGCAGCATGAAATTGTGTGCAAGCTCGTCCTGCAGTGGCTGCTGCAGCAGGGCAGCTGCCTGCAGTGCGGCGGCGCCAGCACGGCCGACCGCTGGTAGCTGCTGTGGAGCAGCCACCTGTGCAGGCATCAGCTGTTGAGCCGCTGCCGCATTTTGCACAGCGATATCCTGCTGCACTGCTGCCGGCTGCTGCGCCGCAGCCATCTGCTCCACTGCTGCTCCATTTTGCACTGCTGCTCCATTTTGCACTGCTGCCAGCTGCTGCGCTGCCGGCGTCTGCTGCGCTGCAGCCCGCTGCACGGGTGCCAGCTGCGGGTGTTGCGGTTGCTGCAGCTGCGGCTGGGTCCAAAGCAGGGGCTCCCCAGCAGGCAGGGGTTGCCCAGGTTGCCACTGCTGCAGCTGCGTCAGCTGCTGCAGGGCAGGCTCCGGGGCCTGCGGGGGAGTTGGGAGGGCACCCACTGCTGCGCCCAAGCCAAGTCCACCTGCCGGCACTGCCGCTAGCAGTGCTGCCGCTCCCGCGCCCAACCCTGCAGTTGCTAGCAGAGGCCCGGCTGGCCTGCTCCAATCGTGTATCAGCGCCACCCAGCCAGAGTCCTCGCTCAGGGCGGCTTGCGGCTGTGGTGCGGGTGCACCCTGTGCAGCGCCGCCCGCCTGCCGCTGCTGCTGCTGCGGTTGCTGCTGCTGGCCCTGCTGCTGCCGCTGCTGCTCCCGCACCAGCTGCTTCTGGGCGAATTTGATCTGTGCAAGTTCGGCAGGCCGCACTCGGGGAGCTGGGTTGGGCTGGCGTCCCGGCGGCTGGCCCCTGGCGGCAGCAGCGGCGGGATTGGCGGCAGCGGCGGCAGCGAAGGGCGCCAGACACCCAGGAGCGGCGGCAGGCGCGAGGCCTCCTCCATCGAATTGCTGCTGTTGTCTACCCTCCATCACGAGGCCTGCAGCAGGGACGCAGGGGCGGAGGAGGGCGCGCTCGGGCCGCCGACGGTACTTGCTGCATTCTCGCGCGCGCACGGCTGACAACCGCTCAGCGGCGCTCATGCTACGCTCCTGTACTTGTGCAGCGTCCCGACGAGGCAGCAAGCTGCGCTAGGTTGGGCTGCGCCTCGCTGCGCTCGGTATGTTCACTTGTTGCGGTCTTGGAACAATTCTATGAACGTTAGGTTGTGGAAAAGAGGGAATGCGGCGCAGCCGCGGCCTGGATCCAGCATTCAGGTGGCGCCGCCAACTAGGGGCGCCGCCGCCGCCAAGTACGGCGGTCCGCAGCTGGCTCGAGGGGCATCATCACAGGCGCACAATTTCGGCCTGCTTGGGGACCTGCTCACAACTTTGCGGGTGGCTGTTTGATTATGCGGGATTGCGGGGCACAAGGCGTCCGCTGCCATCGCCGGCTGTCGCCATGCAGCAGCATGCGTAGGCGGCACCCAAACGCCTGCGTCTGGCTGGGGCACCTCAGAGCAGTGCACCTTGTGAAGTGATTGTAGGAGTTGAAAGGAGTGCTAACCAAGCAATTATCCGAGCCGAGTCAAGATGGAAGGCAAGCCAGCTGCCACCAATAAAGCCTTGGTTGGGCTGCACTGCCGGGGCACTGCTTCCTGGTTNGTGGGCTGCTGCCAAGGCCAGCCGCCGCCCTGCCGCCGACTGGCGGCGGCGCCGCGCCGCTGAGAGCATCGCCCGGCTGCCCGTCACACAGCGGAATCCACTGCCGCTCCTTCCGCCCAGCTGCCATACCGCCTACCGAGCTACCTGGAGCCGCCGCACCGGGGAAGAAAGAGGTGTCCCCCCAATCGCCTGTGGAAGCCATCGGCGCAGATGCAACTGCGGCAGCGCCCAGCACGCCTGTGGCCGCACGCCCGCTGGCGGCGGCACCTGCGCCTAGCACGGCGGCACGCACCAGCACCGGTGGTGGTGCCACGCGCAGTGGGGACAGCACCGGCGTGTATGCCAGTCTGGTTGGCCTTTTGGCTGCGGCCTCGCCGCCGCTCGTCTTCATGCCGCAGCTGGTGAGCCGCCTGCGGGCAGGGGGGAGGCAAATGCAAGGTTCATCGGCGGTTGCACTGCGCATTCTGTGCCGGCTCTGCCTGCAGACTGCGGGTGGCTGCCCACAGGCTTGTTGGGCCCCGATGACACCAAGCAAATCGCGCTCACATCCACTGAGCAGAGCGCCAAGTTCATGTTTGGCTCGGCCGCCGACCCGCCCGACGCACAGCACACCCACCTGATGCAGCTGGTGAGCCGGCAGCTGGGAACAATCCAGCACTGGAAATCCGGATGCGTGCTGTTGGCCAAAGTGCTGCCTCCAGCCCCTGTTCCTTCTTTGCTGCAAACCGTCCAATGCACCCGCACCTGTTCTTGGCGCACTGGCCCTGTCTGCCCAAAGGCAGCGGGCACCCAGCTGGTGATGGCGGGTGTGGCGGCTGCACTGTGTGAGCTGGCCAGCCGCGGTCGCCTGCACACCCGCACTGGTGGCAGGTGCTGGGGATGAGGCGGTGTCTTGCTTGCTCTTGCTCCGCCGGCATGGGCGCGTGCTCGGCCCCACCCACCTGGGCAGCCCGCAGCATGCACAGCATGCACACCGTGAGCACTGCTTGCACCCCCTGCTCTGGGTTACACGCAGATTCCCTCAACCTCTCCCTGGTGGCCTACGGCCTGAGCGCGGTGCTCACCGACATCTACTGGGCCTCCGCCTTCTCGCCCTGGGTACGTTGCGGTAATGACGCACACCCTTAATTGCATCCCCTGCACGCTGCCGCTGCTGCAGCGGTTGCCGCTGCAATTGCTGGCATGCCGGGACTGCAGGGCAAGGCCGGTGTGCTTCGTTAGCTGTTGGTCCCTCAGGGTCCAGCAGGCCTGGGTGCACCGCTCCCACGCTTCAGGTCAACTCGAGCCCTCCTCATTTGCCGTTGTGTTGCCCGCAGGGCTGGCTGGGCACGCTGGGCGCCGATGCCCTGCTGGCCACTGCCGCCTCCAGCCAGATGGGCACTGCCCGCATGGCTGAGGCCCTCAAGGTATGCACACCAGATACGGCAGTCCGCCATGCAGCTGCTGCCATTCAGTGCCCATCTGGCTGCGTGCAACTTGCTTCGAGGCAACAACTCAACCGCATGACTGCAAGCTATTCTTGATGTGCACACTTCTCACCCCGACATGTGCCCGCAGCGCCTGCCAGGTGCGGTGCAGTCTTTCCTCCGCCGGCGTGCTTGGCGCCCTGCTGACGGTGCTGGCTCCTGCGTTTGTGGGCGCCGGTGCTGCCTACTTCCTGGCACCCCAGGCAAGCACTGCTATCCATGCAGCAAGTACTGCCGCAGCGGATGTACATACAGTGCATGCAGTGATGGTGGGCGCTGGTGCGTCGCAGGCATCTCGCACGTCCTGCAATGTCTGCTGAGTGCGCAGTCTTGTCGCCTCCCTGCAGACCACGCTGTACCACACGTTTGGCTACGGTGAAGCCTGTGTGCACGTTTTGGCGGGANGGGGGATAGGCCCTTCGCCTGCCTGCACTGGACAGGGCTACTCTTGCCATTCCAGCTATGCTGAGTGTTGCAGAAATATGCATTAATGCTGCTGCTCATGCACCTGCTCCCTTCTGCCCGCAGCCTACGGCAGGAGCGCACTCTGGCTGTGGAAGGCCATTGGCCTGGGCTGCGTGATGGTCCTGCCCGCCTGCGCCTCTGCCCTCAAGGAGCGCCCTGGCCTCGACCTACAGGGCCGACATCCATGGTCCTGTCTCAGTACTGCTCTGCTGCCCGCACAGCGGTCAGCCTAGGCCTGCATGCAGCGCAGGCATGTTCCTCTCACTTGTGTACACCGCTGCCCGCACCCCTAATTAACCACCGCAGGACAAGACCGCAGGCCAAGGCTCTCTGAGCGACACAGGCGCCCAGGCACTGGGAGCAGGGCTGCTGTCCGCCTCTGCCCTGCACCTCTGGGTGCTGCTGCCCATCCTGGCAGGCAAGTGCATCGTCGTTGCTGTCGTCTATTGGGCTGCACTGCTGTGCTGAACTCCAAGATTGTTGCAGGTCTGGCCCCCTGATGCACACTGCCAGGGCCGCATGTGCTCTGCTGCCCCTCCCTGCCTTGTCGCAGGCGGAGAGGTGGGCGGCGCCCTGCTGCCTGCGTTGGCAGGCACCTGGGGCCTGGCTGGCCTGGCTGCGGGCCTGAGCCTGGTCGCCCCCAAGGTGAGATGTGCACTGTTAGGCAGACATCAGTGAGACGAGTTGCTGCACCCTGATGGTTTTGGCACAAGTGCTGTGCGCCAGGCAGGTTGATTGGAGCACTGACACGTCCCATCGTGCAGGCCATTGGTGCTGCCGTCAAGGCGGATTGAAGGTTTGGAAGTTGGCCTCTCGTGCACAGTGTACAATACCGTGTAGCATCAGGCATCCTCATCTGCTTGCCTGTCCTCCAAGCCGCCTGAAGTGTTGAGGTTGCACCTGGCCCTGTCACTTGCCCAGCATGCACTTTTAAGAAGTTCCATGCAGACAGAACGTCATGCATTGAATTATCAATGCTTCTCTCGCACCAACAAAGGGCTTGGATGGGAGGTGAAGCCAGCAGCGGCGAGCGGCGGGAGGAAGGTGGTGCCATGGCATGCCAGCAGGCGCAGCGTCGCCGCCCTCAGGGCCTCCCAGCCACTGGCCGGTAGGTCTCGGCCAGTACCAGCAGCTGATCCGGCCTGTTCCCAACTCGCCAGCCGCCCAGCAGGAAGGGGAACCTCGCAGAGGGCCAGCGAGGGCCAGCAGCCCGGCAGGCCACTGAGAGCGGCGATCGCAGGTGATGGGGTGGCTGGAATGGTTGCTGGGAAGCAGCAGGGCTTCGCGGCGCGCTCGCCCTGTGCTGCTGCACCCTCTTTCAGCCCCGCCGACGGCGCACTGCAACGCAGCATTGCCAGAGAAATGCGATGCGGCACAGCCCGGTCGCCACACACCCGCTAGAGCACCCACCGCCGCCGCCGCTGCCGCCGCCGCTGGCCGCTGCCGCCGCCGCTGCTGCTCGTCGACTCCCTGCCCTCCCCTCTGCCTCCTCCCAGATCCACAGCCCAGCACAATGGATGTCGACGACCAGGCCATTGCCCGGTTCATGGAGGCCACCCATGCCAGCGCAGAACAGGCCCAGTTCTTTCTGGAGGTGCGCTGGCGAGGTGCTGCCGAGTGCCGTGCAGCTGAGCGGTGGCAGCTTCAGTGAGCAGCGRCACTGCACTCTGATTGGACGTGGCCGAGGGAATGACAGCACTGCATCACCACTTACTGTGCAGGCCTGCGGCGGCGACTTTGACCGCGCCATGAACATGTTTTATGGTGCGTCAGGCAGCTGTGGTCTGCATGGGCGCCTGCGCTGTTGTTGCAAGCGAGCATGCCTGCTTCGCTGCTTGCCAGAACATCGCCTCCAGCTTGCCTCGCTGGCTACATGGCATGTTGGGTCCACTCCCATCAACCTCTCCACCTGCCCACTCTCCCATCATCCCCGCCTGCAGAGCAAACCGGAGGCGCGCGGCGGCMGCACCCGCCCGACGTGCCGCCCCGCCCCCATGCGCCGCACGAGCTGGGTGCTGCGCCCGCTGGGGCCAGAACAGCCCAGGCGTACCCAGGCGCCGCCCGCGGCGCGCTGCCGCCGCCGCTGGCTTTCCTAGGCGCCCTGCTGGGTGCTCCCTTTGCTCTGCTGGCTGCGGGAGTGCGGCTGGCGGGCAGGGCGGCCAGCGTCGGAGCGGCGGTGGTGGGTGCTGTGGCGCGTGCCGTGCTGCCGCGCCGCATATTTGCAGCACTGGCGGGGGCGCTGCGCGCGCTGACGGCGGCGGGCGCAGAGGTGGCGCCGGCGCGGGCGGCTGAGGAGTTTGCGCGGGCGTTCACAGGTGGGCGGGTGGGTGTTGTATGCCACTGCAGATCTGTGTTGGCTGGAGGCGCTAAGCTGCCATGCAGGCTGTTGACTGCAATGAAACCTCTAGCATGCCAGCGTGCTGTGCTCACTCTGGTGTCCTCCAACACTGCCCACAGAGCGGTACGGCGAGCAGCACCCGGTGTGGCAGGAGTGCGGGTGGGGCGAGGCCGCCAGCCGCGCGCACCAGGAGGCCAAGTTCCTTTTTGTGTACCTGCACAGCCCGCAGCACCAGGTGCGCTGTCTGCAGAGGTTATCCTGTGGGCAGACCGCGCCTGGCATTGCGGGCGTGTTGCCACATCCCCGGCGCAACGTCGCCATCTCATCGAGCGCTAGTTTTTCCGCCGTGTTCCCATTGCAGGACACGGACGCCTTCTGCCGCGGCACGCTGTGCGACCCCGGCTTCGCCGCGTTTGTGAACCAGCACTTTGTGGCGTGGGGCGGCGACCTGCGGCGCAGCGACGCCTTCAGGTAAGGGATATCTGTTTTGGTGTGCAATTAGTGTGTCTAACCAGCTGCGGCCTGGGGCGCAGCGATGCACTGCGGCAAGGCATCACTGCTGAGCAGCAGCAGTAACTGGGTTGGGAATGGAAGCTGCTGGGGCACGAATGGCATTCCACCAAAGCTGTTCACCTGCCTCATCCGGATGCAGGCTGGCGTCCTCCCTGCGCTGTGAAGCGAAGCTAGTACCACTGTTGAGTAATGCGCCTTGCCGTCAAAACCCTTTGCCTGCCGCAGGCTGGCATCCTCCCTGCGCGTGGCTCGCTACCCATACACAGCGCTGCTGGCCTTCTCAGGGCCCAGGTGCGCAGTGACAGAATGCATTGCACCGGGCGCCAACCGGGGAGTGCACACATGCGTCGAGGGCCGGCTGCTGTTTCTAGGACACACTAGGGGATCAACCCTGGCTTGCGCTCTTGGTGTTTCGCAGGACGCGGCTCATCACGTGTGTGGAGGGGCGCGCCGGCTGCTGTACCGGTCAATTCATTGATGGAATCAAAGATTCTCACCATCTTTCATGCTGCTCTTTATTCCCCGCAGGACGCGGCTCATCACGTGTGTGGAGGGGCGCATGGACCCGCAGCGGCTGCAGGACGTGCTGCAGGTGAGCAGTGAGAACGTCTGTTGAGCAGGGAGTCTGCAATTAGTTGGGCTGACAAAGTTCTTGGCTGGGCCCTAAACACAACGCACTCGGCCATCGCAGGCGGGGCTGAACGACCACGGCGCGCTGCTGTGGCAGGAGCGGCTTGAGCGAGAGCAGCGGGTGAGTATAATGCAACGTATTGCCTTTCTAAACCATACATTGGGTCTTGTTATGCTGTGGAATTGCTGTGGCAGGAGCGGCTGGAGCGGCAGCAGCGGGTGAGTCTAGCGCCAGAATTGCTGCAACTATTGCGCTTGAAGCCGTGGGTGGTGCAGTGTGCACTTGCATTCCATGCATGTAGCAGGTGCGGTTGGAGTATGGGCTCTCAGTGATGGTTGGTTCAGCCCTCTAAAGTCACACGCACAGTTCTCACGAGGCTGGCCGGTAGCTGCGGGAAGACCTAGCCTGTGTGTGCTCACCTCCCGGTTCACCGTCTCTTGGCGCGCGTTTGTGATGCTTGGAACCGTCAATCTTTGATTTCCTGCAGGAGACGGACCGGCGGCTGCGGGAGGAGCAGGACGCCGAGTACCAGCGGTCGCTGGAGGCGGACCGGCAGGTGGGCGCCATGCAAATTATACAGCTCGTGCCCTGGAACTGTGCGTGGTGCATGTGTGGATTATTGGCTAGCGATCGCTTAATGTTTTTTGCTTGGTGTGCTGTGCATCCTGTGGTCTGCATGCCTTGCATGCTTTGGTCTGGATGCAGAGTACCAGCGGTCCCTACCTGTGCACCCTGCAGCCATGTGTGGTTCCCATCGCTTGGTGCTTTGCTGAAAGCACGCCTCCCTAGGCGCCTCTGCTGAAAATGCGCATGTGCCCTGCCGCTCAGCCCCAGCTTAGCTTGTCCTTCTTATAGCTCTGCCGACCCCTGGATTTTCTTTCGCAGCGTGAGGCAGCAAGGGAGGCGGCTGCGCGGGAGGCAGCGGAGGCGGAGCGGGCAGCTCGCGAGGCAGCAGAGCGCGCTAGGTAAGGCGTGGCTAACTAGCGTAGCTGATGCTGGGAACCTGCGCTTCAGGTGCCCAGCACAATGTTCATATCAGTCGCTGCGTGTGATGTTCCCTTCACATCAACAGCACAGCAAGTTAACGTCCATACAATTGGCCCCCCATTTCAACTGCAGGGCCGAGGCAGAGGCCGCAGAGGCAGCGAGAGCAGCGTCCGAGGCAGCGCTGCGGCGGCGGCAGAGTGAGAAGGCGCTGGCGCTGCCGGCGGAGCCGCCCGCAGGTGAGGCAGGGGGCGCCTGCTGGCTGTGGTCCGGGGGGAGGCTGCCTGCCTGTGGTGCCGTAGTGGCTGCCTGGTGTGTGTGTGGCCTGCTGTCTGAGGTGCTTCCTTGCATGGGCGGCGGCTGTCTCGTGGGTATTTGCTGGCGTGGGGAAATTTCCAACCGACCCATTCGCCGTGCATGTGTTTGCTGCCCTGTGCCGCAGGCACGCCCGGCAGCAGCCTGATCCGCATCCGCCTCCCAGACGGGTCCTCGCACCAGCGCCGCTTCTTGGCGGACGGGCCACTGCAGGCAAGCTTTGTTTATGGGATGCTGAGTGGGTGTGTCGCAGAGGTGGTGCATTAATTAAGGGGCTGTATTCCCAAGGTGAATCCTCGCACCAGCGCCGCTTCCTGGCCGACGGCCCGCTGCAGGCAAGCTGAGCTGTTGTCGCGCTGCGCGTTGTGCAGGGCAGCTTTGCAATCCCCCCTCTGGTGCATGGCAACTCTGCAATCCACCGTGCCCCTCCACCCCAAAGTGGCTTCTTTGCTGTCACGGGCTGCATGCGACTGGTTGGACTCCCAGCTTACAGCACACTTCTCATGCTCCCTTTCCTGCAGGCGGTGTACGACTGGGTGGATTCACTGGAGGCAGTGACCGCCCTCAACTACTCGCTGGCCACCACCTTCCCGCGCCGCGTCTACGGCCCAGGTGCGCGCTGTGCATGCCATGGCGCAACTCGCCCTACTATGAGCGCTCAGCTGTCTGCACCTGGCACGGGCTGCAAGGCTCGAGGCGCTGCTGCTGCTGCTGCTGCTGCTGCTGCTGCTGCTGCTGCTGCTGCGTTGCTGCCGCAAACACCCAGGCCCAAAGCGTGCCGCGGCTTGCGCCAACCCCACTTCACATTCGCTCATGGTTTGCCTGTCACCCCGCCACATAATGCTTTTTTCACACCCCTTCCCTGCACCTCCCATGCAGACACGCGAGAGCAAAGCCTGCAGGAGCTGGGCCTGGCGCCACAGGCGGTGCTGCTGATGCAATCGGAGGACGACTGATGCGCTTGATGACACATGCGCGGCCGGCGACCAGGTGCAGCTGCGGCAGGAGCAGACGCATGGTGCAGCAGCACATTGCAGCGCTGCGGCACGAGCTGAGGCCGCCGCTGTGCATGATTTGACAACGGGAAGCATTTGGCAGCCGTGCGTCTCTGCGGTTCCGCCTGTGCAGCCGCGCTGTAAGGCACTCGTTCGCTAGACGATGTTACAAGGGACGGGGGCCTGCAGCTGGGGTCAGCCAAGGCGCAAGAGTGGCGGGCCATGCCCAGACAAGTTTGGCAAACCTAATCAAACGATGCAGCTAGTCTATCAACACGTGTATTGGCGCTGGCGGGGGCTGAAGAGGGGAGCGCGAATCTCACTAACAGGGAGTGGCAGACAGTCGGGGGCTAGCTAGGCAGCGGCAGGCAACAAAAGGGCATGACAAGTTCGTTTCAAGGCAGGGATACAGGCAGGTGGGGTGGGGCCCTTTGTTTGGAACAGGGCTTGCTCTGTTGTGAGCGTGGGTGTTGGGTGGGAACGAGTGCATGCACAGGGATTTGTCGGTGGGTCGGTTGAATCGGGACGGCTAGCGGGCACACGGCACGGGACGGACGTTGAATTGTCTATGAAAGCAAGCATTTGCACATAAGCACATAAGGGAGGGTTGGCTTGCACGGCGTGCAGCCGGCAATACATAGGAATAGGGGGTGCGCCACGCCTTGTGGTGGCAGTGAGGGGGGAAGGACCGAGGGCAGCCCACTGGGGCACAGGGCGGGCTGCAATGTTCAAGCACGGGAGGGGGGGCACGGGGAAGGGAGGCAGGGGTGCGACCGAAAGAACAAGGCAAGGGAAGGCAACGGGCAAAGGACAGGGGTGCGACCGAAGGAAACAAGGGGACCTGAAAAGAAACAAGCAGCAGCCGTCGGGGGCTTGCAGTCAGGGAGGGGGAGTGCTATGCACATCAAAGGATCGACAAGAGGATGAACTAATTGGTGGGGGCGGGGGCCTGTCTACTGGCTAAGGGGCAGCCCGTGGTAAATACTAACAGGACCTGAGGTGGGACTACGGCTGAAACTAGCCTAACGCTGCGTGGGCTATGCCTTCCTGCCGGGGCGGGGGCGGAGCGCAGCTCACTTGCGGGGCTTGCCCTCAGCCTTGCCCTCGGCGCCTGAGGCGTTGCTGCCTCCAGCAGGCTTGCTGGCTTCAGGAGAGTCGGCCAGAATTTTCTTGCCGGCGTCAATGGCGCTCAGCACACCCGCCGCCAGGATCACGCCTGCAGGGGCACCGCAGAGGCAGAGGATGCATTGCGACATGAAGTCAATGCAGTTGAGCAGTGATCACAGTGCCCCCGAGCCCCCGCCCGCAGCGAAGACTTGCCAAGCTGGCGGCAGCTTACACTCTGCCTCCCAGTTAGCAGCTCAGCAAACACACACCCCAAATTTAGCACCCACCAGGTGCCGAGGGCTTGGAGGCAATGGTGGCCGCCGGCTCCCCAACCTCCTCTCCAGCAGACAGCTCCGACTCAGTGTCTCTGGCAGCACCAGAGGTGCCGGCCGCCTTGCTCTTGCGGCGAGAAACAGAGCGCTTGCCCGAGGCACTGGGGGTGCTGAGAGCGGCGGCGGCGCCGGCAGTGACTGCGCCCAGCACTGCACGAAAATAAGCGGTGGAGGAAGGCCGCTTGATTGAAGCATACCACCCAGCTGCAGCACCTAAGTAAGGGCAAGCCACGCACCAACTGAAACGAGCGTGCGCAGTCACCACCCCACTTGCTCTTTAGTGGCACTCCTGAACATACACCTCAACCAACCTGCGGCATCGGTGATGTCAATTGCAAGCGCGCCCATCACTCCAGCTGCCGCCACGCCCAGCGCCACAGTGCCAGCCACTTGGGTCAGCGCCTGCAAGTCGGGGAACAATGGACAGCGCAAGGTGAGCAAAAGAGTGTCGCAGCGCCGGCCACTTGGGTCAGCATCAGCTGGCGAGTGAAGGGGAGCTGAGGATGGAACGCAGGTAGACGTGGCGCGGCCAGGTGCTGGGCAGGCATGCACTCCAGGTAAACGGCACGGCTCAATAGCAGCGCTGCTGCCGGCTGTAACCCGGCACGCTCAGGGCAGTAAAAACGCACACACCCAATTTGAAGGCACGCACGCACCTTCAGGGACGGGCCGCCACCGCTGCCGCCGCTCTTGGGCGCGGTGGGGGAGGGGGCGGGCGCATCGGCTGCGGCCGCGGCGTCGATGATCTCGCCGACCTGCGCAACAATCAACAGGATATGATGTGCAAGATGAATTACAGTGCGCGTCAGGCGTTGGGCGTCAATGATCTCGCTGACCTGTGGGCAGCACAGCAGAGAGCATGCACGGCAAATCGGCGCAATGGCGCCACGTGCAGAGCAGACTGCACCGCATTGCAGCTGCACATGGCAAGGATGCTCCTTCGATAACGAAACAACCAACCAGCCCTGGAAATACCAAAAACTCAGCAGGACTCACCGCCGCCTCTGCCTGGGCAGGCAGCACCACGGTGCTGCCCTTGCCACCCTTGCTGCCCGCATCCTCAGCAGCCTTGCTGGCGTCGCCAGCTGTCTTGGCAGCTGCCGCCGCTGCCTGGCTGGCCTCAGCGGCCACAGCGGGCACAGCAGGCACACCGGGCTCAGCGGCCGCTGCCTTGCTGTCCTGCCCAGCTGCAGCGCTGGCCGCCACAACCGCCGGCTGGTCGGCAGCAGGCACATCCTGTGCCACAGCAGCGGCAAGAGCGTGCTGAGCACCCTGCTGGGTGCTGCCCGGTGCTGCAGCTGCCTTCTTGTTCTGAGCAGTAGGCTGGCCAGCAGCAGCCGCCGCAAGCGGGTCGCTCGTCGCACCGCCGCTCTCAGCAGGGGCAGGGGCGCCGGTGCCGGTGCTGGTGGCGGCGACGGCGGCGGGTGCAGCGGCATCAAAAGAGGCGGAGCCGTTGCTGCTGCCCGCTGAGCCGCCGGAGCTGATGGCATCCAGGGACGCCTGCACCACCTCGGTGAACTTGGCCAGGGCCTCGCTGGCCCTGAAAGCAAAGGATTCGTGGGTGCAAGTGAGGATGTGAGACACTCATGCATGGCCTCTGCACAACCTCGGTGAACTTGGCCAGGGCCTCGCTAGGGCTGCTCAAGTGAAGGGAGGAGGGTGTGGCTGGTCGGTGTGTGAGCAGCCGGCGGTCCAAGGTGGGGGATATCATTTGCAAGCAATAGCTTCTCAGACCCACTTGAGAAAGTGCGGCTCCTCACACCTTCAGGCCAGAACCAACAGGCCGCGNCANCCGGAAGGGNCGGCGGCACGTCGTCTTAACTCAGCCTCCGTCTCACTACCTCCCAAAACCATGCANTTGACACCNATCTGAAGAGCAGGCGAGCAAACGCACCGGAAGGGCGGCGGCACGTCGTCCTCACTCAGCCCCGCCTCTGCTTCCGCCTCGGCGGCAGTGGCAGAGATGGCGTGGTCGTGGTACACCTGTTGAGGGCAGAAGTGCAAGTGCATACAAAGAACGTCAGCACAGGCACACAGCAGCTGGGGAGATGCGTGGCGGTGGTACACCTGTTGAGGGGAGAGGTGATTGTACACAGGGGTAATTAGCGAGCAAGCATGTTGTGGCAGGGGCGGCGTGGACGTGGTACACTTGCTTAGTGGAGCAGAGGACGGTCCATCCATCAGGAAGCTGAGTCGAAGCGACAAGACAGGCCAATCTGTTTCACCGTGCGCGCATCTCGGCCACCAGACAGACCAGCAGAAAGGATGGGCGGCAGGAGCAATGGGCGCTCACCGTAGACGGCGGCGCCAGCCCGTTGGCGTCGACATGCGACACTGGGTGCATTGATTCAAGCACTAGAACAAACCTTCTGGGCTGATTGCACATAATGACTGGCCCCTTACCGTAGACAGCGGCGCCGACCAGACGGCGTCGACGTCCAGTGCGGTGGCTGCGACAGCCAGCGTGCGGTTCAGGCACGACTCCCACACAGGGGCACTGCGGGAAGGTAATGGGCATTCTTTTCAAAGCTGTGAGCACTGATTGCGAACCCTGAGCAGTAGTATGTGGTGGTACTGGCCATGTGCCAATCGCAGCATTATTGCATCCCGCACAGGAGCGATTCGAGCAATGCCGTCCATGCGGCAACAAGCACTGGAAGCAGCACCACAGCGGCGCACCTGTTGGGGACCTGCTGCACAAACTTGAACTCAACTGCCAGGTTGGCAGGCAACTCAACGTGTGCCTGCAGAGTTTGGGCAATAATAAAGAGTTCCATTTGATCAGACAGTCGCCATGTGACAGGACTCAGAGGCGGACCAACAGGCTGGCTGGCAAGCCGACATGCACGGGCCAAGTGGGAAGAGGGTTTGACTCGGATCGCGATGAGCGACAGTTCAAAGCTGCAACACTTGCGATGCACTTGCAGCCTGGCAGGCAGCAGCCGTGCAAGCGCAGAGCGCAGCGCACCTCCCACACGTTGCTCCCGTGCCATACCATCAGTATAGCAAGCACAGCAGAGTACAGCACGGCGGCACGATTGAGCAGCATCTGCTAACATGCCACATAACACAGCCGGTTGCAGCGCACCTCCCACACATCGCCCTCGTGCCACTTCATCAGCACCGCCTGCCCGCAGTCCCTGCATAGAGGCATAGGCAGCGTGCACCAAGGTCTGCGTATGCGTAACAAACAGCGTGCTGTCGCGGGTGCAAGACCATATCCCAAAAGGCAGCAGCCAGACTGCCATGCACCACACCAGCCATCGCTGCTCACCAGCTGGTCAGGGCCTCGGCGTCGCCCACTACCCTCAGTCAGCCTCACCCTGCCATGCAGCTGCCATGCACAACATGCACAAAAGCGTACTGAACCGCTCACCGAGGCGAGAGCCTCGGCATACCCACCACCCTCAACTCTGCCACGCAACTGCCATGCAGAGCATGCACAACAGTGCAATGAAAGCCTCACCAGGAGCCCAGGGCCTCGGCATCGCCCACCACCAGCAGCTCCTGGCCAAAGGGCACCCTGCAGCACAAGGAGTTGTAGCATGTCTCTCTCTGGCAGATGCACGCTGCCTCTGGGCCAGGGGCGCCCTGCAGGCAGGCAGCGGCAAAATGGCGGCGAGTGCGATGGCCGGGGCAACGGAGCTGGGAGGATGGCCGGCGGCAGCAGGGTGCGGCGGCGGCGTGCTGGGTGGTCCCAGTGGAAGGCATGGCTGCATGTGCAGCCAGCTGCAGCATAGTACATCCTGTGTACAGCTTGCGAGACCAGCAGGTGTGACGCTGGGCTCAGCTCATGCCCCTCAACAACGGCAGCTGCCGGCGGCTGCGCCGGCGCACGCACCTGCGCTGCACGCGGAACTGCACCAGGACGCTCGTTGCGTTCTCGGCAGCGGCGTGAGCCGCCTTGGGCTGCTTGCCAGACTCGGCAGACGCCAACGTCGGGGCCCGAGCGAGCGAGGGCTTGCGGGKTTGCGCGSGTCGCCGGCCGCTGCTACGCAGCGCCTGCCAGCCAGGYGCCGGGGGGCGGCTGATCACGGTGCAGGCCAGCATGCTTGCAGGCGGGCCGGGGCGCTCTACTTTTGAACTGGGGTTGCTCGCGCGAAGCGCCCTGCAGTCTGTGTCAAGGGTATTTGTCGGCCGACATGAAAKGGAGCGTAATGGTAGCAGCCGCGAGGAGTTTGGCGGCATGAGGTGCATCAACCCTGACGTCGCCCGGCTGGCGCCCATGCCGCACCCGCCGATTTAATTGTGCATGCATGCTCAGCCTCCCCACCAGAGCTGAACTGGCTAGCTATAAGTGGTGATGTGGCATGAAATGGTACCAGCTTGCGCCTGATGATGCTTGCCCCGAAGCCGCGCCACTGCGCCACCGCCCGCCCTTCATTCCTGAGGTGTCACCGCAGGCTGCGGGCGGTACCACACCAGGAGCTGCAAACTTGCAGGCAGGCAGCCGAGCAAGCTGTACATGTGGGGCGCAAACGGAAAATCAGGCAATCGTGCCACACGGACGGCACAAGGTGGGACACAGGCAGGCCCCCAGTGGGGTGTGCAAACGCACTTGCACTCGCCACTGCAGTTCAGCCAGCGGAGCGGCACAGCTTGCTGCCTGTTGCACCAGCGGCACAATTGCCTGAGCAACATCTGCGTTTCCCAACTTCTGCAGCTGCGTACTAGATGGTTGACCGCATGCCCAACATAGGGTGTTGGAGTCATGTCGCAAGCTGGCACTGCACCGCATGATTGGCCATGTGCCCTCTCGTCTTCTGCAGAAGCACCACAGCCTGACGTCAACTGCACCATAGCAGGTCTGCATGTAAGCCAGCCGGTCAAGCTGTGTGGTGGGGGCCTCAGCATACCTACTGGGATAGCTTTCATGTATGGCAGCTGCCCTGCCACGTCGCCCGCTCACCGCCCAGCGCGGCAACGGCAGCCAAATAAGCCTCCCTTCTCATCTGCTCCTCTCCTGCCAACTTCTGTGCATGCTCTCACTGCGGCTGACTGTCGCTGGCATCAACTGTTCCCTGCCGCCCGCTCAGGCTCCCCTCCCGGCCTTGCCGCACCTCTTGCCGCCCTCCAGCCGCCATGGGTGACAAGCCAAAGGGCATGGCTACCAAGGGTGAGTGCTTTGGGTGGTGCTGCACTGCTCACGGCCCTGCCGGCTGCCTGGGCAGGCTCCAGGCGCCTCGGACGTCTGCAGGCAGCCGCAGAGGGCGATGAAAAGATAGATCCGCGTGCAAGCAGTGCCTGCCACAGCTTGGCACCGTCGCTGCCGCCGCCACCGGTGGGACAGCGCTGCCGCACTCCCAAACTGGCGCCGCTGGCAGCGTCTCCATTCTGGCAGTTCTAACAATGGAAAAATGGCCCTGCTGCAGGCATCCCCAAGGGCCCTGAGATTCCGGACAAGAGCCAGGTGAGGCCGCTTGCCCGCCTGCCGCCTGGCCGCTGCCTCTTGAGCAATCTGTCGTATGTGCACCTGCCTGCGGCAGCAGGTTGGCGGCCTCGCAATCCTTAACTGCTCGAACATCACAAGGCACTATCTCTTCTTACCCACCTCTTGCACCCTGACAGGTGAAGGAGGGCGAGGGCCGCGGCGGCCAGCCCGGCCTGCAGCACGGCATGCAGGCGCAGCCCATCTCCGACCGCCTGCCGACCCAGCACGGTGAGTGCTGTGCTGTGCGGCGCTGCTGCGCATGCTATGGGTAGGGTGTTTCCCATGAAGGCGCAGCCTGTCTCGGACCGCCTGGCAAATCAGCACGGTGAGTGCTGTGCTGTGCTGTGTCCTGCTTTGCTGCCCTGTGTTGCGCAGTGCATGGTGTGGACCATAATGCAGCATGCAGGCGCAGTGGACAGCCCGTCGACTTAGCGTGTAGAGGGCCTGCGCTGTGCACGCCGTGCTGCGCTGTGCTGTGCTGCAATCCAACGGCAAGTTGCATGATGCTCTGTCCCCTGCAGGAGACCAGGACGTGCTGACGCTGGAGATTGTACCACTTGCAACACTGTACTACTAGTAGCCATCGCAGATACCCTAGTCATCACTTTCTTGCTCGCTGCTCTGCCCCTGCAGGCGACCAGGACGTGCTGACTCTGGAAACGTACCGCGGGGTGGGCAAGTTCCAGGGCAAGGTGAGCCGTGATGCAGCATGTGCAGAATCTGGCCGCTGGCTGGCATCAACGCGTGCGTCTGCTGCACGGTGGTGGTGTAGACAAACTGTGGTGGCACCGATGGCAGGCCGGTTTAAACCAGTGCCGCTCTGTGCCTTCCACTGCTGAGCTGCCCTTTGCATGCCTGCACATGTCTCATCCCAATGTGGTGCAGGTCGCCATCATGATCGGCGACGGCTTTGCTCCAATCACTGCACCACCCTGCTTATACCCTCTTCATTCGCAGGTTGCCATCGTCACTGGCGGTGACTCGGGCATCGGCCGCTCCGTGGCGCTGCTGCTTTGCTCCATCACTGCGCCTCTCTGCTTGCACTTGATGAAGCTTGTTACCACTCATTTGCAGGTGGCCATTGTGACGAGCGGTGACTCGGGTATCGGCCGCTCCGTGGCGCTGCTGTTTTGCTCCATCACTGCGCCTCTCTGCTTGCACTTGATGAAGCTGGTTGCCGCTCTTCAATCGCAGGTGGCCATTGTGACCGGCGGCGATTCGGGCATCGGCCGCTCTGTGTCGCTGCTGCTGGCTAAGGAGGGCGCCAAGGCGGTGGCCATTGTGCACACACCCAAGGAGCAGAAGGTGGGCTGTTGAAAAGGCTGCGTTTAGTTGGGCTGCAGCTGCTTTCCGTGCAACCGCTGCAACCCGCTGGCTGCAACACGCCGGCCAGGGCGGCATGTGCAACAAAACCTGCCAGCATTCGACCCAGTTGCCATAGCTGACCATTTATTGTTGAAGGAGGTCCTTGTCTGGCTGCCTCCCTTCCACTGCAGGATGCTTACGATGCCAAGCAGCCGATCGAGAAGGAGGGAAGCATCGGCGCTGTCCGTCCCCCTGTCCTCCCCATGCGCTCTTCCACTCACACTTTTGCATTTGCGCATTCACCCCAACTGCAGGATGCCGACGATGCTAAGAAGCTGATCGAGAAGGAGGGCAGCGAGGCGCTGTCCATCCCCTGCGACCTTGCTGAGGGAGAGGAGACGTGCAAGCGCATTGTCGACCAGGCACGTGGGCCTTAGTGCGCTGCAACGGCGCTGCACACCGTGTGGCCCTTGACAAGCACAGCCTAGCGCTTGCAGGCTGGAATGGCCCTGCAGTTTGTGACGAGCTGCAAGAATCCCTCCTGACCATTGCAGGTGGTTGGCAAGTACGGCAAGGTCGATGTGCTCATCCTGAACGCCGCCATCCAGGCAAGCTGGGGCGTGGGATTCGAGCTAAAGCAGCAGGCAGCGGCGTGGGCAGGAGGGGTCAATTAGACATATCAGCAGGAACCTACCAGCCACCCGCGCTTGGCGGCAGTTGTGCACGCCCTCCTGCTCAGCAGGTGTGTGCCGCAACCGGCTGAGCCTCAAGCTACTGTGCTGCCTCCCCGATTGNAAAAAAAAACTTGCCTGCAGTACATTGTGCCCTCCATCGAGGAGACGACCACCGAGATTCTGGAGGACACCTACCGTGAGTGAACCTCTTTTACTAGTTTGTCACAGTTTCATGTGAAGCCAGTTGAATACTCCTGCTGTTCACAACAGGCAACAACATGCATCGCCACCGCCGCTGGCTTTGCTGCTGCCTTAGCCTCAATCCGCCAAGTGCACTGCTGTTTGTCCCCATTCCTCAGGCACCAACATCTTCCCCATGTTCTACCTCACCAAGTACGCGGTGAGCCGGCTGGGAGCTACACCCTGTGCTGGGCTGCATGCCAACCGTCCGATGCGCAGTATCATTTCTTGCCCATAGGCAGCAGGCAAACTAGCTTGCCACACTTGTCCAAAGCTGTCCTACTTGACTGGCGCGCTGCGGCTTGCTTCCCACTCCCAGGTGCCGCACATGGCCCGCGGCTCCTCAATTGTGTCGTCCACCTCGGTCACCGCATACCAGGGCTCCAAGAGCCTGCTTGAGTACAGGTGAATGTGGGGGGCGCGAGCAGCTGCTTTCCAGTCCTGAGCAGGTCTCGTACAGGTTTTAGAGTGTTCAGCGAACTGCACCGTGCATTGAATGCACCAGCTGCTCCGCACTGCGCGTGACATGCACACAACCGTGGTTGCACGTCAGGGCTGGCGGCCTCCCATCAACGGATTTCTGTTCCTATCTGCAGCTCCACCAAGGGCACCCCTCTTGTCCGTCTCCCTCACTCTACCCACCAGCTGACTTGACCACCGTTTCGTTTCTTCTTGCTTGCTGCAGCTCCACCAAGGGCGCCATCATCGCCTTCACCCGCTCGCTGTCCCAGCAGCTGGCGCCCAAGGTGCGAATTGGGGTTGTGAGGCAGAGGTACCTCTGCCCCCATGCTAGCGGCTCGGGAGCAGCATTCTGGAGCGATGCATGTGTTGCAGGCGGCAAGCGAATGCACACTGTGGCTCAGTACAGCAAGCATGCAGCTGACTGTTGTGCAGTGCAGACTGTATTTAGAGCGCATAGGCAAAAGCGGCATATACTTTGTTTCACTGTGAACTGCAGCATGCTGCCTCCCCGCCCTTTTGAGTGCAGGGCATCCGTGTGAACGCGGTCGCCGCCGGTCCCGTGAGCATGCACGCATACTGCATTTGCCGCTGGCTGGCCATGCACAGCGAGCATGCAGCACGGCATGCCGGACGTACGTCCCATTTGCAACAGCAAGCTGACTGCATGGCCATCATCTGTTGAAAATCCCTCTGCAGATCTGGACGCCGCTCAACCCTGCTTCCCGCGAGGACGAGAACCTGGAGGGCTTCAAGGGCAAGGATGCCCCGCTGGGGCGCATTGGCCAGGTTGGAGAGGCTCGTTAAATGAGCATGTAGCCACAGCGGCTCTCTGCTGCGTAGCTGAAGTGGGGGCGTTGAGGAGGCACCGCTGGGGCGCATCGGTCAGGTGGGCAGCTGATGCTGCATGGCTATGCTCCATCACATTGAGTGGCAGAGTAGCAAGAGTAGCGTGAGCGGGGTGGTGCTTGGGATGGAGGGTTTCAAAGGGCAGTGGAGGCTTGCTAGGGCGCATCGGCCAGGTGGGTGGGCGGGGTGCTGTCGCAGGTGGGTGGGTGGGGTGCTGTCTCCCCCAGTCAGCTTATGTCTGGCCGGACTGGCCCCAGACTGGGCTACAGACAGGGCTGTTTTTTTCCGACGGTGGACCTGCACACCGCAGCCTGCAGTTGCTCAGACTGCAGCCAGCTGCTGTGTAATTGCTGCTGCGGCTGCGCAAGCGTAAGTTGCATGCGTGCATCACGAGCGCACCTGGTGNCCAGCCCCCTGAATACCACCTTCCCTTCCCTCTGCCTACAGCCCATCGAGGTTGCCACCTCCTGCAGCCCATATGGATATGCATGTGCACATAATGAGGTGTCCCCTCTCCTTGTCTTTTGCTGCAGCCCATCGAGGCCGCCACCTCCTACCTCTTCCTGGCCAGCCAGGCAAGTGGGTATACTAGATTGGCTGATCTGGGGGTGCTGATGGCTGCAAGCTGGGAGGCGATTGTGAAACGCTGCCACCCAGCCGGGAGCAGCGGCTGTGCTGATGGCAGCTGTGGGACCAGCTTGCATGTTCCTGCAACCTGAGCAAGCTCATTCAGGCAACCACCGTGCTGCCATCTCCGTGCTTTCCTCCTTTCCCCTCACAGGAAGCGAGCTACATGACCGGCCAGGTGCTGCACCCCAACGGCGGCTTTGTGGTCAACGGCTGAGCAGCAGCAGTCGCACCGGCATTCCTGCATCAACCGCAAGCCAGCCGCTGTGGTGCAGCACTGCTCTAGTGAGAAGCGGCGGTGATCGATGCCACACAGTTGCAGCGGCGGCAACCCGCCGAGCAGCTGCACCTGTTCAGGCTAAGCCGACTGTCTGTATATAGTTGAAGATCTAGCCCACTCTTGCATCGCAGTTGATTTGTAACAGACTTAGTGCCGGCAAATCTTAGAGGCAGCGTTTTCTGACCTGCTGCTGAGCTGCAGGCTGCTCTTCGTGTGCGTTGCCTGTGTAATATTGCCTGTGCAATATATGTGCAGGCTGCAGATGCAGATGCATTTCAACCTGTTCGCAGCCCAGATCTGCAATGCAATGCGCCCCCGCCTGCCACAATTGGCGCAGGCGCAGCGGCGACAGCAGCTGTGGCGGCGGCGGCGGCGGCAGCAAGGAGTGAGCGCTACCCCAAAAATAAAAATGCCACATCCCCCTGACTTAATACATCGGCATGGCGAAGCGCGCGGGGGCTGGAAACGAGTACTTGTCGCTGCCCCCTTTCTGGTCGTCCAGCTGTTTTGAAATCCGGCGCCGTAGTCCGTTCTAAAAGCAACAATTGAGTGCGATGCGGCAGTGCCGACAGGATGCGTGCTGTCTGGGCGGAAAGCGGTGCCGCCACTGCTCATTCAAGGCTCGCTGAGGCGGTAGAGCGTGCTTGAATACTGCGGAATAGGCTTGGTACGCAGTCAAGGGACCGGCAAAACCGCTCACTGCTGCATCGCAGCTCACCGCCGCTGCCGCCCGCTGAGCGCCGCGGCGCGCCGCTGGGCACGGTGGTCGGCAGGCAATGCCTGCGCATGTGAGCTCCGTGCCGAGCCCTTTGTTCAGATGAGGCTTTGAAGTGCAGAGTCAATGCACGGCACGCCGGCAAGCAATGCAGTTTGTTCAACTGTTCCTCTCAGCCATGGCGCTGCCCTGCCGCTCACATTGCCTGCGTGCCGACGGATGCAGCCCACCGGTCCTGCTGGTACCCTAGCTGATGTGCCTCTACAGGTGTCCCTGGCGGCAGCGCTGCTGCGGGAGGAGAGGCTCAGATGTGCAACTGGGCGCTTGTTTGGGAGAAAAATCAAATCAACCTTTTGGATGGCTGAAGCCGTCACAGGTGCCGCTCCCTGCCCATGCTGCGAGCGCAGCCGATCAATGGAGGCTGTGCAGCGTGAGTTTAACGACTCCCGCACTTGCTGCAGCAGCATAAGCAGGAGTAAAGCCACATGGCTTGCATATGTGCCCACCAGGGAAGCTGCATGCCATCGTGTCTGCACCCGCCAGGGGCTCCAGGGGCGGGGAGCGGTGCGGGCACCCGCCAGAGGTTGGGTAGAGATGGCGGCGGCGAGGCCATGAAAGCCCCCTGCTGCACATTTACCATGTAGCTGAGTGCGTCTGTGCATCTGAGTAAAGTAGCAATGGCCAGACCTCGGCGCCGCATTTTGTCGAGCGTGGCGCCCATGCCGCCAGCTGGCGGCAGGGGCGGCGGCAATTGAGGCGTGCCTTCTGGGCTCGGCTGACCGTTGTGCCGGCTCCCAGTCGGCCGCCACCGCCGTCTGCGCCTCGTCCCAGGCCTCCTGGTCCCGCCCCGGCCCAGCGCCCAAACCGCCCGGCYCCACCCTTTGCGCCACACCGCCGCCCCGTGGCCCAGCGCATCGCCGAGCCGCCCAGCGCACCAGAGCAGCCCGCCACCCTGCGCTTGGGCGCCTCTCGCCGCTTGCGGCCGGCCGCGCGGAGCACCAGGGCCACCAGGGCACCGCCAAGATGTACCCACCGCGTGAGTGCCGGACGGAGGCGCCTGCCTGCAGGGGCAGGGAGCCCTGGCAGCCTGCTGCCTGCCGCCGCCGCCCGCATGCCCGACCGCCGCCCTGGAACACGCGCACCCACCCCTGCCCTGTGCCCTGCAGTCATCCGCGAGCTGGAGGGCGGGGCCGAGGCGCCGACGGGTGCGAGATTGGGAAACTAGGAGGGTGTGCCTGGTCGGCTGCCTGCGCCGCCACTGCTCCCACCAACCCCCAAAACACCGCCGGATTGGGCCAACCTCACTGCCTCCCCAACTGCACACCCACAGGCTGGCGCCGGCTGGGGGACACGTGTGTGCGTGAGACGCTGCCGCGCGGAGATTCCGAGGTGGGCGTGCCAGCTGCTCTGCCGCCCGCCCTGCTGCTGCTTGCCAGCTCGCGCCGCTCCGCAGGCATTGGGAGCCTGCCACCAATGTCGTGCCTGCCCTCCTCCCACCATGCAGGCGCTGTGCAGCGCGATCGTCAGCGCCGTGCCCGTCTTTGAGGAGGCCAGCGGCCACAACCTGCGCCGCCTCATCTCCCGACGGGGCTGGAGGCATTTCTTTCGGGTGAGGAGCAGAGCGCAACTGGGCGGGCATTTCGCGCCCCGGGCCCCACTTCGAGTGGCTTTATTTGGCAGCGAACCACGCAGTGCATGGCGCATTGGCTAGCGTTGAGCACCCACACCTTGCTGTTCCACCCCTGCTCCAACTCTCAGGCGGTGCACCGGCAGATGGTGGAGCTGGCCTTCAAAAGCGGCCCCATCGACGCGGCGCTGGACCGCTTCTGCGCAGTCATCGACAAGGCGGCGGACATCCTGCCAGCAGCCCTGGGCCTGGTGCTGGGCGGTGCCCTGCACCTCCAGAAAGCTCTGCTGGCGGCCGACCTGGCCCACCTGAACAAGGTGAGGGGGGCGGCCTGGGTCGGCTGCCTGCAAGGGTGAGGCAGGGCACCACAGCAACGCTGCCGCTGGGCAGACCTGCGCGAACATATGTGCCTCTTGCGGCACGCCGGTCGGCCCACTAAGTGCACCCCACCCGACCAATTGCGCCTGCAGGCAGGCGCGCCCTCCTCGATCATGCGACAGCTGGAGCGCCACCAAGCAGCGCTGGAGGCGGCCATTCTGACTCGGTTCGAGCCGGCGGCCAGTGTGAACAGTGAGTGGATGCGCCAGTGCTATCTGCCATGCAGGACATGTTGTGGCCGGGATGCCAGGCTGCACGCTGGGCGCGCAGCGCAGCTGATCGTGCATGCAAACCGATGACATGTGCCCCTGTCATACACACCCTGGCCGCAGTGACATGCCTGCTACAAGAACTGCCAAAGCCGACAAACGAGTCGGACCCCGAGCTGAAGAACGCCTTCATACAACTCACGTGCCCATCAGATGACTTCCGCCTCACGTGAGTGCAGCATTGGGCTGGGGCTTGTGGGTTGTCGCAGGCCCTGTGCAGCGCCGCACGCCACCAACGGTACAAATCGCTGCCCGAGCACCCTCTCAATCGCATCTTCCCCTGTGCTGCCAAGCGCTGCCCCCTTCCCGCCCACGCTGCAGGCTGGGCAACGTGGCACGCCCCAGCACCGACCTAGGCCTCTTCCGCCTCAAGTTTGGCCCCATCCTGCGGCCCATCAAGGAGGTGATGGAGGAGGTGATGCGCGATGCCTGGTCCTTTGACCTGTTGGACAGGAGCCAGACCATCCACGTGAGGCCTTTCGGCTTGGGGATGATGTGCACGCTGCGTGCGGTGGCGGCGGCAAGCAGCCTGCCCGAAATGCAGGAGTCTTGGGGCGCATCTTTCAAAATCAAAGCGCAGCTGCTCTGGTTCGCTCATGAGCCTCCCCTGACCCCGTGTGTGATTGCTGCTGCAGGACCAGCGCTATGACGGGCGCATCTCGCCAGAGCTGGCAAGAATGGCACGCGCCGCACCTTCTGCCGTGCACACCCTCCACACTGCGACCAGCGCATCGCTGGTGAGTTGTAGCTGCAAAAGCAGGGAGTGGGGTCACATCAGGCGTCCGCTCAGCTGCCAGCATGCTGCCATCACTGCAGAGCTAGTGCTGCAAATGCGCTCAACGCTCAGCACTCAGCAAGCTGCTCAGCAGACGGGGTGCATTGAACATCCCTCAGCAGCCCGCCCGCCTTGCCTGCTTCCTGCATGCCATCACAGCCCACTGCAATCCGTCTCACTCCTCCACAGGTGGCGGCACAGTCGTGCCTGCGCGCCGGGCTGCCTGCCTGCGCGCGGTCGATCGCCCTGCGTGCGTACGAGGCACGCGGTGAGGTGGAGGCGCTGCTGGAGCTGTTGCTCGTGCTGGACCCGTGCCAGCATGACGACATGGGTATGGTGGAGGTGCAGCTGGAACAATTCGTCAAGGTGGGCACTCCCTGCCATTCAACGACACACTTCATTGCGGCATTGGCCGCTGTACGCCCGGTGCGCAGCCAATTTTCTCCCACCTGGCTCCCTCTGACATCTTCCCCGACGCTGCCCACAGTGCACGGCCATCGGCGAGCTGGGCGAGGCAATGTGGCAGAGCAAGCGGCTGCTGCTGGAGCGTGCGGGCACGCTGGAAGCCTGCGTGGCTGCCAAGGCCGGCAACGATTTTGACTGCCATGTACACCTCCGTGTGGTGCGGGACGGGGGCTTGGGGGTGGTTAAGGGGCCGTGAGCAGCCGGAGGGACGCATTTTCTTGCCTCTTTCCTGGTTTGCAGCTTGCATGAGGCTGCCTGGTTTTAACCGCTGGGCTGCTGCCCGCGTGAACGTGCAGCAATTCATTTACTAGTGACGCCTCGCCCACCCACCCGCACCCTCCTCGGCAGGCCACCGGACCCCTCAGTCTGTGCGTGGGGCAGGCCACCAAGGCGGGAGCCGCCTTCACACCGGAGTGGCTCAACAAGCTGACGAGCTGCGTGGATCGCTGCAACGAGAAGCTGGGCACCATGACCGACCTGGGGTGAGCTGCTTGCTATCAGCTTGCGGGAGGCGGCAAGTACGAGTGTGTACTGCCATGTCTGAGCGCCAGTGTTGCATCGGCTTTGTTCAAACGAGTTCAGCTGCAGCAAAAAGCTTGCACCCCAGCAGTCTCACGCACTCTCACTGCTCTTACCTGCCCTCTGCATCCGTTGCTTGCAGGGACCGCGCTGACTGGCTGAAGGAGTTCAGCGCCTTTGTGGCGGGAGAGGCGTACCCATTCTGCGCCGAAATCGAGCTGGTGCGTCTGCGTTGTTATGGGGCGGCACAGTATCGTGCAGCGGCTGCGACGGTGATGCAACCTCTAGCTGTGGTGCCATGAACACCCGTCCAGATAAACTGCCAGCTCGCCGTGCCTTCCGGCCTCCCTTGTACCTACTCGGTGCCACATGAACCAGTTGCCTGCGCCCTACATGCCCTCCTCCCTGTTGCAGCTGCTGTCTCCGCCCGAGGGCCGCCCATCTGGCGCCGCGCCTGCAGCACAGGCAGCGCCGCCGCCAGCTGCCACCCAGGCGCCCTCCCGCCAGCCCCTGGCCACCACATCAGCCCCAACTGCCGCGCCTGCCCATGCCGCCGAGCCAGCTGCTGGCAGTGTGCCTCCTGAGGCCGGCCAGCCTGCCGCCGGCCCCAGCCCCAGCCGTGCCCGCCGCGGGCACACCGCGGCGCCTTCCCGCCCGGATGTGCCTGCCCCCACTGCGCAGGCTGCTGGCGGCAGCCGCAGCACCAGCCGCAGCCGTGGCCGGCAGGCCGCCCCTGGCGCCGCTGCCAAGCGTGCCACAGCCGCGCACAAGGGTGGTGAGGCTACCGCGCAGCCGGCAACGGCGCAGGAGCAGCACAGCGGCAACAGCCAGACCCTGCGCCGCGTGACCCGCCACATGGCGGCCGGCAAGTGATGCGGCACAGAAGCAGGAGCAGCGCTCCACTGCGAGCTGAGCGGCTCAGGGCGATTGGTGCAGTGGAGCCGACCGGCACAGCAGGCGGTTGGCTGCCGCAGCATGTGCTGTTCGCTGCAAGTGCTGTGCTGCACCGCAGCATGTGCTACCTTGTAATCGCCATGCTGTAACAATGCTACAACGCTAGCGCTTCAACAGGTCAGCATCTGTACATGGCAAGTTGGCAGGCATCTGGGTGCAGGCAGCACATGCTAAACTGGCTGTTGTCTCTGCACTGGCTGCCAAAAGCGGCCAGCTCAATGTACGAGAACTGAAGGAGTGCAGTCATGTACTGGACTCCAGAGCCGCTTGCCGCTCACAGCTTGCTGGCCTGCTGCTGCTTGCGGGCCACCAGCCGGTCGCGCGACTTGCGCAGCAGGATGTGCACCTCTGCAGTTGGAAAAGGGCAGGGCAGAGACTTGGGGGTGCGTGGTGCTGCAGTGCAGCAGACCAAGGCAAGGAGTGGCACTGCATTGCGGCAGGCTGGCAGGGTGGGGTGCAAGCTGCAACTGGCGGGACTTTCCATGCACACAGCTGTCCATCCTCGGTGCAGCGGCGCAGGTCCACTCGTTGAAGCAGGGCCTGCACGTGCGCAACAGCCCAATGCTAAGAAGCGGCCACCCACCGTTATAGTGCGGGGCGCACTCCTGTCGCAGGCGCTGCAGCCAGGCTTGCAGGCGAGCGTGCGGCGCCAGCAGCTCTGTCATGACGGGACCCTGCAGGATTGTAGGCAGACGACGGCATGGGAATGGGAGCACCAAAACGCTGCTAGGAACGGCAGTGGGGACCTGCATTCACCACCCAGCAGGCATTGAGCTGCTCTAAACTTAGCTGCAGCCCACAGCTCATCAGCGGGCCACCAATGAACTATCAACAGCGGATCAACCTGTAAAACGATCTCAGGCACTGCCAACCTGCAACGCTCCGTCCAGCAGGCACAGCTGCTCCAGCTCGCAGCTCAGCAGCAGGTCGGCGATGGAAGGCCGAGGCTGGCCTGCCAGGAAAGGCCCCTCTGCCAGCCACACCGTGTCGATGGTCTGCAGGAAAGAAGCAATGGTAACAGGCAAGGATAGAGGCAAGTAGTAGGAGGCGGCTGCCTAACCAAGACCCAAGCCACAGTGCAGCCACAATGCCTCAGCACTCTGCCACTGACTTGCTGGAGACCTTGCATTTGCGACAGCAATGCCACGCGGGTGTGCTACAATGGCAGGTGTGCTGGGGATACATGGAGTGGGTGCAACAACAAAGATAAAGACAGCTGCACATGGAGGCAGGCCCCCACCCGCCCACCTTGAGCGCTGCCTTCAGTGTGGGCAGCCCATAGCTGGCCACCAGCTGCTCATCCCCTTGGAAGCCCAGGCTGCAAGGGGTCATTCGCAAGGATCGACCATTGGCAGGAGCAGGCTGCACGGTTGCAAATTGTATTGAGCAGCAGGAAGCATGGATGAGCTGGCGCCAGCTGCTGCATGACTTGGAAGCGCAGCTGCTGAGGCCGGCAAACCCATCCAATGACATTCCCTTCTGGCGTGTCTGGCTCGGTATTCGAGCTTCCCCTGTCTCACCTGATGCTGATGGCTCGGTTCCACACCGTGACCATGCTGCCCACCCGCAGCGTGCTGCCGTGCCAGTCCAGCACGCTGCACACGCGGGCGCGCGCCNGGGNCTCGCCTGCAATTGAGGAAAGGCATCAACAAAAAGCTTGGCACGGTGCGGCGTGCCTGCCGTGCCAGCCCAGCACGCTGCATATGCAGGCCCGCGCCCGCGGCTCATGCTGCCAGGCAGTTGCGGTTGCGTGGGAACAGTGCATGGCGCAGCAGCGGCCAACACAACAGGAGCCAGAGCAGCTGCAGGTTGACACGCAGCGGCACAGCTAAACCAAGCTTGGATTCGGCAAAAATGGCACAACAAAATTTAGCTTGGATTCGGCCAAAAGCAGCCTACGTGGGTACCAGTGGTCTGCTACTGAGCGCGTGTCACACAGGTAGCGCAGGATGGCGCCGCTCTCAGCCAGGCAAAAGTCGCCGTCCTGAGGCAATAAAGCACAAGCGGTGGAGGGTGTGTGGGGCGTCAGCTGCATGATGCCGATTGGAGGCAGCGGCAGATGGCGCTGCATGCCTCAAGGCAGTACCTGCCGCCCTGAGTCATGACGCAGGAACTGCAGCGACAGCCGCATTGTGTGGTTTGAAGCAAAGGCGCAGGAACGGCATGCCAGAAGTCCGACTTGCCTGCAGCGCGGGCACTTTGCTCAGCGGGTTGACGGCCCGGAACTCCGGGCTGCGCTGCTGCATCTTGCCCACATTGATGCGCACTTCCTCAAACGGGATGCCCGCCAGCCTGCCAGGGCAGCAGCCATGAGGGCAATGAGGGCAGATGGACGGCGGCGGCGGCGGCGGCAGCGGCAGCGGCGGCAACGCCAGACGGCAGCGGTGACCCCGATCGCGCGTCCCTCACTTGCAGAACAGCAGGCAGGTGCGCGAGGGCTGTGACATGCGGTCCACAAACAGCTTGAGCTGCGTGGAGGCCTCCATCGTGTCGGGCGAGGCGCTGGGGCTCAGGGGAACCTGCCGATCGATTGCCGGAGTGTGCTGGGCTCGTCCCGGGCGACCCAAGCGATGCAATGCGCAAGCTGACTCCGCTCGTCATCAGGTTTTTTGCTCGGGAGTCGCCATTTCGCTCCCAAACATGCAGCCCACATGGCCACGGGTGTCGCCGTCGTGGCAGCGGCACGTGCAAGCCGCCAGGGCCGAGCAGGACGGCGGCCTCCTCGACGCCCTCGCTCTGGTGCGCTGGGGGCACGCTGGACTGTTTAAAAGACGGAGGCGCTATCGGCATGGCCATGCACCAGGCCGCAGGCAGCCCAGAGCAGCCGCGACACCGCCCAGCTGCGGCAGACTCCCGCCAACCCGCTCACGCCCGTTGCGTGCTGATCCTCTTGCCCTCTGCAGGCCGTCATCGCCGTCGGCCTCCTGCGCTTCTGGGAAGTGCTGTCAGCTGCTGATGTAGCATTCCTGCTTGCCATCAGCGCAGCCAGCGCCGCCCTGCTGGCCTGGCGCCGCTGCGTGCCAGGCAGCGCCCACAGCTTTGCGCGCCGCCGCGAGCTGCCGGCAGTGCTGCTGCGTGTGGCCATCGCTGCCTCCCCCGCTGCGTGGAAGGTCACACGCCAGACCCTTGCGGGCGTGCCGCCCTACAGCAGCGGCAGCGGCAGCGGCGCGTGGAATGCAGCCGTGTACAGCCTGTCACTCGTCTTTTGCAGTTTCGGGGCCACCGCCAACGTGCTGGTGAGCTGGATTTGGGAAAGGCTGGGCAGGCGGTTGCATGGTGGGCATTGCTGATGACGATGACCGATGGATGCAGCTTGCCAGTGCGCTTTGTCTGCTCCCTCATGCTGCTTGTTGCCGCTCCATTCAGGCTGCTATCACCCATAGCATGAAACCCAGACCCACCTCCTACCTCAGGCTGAAGCGCTCCTGCTGCCACCCCACCTGCAATCCCTGCCCAGGCACTGGCGCGGCCCGTGCGCCTAGCCCTGCACATTCCGACTCAGGCCCTGGTCATGCTGTGCATTTGGTGGCGCACCCCTGGCATCTGCGAGGCCCCAATGCTGCAGCACCCGGCAGCACAGCGTGCCACAGCAGCAAGCTATGCAGCCCTCACCGCCCTGGTGCGACTGGGCAACCCACTCACCCTGCCACCTGGCGTTGCACTGCATGGACCAGAAGGGCAGTGCAGCGCGGTGCTGGCCCTTGCTGAGCTGCTGTTGGGCTTTGTGGCCCCAACCCTGGTGCTGGCTGCATCGGAGGCCGAGCTGTATCAGCGCTGGAGGCGGGCCTGGCTCAAGTGGCAGCGGCAGCAGCTGGGCACTTTGCCTGCCGACGGTGGCGGGAGCACAGCCGGTGGTAGCGGCGGCGGTGCCAGCGGCAGAAGGCCAGCAGCAGCATCTGTGGCGCAGAGACTTGAGCCGCCAGAGCAGCTGCACACAGAGGTGTTCCCCTGCTTGAGACCGCCCACCAAGGCGGCTGCCTGCTTGTATGATTTGCTGTGCCACCACCCATTCACCGAGCCTGCCGATGCTGCTGTCGCCGCTCTGACCGCCCTGCTGCTGACGGGTGCCGCCTGGCAGGCCATCCTGGCTGTCACACCGGTGTAAAGCAGCCGCGCACAGCTGTGGTTAGGATGCTTGTGCAAGCCAAAGTCTTGCTGACGGATGTGGTTTGTTGATGTTCCGACCAAAGCGGCAGCCCCGGGTCCGCCGCCCGGCTGGCGCTGGTGCTGACAGGGCTCGGTTGCCGGACTTGCAAGCAGCCAGCAGCCTTTGCAGTTGCACATACCTGCCAATGGCTCCAGTTCTCAGCCCTCCCGACCGCCCGCTGATGCCAACCAGCTGGGTCGAGCACGTTCGGGAGCGCAGGGCCCGAAGGGACGCAGGACCCATCGTAGACGTCATTGGACTTGTGAGAGGCTGCCTATTTCCGCTACGGTAGAGGCAGAGGCTGCGCCAATAGTTGTGGCGGTGCTGCTGCCGCCGCCGCTCGCCGCCGCTGCTGCGCTTAATATCGGCAGATCAACAGGCATCTCGTTTGCTGCCACACAGGTCGTCATCTTTGTGGCGCTTTGGCGCTTCCAGTCTGCACTGTCACCGGAAGTTGCAGCTTTCCTACTGCTGGCCATCGCCTGCCCGGCCGGCCTGCTGTGGTGGCAGCTTGCCCGCCCCGCTGTCTACCGCCGCCGCGCCACGCTGCTGCGTGCGGCGCAGCGTCTGGTGGTCACATCTCCAGCAGGCTGGGCGGTTGTGCAGCTTGCGCTAGGCGGGGCACCGCCCTATGGTCAAGGGGCGCTGCTGGACTACACAATGTTTGGTCTCACAGTGTTCTTCGCTTCCTGCGGCGCCGCCGGCACGTTCCTGGTGAGCTGAGGATGGCTTGTCAATCAATGAATATGTTTGCCAGCATAGCAGCAGATGCATTCGGTTGCAAGTTTGCCACGCTGACACCGCCGTTCGGCTGCCATTTTTTGCAGGCGCTGGTGTGCCCGCTGCCGCTCTGGCTGCACACGCCCACGCAGGCAGCCATGATTGCCTACGTGCGGCGCCACAATGGCGAGATGTGCGCAACCGCAGCGCTGCAGCACCCAGCCGCGCAGCAGGCCACTGCACCCACCTATTCAGCCCTCACAGCCCTGCTGAGCCTGCTGCCTCTGGGTGCCTCCGCACCGCCACGCAGCCCAGCGGGGCAGTGCGCCGCGGTGCTGGCGCTCGCAGAGTGCCTGCTCGGCTTCCTGTTGCCCTCGCTTGCCTTGGTGGCGTGGGAGGCGGGCATCTACCACCGCTTCTGCCAGCACTGGCTGGCCAGGCAGCGTGCAGAGCTACAGCAGATGCAGGAGCAGCCTGGAGGGGCGATGGCAGCGGAAGCAGCGGGCCCAAGCAGCAGCAGTGCCCAGGCGCTCCACGGCGGCCGGCTGCCCTGGTGCCCCACAAATGCTGCTGGGTGCTTGCTCCCACAGGAAGGGCCAAACCTAAACTTATGCCCATTTATTGTACTACCCAGCAACTCAGCAGCTGCTTTCTACCGCATGGTCCTTGCCTGCCGCCCGTCAGAGTTGCTCGATTTTGTCGCTCTGTCCGCCGCCGCCGCACTCCTGCTGGCGGCGGCGTGGCACGCCGTGCTGCTGATGGAGCCTGTTGACTGATTATTGCAGTGCATTATGCTACTGTGCTATGCTTTGAGGGAAATGTAACCGACCAAGTGTCTGCCTATAGCGGCAGGCAGGAGGGCGCGGTGCCGCTGCGCTGCCGCCGTGCTCAGGCTGACTAGGACCGCCGCCCGCCCGCTTAGAAAAAGTTCACGCTCCTAAATTGTGCTGCTTCCCAACCGTTGTGCAAGTGAATGACACCTCTGCTGAGGTCCCAAGCGTGCCCGGCCGTGTCCCCAAGCTGGGGCGAGCAGCTTCGGGCCTGCAGGGCACGCCGAGAAGCGGGGCAAACGCTCGACTGCATTCTGCTGGTGGGCAAGCAGCTGAAGGGAGCAAACAGCGCGAAGGGCTGATGTCAACTGTTGTGCCTCCCCGCCGCCGCCCTCGCCAGCTGGCTGAGGCCGCACTGATGAAAGCGACTAAGCAAGTGCACCCTCCACCCCCCTTCCAGGCCGTCATTGGCGTGGCGCTGCTGCGCTTCCAGGCGGCGCTCTCAGCGGCAGATGTGGCACTGATGCTGCTGGCGGCGGCAGCCTCCACTTCCATGAAGACCTGTCCTATCCTTGTCCTATGCACGTCCTACACACCATAGGAAACACACCAGCCGTCCTACCCCCCTTCCTCAGCCGTCCTANCCCCCTTCCTCAGCCGTCCTANCCCCCTGCCTCAGTCCTATCCCCATAGGATGCCCTCAAACAAAACGCACAGCTAATGGTGTAGGGTGTGTGTTTTAGTCCCCATTTGTACCGTACAAGACGGCGTCTGCGTGTTTGCTTTGGGCCCTCACCATGCCAGCCACCTGCCCACACAGCTTTCTCAACCCCATTTTAAGGGCTCCTATTCAACTCAACAAGCCATCTTGCCATCAAGCAGTGCACTCATATTCCAGGAACACCCCCAAACCCAACATCCATCTTCTTTTGTGTGTGTTGATGCTTGCCAGGGAACGGTTTATGCTTTTGCCAGCCAGACTGCATTGTACCCAGCGTGTGTGTCTGCTTGTCACATGGCCGTGCTGACCTGTGAATGACATGCCTTCTAGATCGCTTCTCTTGTTGCGCTGGGTCTGCCAGTTTACACGTTTTAGTACGTACAGTATGGTACATATTGCTGTGTGAAATTCGGACCAACGGTGCGTGAATCATACAGCAGGAAGTCAGTGCGGAAGGACAAAAGTGCTGTTCGCAGCAGCTGCCGCCCAGCATGCGTACTGCATCGCACCCCTGCCGTTCTGCATGCCATGCGCATGCTGCTTGCAGCTGCTGTGGGGACGCGAGGCACCACAAAAGCTGTGCAGCCATATGCTGCGCCGCCACTTTGCGAACGGGCGCCTGCTGCAGCACCGCTGACCTGTGTTGCATCAGGCGCTGCCGCTCATGAGCTGCTGCCGCTCAGCGGATGGGGATGTCGGCGGGGCAGGCATCCGGGTGCGCCTTCACATGTGCTAGCACCTCCTCGTATTGCTCCCGCACTGCAGCAGAACGAATTTGGAGATGATTGTGTGGGTGCAACCGCAGCCAGCATTGGCAGAGGCAGCAGCAGCAGCACAGAAGCGGAAGCAGCAGCAGCGACAGGGCAGCAGCCGCTCGTCTCAACCAGCCGCCATTGCCGGCAGCAACATCGTCCAAACCCCATGGGACAAACAACTCACGGTGCCAGGGCATCTCTGCATACACATCGGTGAACATGGCAGACAGGGGCGGCTTGGGCTCCTTCTGGGCCGCCGCTAGGGCCTGAACCACCTCACTGCACAGGTGGCAAGAGCACGCAGGGAGAGCAAACGGTTGGAAGGGCGCGCTGATGAAGGGGCATATCTGCCTGTGCACTGCGCTACAACTTGCCTCCTGCTGCACCAGCCTGCACCCTGAGATGCAGCCAGAATGGCCTGCAGCATGCACACCGTCCTCGCCGCCCACCTGCGTGCTGCTGCCCGGGCCTCCTTGTCCTGCTCGTCGCTCCACCAGGCCTGCTGCACCAGCCAGAGCTGGAAGCGAGTGACCGGGTCGCGCGCCCGCCACGCCTTCATTTCCTCAGCGGCGCGGTACCTGTGCAGGACAAGGCAGGGAGTGGCAGATGTGTTTGCAACCTGGGTCCACGTGCACATCGGCGCTCAGCCCCAGCGGCAGCAAAGGCAGCTCAGGCGAGCAAGCCATGCCTGAATGCACTGCCAACAAAGCAGAGAGCATCAAAACAGCAGCCCGCCCACCGGGAGCTGTCGTCTGAGGTCGAATGGTGGCCGCTGCGGTAGCTCATGGCCTCGATGAGCACAGGTGCCTGCAGGAACAATGGCGCACCGGGTTGAGTGAGCATGGGCCCTGCAGTGGTACTGCACTGCTCCTGCTGCACGGCTGCTGAACGCTGAACACTTGCGCACACTGCGATCCTCACCCACAGCGGTAGCAGCAGCTGCATGCAGCTCAGCTCTGCGCTGTTTGGCTTCATGCCTGCTGCTTCACGAGCTACTTGCCTGCTGCTCTGTCGCCACACGCCGCGCCTCCTTGGTTGCACACTAGTGANTTCCCCCCAAGCAGCACTGCACGATTTGATCTGAACCGCTCACCTGCTGCTCTGTGGCAACCCGCCGCGCCTCCTTGGTTGCGCAGTACACTGCCCGAGCATCGCCGCCGTCCACTCGCAGGCTAGCGATGCCGTAGCCGGGACCGCGTCCCGCAATGCCATCGCCTGCACACATGCGGGTAGAGTAACCCAACTGAACTGGGTGGCAAAGAATGGGAGCAGCAGTGAATGCTAGTGCTGCAGCCATGCACAAACAAAAATGTGACCGAGCAAACTGAGTGCACCTCGGTACTGGTCGGTGGCGGGGGTGGATGATGCAATCATGCCAAGTCTGTCAAGCCAATGCTGCAAGGCAGTACAGCCAACCCGATCAAATGAAGCAGCAGGGCCACACCTCGGTACTGGTCGGTGGCTGGCGTGGAGATGGCCCACCCGTTGTTGCGGCAGATGAAGATGATGGGCACCTGCAGGGAGCACGCCACTGCCTCATGAGGCATCGGCCATGCCACATGGCCGAGGTGTGGCTACCAACATGCCAGGGGTGCCAACAGAAGCACGTCATGCTTGCCATGCCAGCAAACGCGCATCACGCAACAGCAGCACAGCAGCACAAATGGGGCCCGCACGCAAAACTGATGAAACACGCACCGACAGGGTGNCCGCAAAGTTGACGGCGGCATGGAAGTCTCCCTCCGAGGCGGCTCCCTCCCCAAAGTAAGCAACCGACACCGCAGGTCGCTTGTCCAGCTGCGCACAAGAATAGGATGAGAGCCTCCGCAGCCGGGTTGGTTGAAAACAGCAGGGTGAGGAGGTTTCATCATAATGATGAGGCGGCCCGTAGGTCGGCTTGCCATGGCATGCTGCCACATGACATGCCGCCACATGCCATGGCATGCCAGCCACATGGCGTGGCATGCCAGCAACATGCCATGCGCAGGGGCAGCTTGCCTTGATTGCATAGCCCGCCCCCACGGCGTGCGGCAGCTGGGTGGCCAGCGTTGAGGAGATGGTGTGGAAATTCAGGTCTCGGCTGCCGTAGTGGATGGGCATCTGCAGATGAGGAGGAGAGTGGGCAGACCTGCCTTCCTTGAGCAATGACATGGCATTAGAAGGCCAGAGACACATGATTGTGGGGTGGAAGTTCAGGTCGCGGCTGCSGTAGTRGATGGGCATCTGCAKRTGANGSANGAGMRTGRGCRKRCCNTGMSWKC
>JADXDR010000077.1:281618-302807 GCA_025026875.1 Chlorella ohadii
GCTCCCAGCCGGCGCCAGCCGCGCCGCTGCACCCACCGGCCGCGCGGCCGCGCTGTTGCCGGCATCTCGTTTGGCTTTACTGGCCGCCTCGGCTTTGGTGGCAGCAACCGGCTGCAGGTCTGCTCGGATGCATGGTTGTGATGCTGTCAGCCCCAGCCGTCCCAGCCGTCTACCGCACTCGCCGCCGCTCTGATTCTTTCCTCTGCCCCCTTGCTGCTGCTGCAGGAGGATTTCGACAAGGCTGCTGGTGAGTGGGACATTCTTGGTACCCCCTCAATAGCTGCAGGCCGCAACACTGGGCGCTGGGTTGGCAACGAATATTGCCGAGTGTTGCGGCGGCCAAAGGGGCGGGGGTGGCGCCAATCTGGCCGCCTGCAACTGCACTGCACGACCCAACCAACCATCTTCGCTCAAAGCTTGTATTGCTGCCCTTGTGTGTCTGCAGAGGAGGCCAAGGGCCTGCCCGACAACACCAGCAACGACGACAAGCTGGCGCTGTACGGCCTGTTCAAGCAGGTCAGTAGTTTCAATACCGCACCATTTGTTGGAAGCTTGTGGCGGCAGCAGTGCCTGCTTATCGTGCTTTGGCCCTTGCCACAGCACGGCGAACTGGCGGTGTACGGCCTGCCAAGAAAAAGCAGCGCGCATGTCTGGGCGTGCGCATTGACTTGCTTGATTGCTTTGCTCGCTCCCCCACCCGGTTGATCGCCGTCTGCTGTGGCAGGCACTGAGGTGCATGCAGAGCATCGCTGCTGCGCGCTGGCCTTCACCGCAGCCGCATCTCATTCCATCCAAAATTGCTGCTGTCTGCTGCTTGGGAAGTTGTGCACTGCCCTGCAAGTCACCGCGCTTCCCTAGCTGCCCTTTGTTTTGCAGGCGACCGTGGGCGACAACACCACCGACCGCCCCGGCTTCTTCGACCCCAAGGGCAAGGCCAAGTGGGACGCATGTAAGCCCTCCATTTTTCACGGTGTTTTCATTTGCTGTATGGCTGATGAGGTGCACTACCTGTGTGCTTCTTCGGCACCGAGGGCAAGGCCAAGTGGGACGCATGTGTGGCTCCTTTCTCTCCGCCTGGTCTTCCTGCTCGCATGTTGCCTGGGTCTGTGTCTCCTGCGGCTGGCTGCAGGGTGCCCTATGGTTGCGCCGGTGTGGCATGCGGCGTGGTCCGGCCAGCCAGCTGCTGATCTGCTGGCTTTCGTCTCCTCCCTGGCATTGTGCAGGGAAGAAGGAGGAGGGCAAGAGCAAGGAGCAGGTGGGTCGATGGGGGGCTGGCACCGCTGCCAATGAAACGCTGGGGATCAGGGCTGGGCGGGTGCTCGCAACTTGTGGGCGCTGCGTCAGTCGGCACGGCGGTTGGCGATGCTGCGTCGGCTGGATGCCCTTCCATGCGCGGCAAGCCGCGTGGGGCTGCCCCATCAGTCGATGCACGCACTTTTCTGCAGCGCACCTCCGGTGTAGCACCCAGCCTCTGCCAAAGCCTCGCCTTCCTCCGCATCAATCCCTCTGTGCTGCAGGCCATGCAGGAGTACATTGAGCTGGTGGCGCAGCTGAAGGCCAAGTACGCCGCATAGGAGGCAAATTGGTGGTGGCCCGAGACAGCCAGCGTCAGTCTGGCCCGGTGCAGCCAAAGGCGTGCTGCAGGCCATGCAGCCGACCGCTGGCAATCATCGCCCCTCTCGCTAGTCCAATGTGTTTCCCTATGCCGCTTCGCCTCTGATATTCTTACAGTTGCTGCGCTGTATAGCTTCCCGCGTTTGTGAGACTGAGACAGATGCACACGAGCCCAGCGACTGCTTTGGGTTGCAGCACACACTGCAGCAGAGGCGTCACCTGAGCTGTGGCCTGCGGGGCCAGCGGTACCCCTGGCAACCCAGCAAGCGCACCCAATGGTGCGGAAGAGAATCATTCAACTGCCATCACACATCATCAAGGCGTGGTATACATCAAGAGCAAAGCCGGCAGTCGCCGCTCATGCTGCTCCTGCTGCGCCAGCCACGGCGGCCGCCGGCGGGCTAGAAGAAGCGCCAGTACAGCGCTCCTGGCTGGCCGGTGGCGCCGCCCCGGGTGAGGCAGGAGGGCAGCGGCGGCNTGGGGGTCACCTCCTGGCCCCGGCTGTCCACCTCGATCTGCATGTCCTTGCCTGCGGCCACACATAGTGAGGACAGGGGCAGGGGTGAGCTGGCTGCCGCTGCATGCAGCGTGAGGCCAGTCAAATCAAATGGAGTGTCGCATAAGCAGAGCAGTGCCCCACCTGGCGCCAACTCAGCCGGCAGGCGGCACGCACCCGCGATGTTGGCCACCACTGCGTGGCGCGTCACGCGCAGCTGCATGGCCGCCCACGCCTTCTCGGTGTAGCGGGTGGCATCCTCCCGCGTGGCAGCGGCGTCCTGGTACAGCAGCACAGTGAACAGCTGCAGGCGCGTGCACCCCGCNAGGCTGTGGCCCACGTCCTGGCCGCTGCAGGGAGGGCAGGTGGCATTAGCACAGGCAGCGGCATGTGGGTGGGGTGGAGGGACGCTGCAGCACATGCATGAGGCAGTGCAGGCCACGTGGCAACCTGTGCTCCGCCCTGTGCTGGGCAGCCAGCTGGAAAGAGGCCTTCTCTGCCTCCCTGCACCCACAACCTTGCCAGCGCACAACTCACTCCAGCAGGTGGCGGTCGCTCTGCTGCAGCAGCTGCTGCAGCGCCGAGCGCAGGTAGGGCACAGCGGCGGCGCGCCCGCCAGCGCTGAGCCACAGCATGGCCGCAAGCAGCTGCACGCGCCGCTCAGGCATGGTGCGGCTGCATGAAGTGCAAGTGGGAAGGACAACAGCGTTGCGGTGGCCTCGCATTGCCTGGCGCACCCAGCGGTCAGGGCTGGCAGCCAGGAGGGGATGGGAGGGGAAGAAGGTGGGCAGGCACCCTGCAGGCAGCATGCACAAGCAGACACTGTGGCAGGCGCCGCTTGCCTGGCGCGCAGCACCGTGCGGTGCTCCCTGGTGTGCTTGCGGCGCAGGATGAGTGGCGCGGTGTCCACGCTGTCGCCCACGCCCTCAATCATCACACACAGCGTGCGCAGGCTGCTCAGGCCTGCGATGTACTTGCCCACCTCGCGCTGCGGGGCCGGGAGCGGTCAGCAGTTCTGCACTAGTGAGTTTGCAGCTGGAGAGCGCAGCAAGGGGAGTGTGGCACGGCGCCTGCTGCCCTGGACTGACACCCCACTGCCCCCTCACCAGCCGCCCCACGTCGCGCAGGCTCAGGGGGAGCTGCGTCAGCAGCCAGGCAAACTCCTGGAGGAAGGCGGTTTTGGTGCGCTGCAGCCACGCCTCGCCGATCTCCTCGCTGCAATCCAGGCAGTCCAACCCATCACTCGCGCACGCCAGCTGGCCGGCTGTGGCGGGCGCAAAGTTGACAGGGCGCAGCAGCTCTGCCAGCTTGCCGGTCGGCTGCAGCAGGACGGCGGGTTGTGGGGGCAAGCTGGGGGCAAGCTGGGCGGCGGAAGCAGTGCAGATGCGCAAGCACAACCTCACAGCGCGCACCTCGTGATGGCACAGCGCGGACATCAGGTCCAGCAGTGAGTCGCCACAGCCGCCCACAGAGACCAGCACTGGCTGCGCCTCCTCGGCGCCCGGCAGCTGGCAGGCGGTGAAGGAGGCAGCGGCTGGCTGTGCGGGGCGGCCCTCGCCGGCCGCTTGCAGCCAGAAGCTGGGCTCCTGCCCCGGCTCCGGCTCCGGCTCCAGCTCCGGCTCCGGCCCCGGCGCTGGCTCAGGCTCCGGCCCCGGCTCCGGCCCACGCTCCTGCTCTGCACGTGCGTGCGGCCCTGGAGCAATGAGCTGGCGCAGCTGCTGCTGCAGGGCCGCCACCTGCTGCCGCAGCTGAGCATTGTCGCTGCGAGCCGCCTCCAGCTCCTGCGGCACCGCACACCAACGCAGCCAGGCAGGCTCAGAAGTGCTGGGAAGGCCACCTCGTGTCCTGTCGCCTCCAACTGCGGCACGGCAACCATCGCCCGCAGCTGGGCTTACCTGGTGCCAGCGGTCAGTCTGAACGCGGCTGTGGCGCAGTGCCGTGTTGAGCTCATCCACCTTCTTCTTCTCCGCCTCCAAGGACTGCTGCGCGGACCGCAGCGTGTCCTGCACAAGGGGCTGCGCGGGCGGGTGAGAGCAGGCACGGGATGCAAGATGCCCAGCGCACCGTGGAAGCCCCCAGCGCCCCCATCGCGCCTGCGAGATGTGGGCGTGGCGCAGGATGCCCTTTACTTTCTGCATTGCACAGGGGAGGGGGCATGCCGGAGCACGGGTTGGCAGCAACCAGGCGCGCGGTGGGCGGCGGCGAAGGCAGCGGCGGCAGCTGGCCAGAAGGTGCCGCTGGCCCGGCACCTCTGTGACGGCGCTCAGCTCATCCACTGCTTCCAGGCACTCCTCGGCGACGTTAGCACGCAGCGGGTCCATCGTCGTTGCGCCGCCCTGCCGTCGTTGCGCCGCTCTGTCGTCTTGGAACACGGGCGCAGGCAGCTGCAGCAATGTCTGTTCCGGCGGAACGACTCAATTCGAGGGAGCGTCGCAAACCGCCATTATTGGCGCTGTCGCCAGGTCGGCGGCGGCGGTCACTGCATTGCCACAGGCCCACCGCCTCGTGTTAGCGTCCGCTGTGAATTACAGCTCGCCACATGGGAGCAGGGGCTTAGGCCAGCATCTCGCTGAGGTGAGCACCTGCAGGCAGGGCCGCCGACAGCGTCACCAGTCGCCGGTGCTGCCGCCGCTCTTTGCTCATTGGCAGTATTATTGTTGCAGCCGACACACAACATACCGGCATATGGCCATGCACTAGCAGCCGGCCGCCGGTGTCCACTTACTCTTCCTGGGCAGCCATGCCATCACATTCACAATCCGGCGAAAAGGCGTGCTGGAGATTGCAGGCGATTGATGACACCACTAGCTGGTGGCCCTCAGGGCCCTGGCGGCCATGTTGAGTGTAACATGGGTGGGGGCACTTCCCGTGCCGACCGCCCCTACAGTCAGTAGTGGCAGCTGCAGCAGCAGATAACAAGGGTGCCGAACTCAGCTGCTGGCCTCGCTGTCACTGCTCTCCTCCTCCTCCTCCAGCACCCTGGTGCGCCTGCCAGGCCTGCTGCGTGTCGGCCGAGCTGAGGAAGCCGGCTCCCTGCTGCCGATGGGCTGCCCGCCACGGCTGCGGGCGCTGGTGGCAGGTGCTGCGGTGCTGGCCGTTGCGGCAGCTGATACACCAGCGGCGGCGGTTGACACCCCAGCGGTCGCGGTCGCCGTGGCAGCCGGCCGCGGCGGCCGCCATGTTGCACCTCGGCCGCCGCCGCCGCTGACGCCCAGCATTGCCAGCAGCTGCTGCTGCACCGCCGTGCTGGCGCCCTTGGTGCCGCCTACGGCGCGCTTGCGTTTGCCGCCAGCAGCGCTGCCTTCTGCCGCCTCTCCATCCGCTGCTGGGTTGCCCTCCTCGCGGCCGACAGCAGCAGGCACGTGGCTGCTCACAAACGCCAGCAGCGCGTGCCGAGCAGCAGCCGGCAGCTTATCCAGCATGCTGCCGCTGGTGCCACCGCCCCCACCGCCAGCTTGCAGCTGCGTGTGCAGCGCCGTGAGCACCTTGGCTGATGGCTGCATGGCGCGCAGCAGGGTGGCGGCAGCGGCCAGGGAGCCGCCGTCTTGCTGCTTGACGCTGGGTGCCCTGCCAGCAGAGCTGCCGCTGGCTTGTGCGGCAGCCAGCAGCGCCTGCAGCGCTTGGCTGACCAGCACGTCCCCTCGCAACTCCGCCGCCGGCAGCAGGCCGCGTGCAGGGTCGACCAGCGCCTGTTCAGCACAAGGATGGGTGTGGGTGGGCAGGGGGGGTGGCGCTTGTGACATTGAGCATGGTGGCACTTGTGGCATTGAGCAGCGGCCTTGAGCGTGCCCGAAAACCTGGTGCATTTGAGGACAAGCACAGATTGCTATGACACCGCGAGCATAACAAGCTGCCACTTGCACGAATGCAATGCCTCCTCACGCCGCCCACTGAGCTCACCTGCGCCAGCGCCACACGGCAGCCAGGTGGTGTCTGGTGGAACAGCGCCATGCACAGGCGGGCGCGCTCTTTGGGAGCAGCAGCTCCCAGCATCTGGCGCAGGGCGTGCTGCACGAGTGCCACTACCGGCGGAGAGGCGGCTGCTAGGGCGCAGCCCAACGGGCCCAGCATGCCCTGCAGCTTGAGCTTGTTGCGCAGCAGCAGGCGGCAGTAGGCGGCGGCCGATGCTCGCGACAGCTGCTCCTGCTGCTCAGGAGAGAGGGTCTGGTGGGCAGCGTGGTGGATGCCGTCTGCTGGCTGCTGCGCCTGCTGTGCCTGCTGTGCCCCAATGTCCTGCTGCTGCTCGGAGCCTGCTGCTGGCTCGCGTGCTGCTTCCACTCCGCCTGCCCCGCTGCTCTCAGCTGGGCCGCTGACCTGCTCCTCCACCAAGACAGCAGGCCCCCCAGCAGCCTGCCCAGCAGGCGCCATCAGCCCGCCAATGAGCAGCAGCCGGTCGCTGTAGCGGTTGGGGAAGGCCTCGATGGCGTCCGCCAATAGAGCCACCGCTGCTGCCTGCACTTCTGGGGCTGCGCTGCCGCCACTGCTGCTGCTACCGCTGCTGCCGCACAGCGCAGCCTCTGCAAGAGCCACGGCCCGCTGGCTGAGCGGCTCAGAGAGCAGGGCCAGGCGGCCCAGGGCACGCAGGGCAGCTGCCTGCAGGTTGAGGAAAAGCATGGCAGAGTAAATCATTTGAGAATACGAGCTGAGCGTGAACCAAGCCACTGGTAGCAGTTCAGGAGCCAGGCAGGCAGAAGAAAGGACACTTGGCTTCGTCCCCAGCCTGAAGTCACCCCACTCTCACCCGCACAGCAGAAGGCAGCGCTGCTGCGCCCGCTGCGCTGCCACGCTCCTCCTCGCCATCTGGCACCTCTAGGCCCCCAGGGCCCCCGGCCAGCCGCTCCAGCAGCGGCAGGTAGCAGGCAGGGGCGGTGTCTGCTGCCTCAAGCAGCGACTCCAAATACCGCTGCGCCGCTGCCTCGCGCTCGGCAGCCAGGTGCTCTGCTCGCATGTAATCATCTGCTGCTGCTGCCGCCGCTGCTGCTGTTGCAGCTGCGCCTCCCTCCTGGGCAGCTGTCAAATTGCTCCCTGCCTGGTCCGCGCCCACTGGCTGCCCGGAGCCCATCCACCATTCTTGAGCAGGGCGCAGCGGCCGACCAAAGTGGCTAGTCTGACCTGCCGCCTGCTGCTGCTGGGCCTGCTGCCGCTCCCGCTGTTCCGCCCCTGCCACCAGCTGCTGCAGGAAAGCTGCCTTCTGCTGCTCATAGGTGGAGGCTAGGCCACCCAGCAGGTTAAGCAGCGCCACCAGCGCACTCTGCTGCACCTGCTGCTGCGTATTGACACCTTGTTGGGCTGCAGCTGTGCCTCCACTGCCCCCGTCGGATTGGCCGCCTGGTGCTGCTGTGTCATTGTCGCCTGTGCTGTGCAGCGGGTAGCCATCTGGGATCCCCAGCTGCAGCTCCTCTGCCCCACCCAGGCGCAGGTGCAGATCAGGCAGCTCTGCTATTGCTGCGACCTTCTTCTGTGGCTGATCTGCTGCCGCCGCAAGGGAGCGCAGCAGGTGGAGCGGAGTCTGGGCGGCGGTCGGCAGCACAAACACTGCCTGGAGGGCTGCCTGCCGCAGGCTGGGGCTGCAGCCAGGGTCGAGCAGCAAAGCTTGCAGGGCCGGTAGGGTGGCATGGGCCAGTGCCAGAGTGGCTGAGCCAGCGGCTGATGGCTCCTCATGATGCTGGCTGCTGCTGCCATCAGCCGGAAGGCATGCTGGCCCAAGCTGCTGCCACGCCAGTGCCGTGCAAGCAAGCAGCCGGCAAGCAGCGGCGCTGTTCTTGCCGATGCCAGCCTGAGCAATGTGCTGCAGGCCGGCCAGCAGGAGGCGGGCCTCCGCCAGGCTGGCAAGTGCATCCCTCTGTGGCTGGTCGCTGAGGGGCCCCAGCACCAGCAGTGCGGTGGCGGAGCTGAGCAGCGTCTCTGCCCGTGCGTCACCAGCAGCAGCGCCTGCGTGGGCGTCCAAGCCTGCACCCGCTGCCTCTGCGGAGCCGCTACCTGCCGCCTGGTGGCGGCTGCTGCTGCCATCACTGCACAGCGCATGCAGCTGCCCATAGCATGCCCGCACAGCGCTACCCACTGCTGCTGCTGTGGCGCCGCCACTGCCACGGGCCACCACCTGCTGCACCGCCTGCCGCAGCTGCTGCAGCTGCGGCTCTTTGCACTGCTGTGCGGCTGCCGCCAGGTTGCGCAGCAGCAGATCTTCTGATGGGCGGCCCGCTGAGGGCGGCAGCAGCAAGTCCAGCACGGCGGCCTGCAGCTGTGCCTGGGCAGCCGGTTCGCTGGCACCGGCTGCCAGTTGGAGCAGGTGTGGCACACCAGCCGCTGAGCTGCTGGCGGCTGCCATGCGCAGCACCGCTTGGCTCAGCGCCTGCCAAGGGTAGGGGGGGGNTGCAGATGTGGGATGTGAGATGTCTGCTCGCCATGAAAAAACCATTGGGCATGTATTGCATAGCAGCTGAACAGAACCTGTCAATCCCGGGCTGCCCGCCCCGCATGTAGCCAAGCAGTATTGGCAAAGAACAATTCTGCGCTTACCTTCAGCGTGTCCTCGCCAAGGTGCAGCGCTGAGTCGGGCCGCACTCCCAGCAGCTGGGCAGCCAGCGGCAGCACGCCGTCTGCCAGCTCAGCGGCAGCTGCGCGGGACATGCCGGCCGCTGGCTGCAGCAGGGCAGCCAGCAGGGACACTGCCTTCTTGCGAACGCTGGGGCTCTTGTCGCACAGCCTGCGGGGTGGGCAGGCAAGCGGAAGTGTTGCGGTCCAATCAGAAATGGGCATTGGTGCAGATCATTTGCTCATGCCGCTCATCTGCCAATAAGTTAACAGGCCTGCCGCAAGGTCCAGTTCAACCGCTTGGCACCATCACACAATGTAGTCTGCAGCCTACCTGCCACGTAGGCTCTTCAGCAGTGCACTGCTGTCGCTGCCGCCAGCCGCAGCACCAGAAGCTGTGGCAGGAGCACTCATGTGTGCCGCCACCACCCCAGCGTGCTTCTCAAGGCAGCTCAGAGCCTTGGCCCGCAGCGTGGCATCTTTGTCATCTAGCCTGCTCACTACGGCTGCAAGCAGCGCTGCTCGGTAGGCCTGGCTGGGGTGTGCCGCCGGCGTGAGCGGTGCTGCGTTTGCCGCCACTGCTTCCGTCCCTGCTGCTGCTGGCTCCGCCTGCGCTGCTGTGCGCTGTGCTGCCGCCGCAGCTGGGTTGAAGGGCAGCTGCGCCACAGTGGGCAGCAGTGCAGTGCACAGGTCGAGCATCAGGCGGCGGGTACTGCTGCTGGGGCTGCGTGCCAGCGGCAGCAGCTGCAGCAGGCGCAGCAGGAGCGCTGCCGACAGCGCGCCGCCACTGCTGCCGCCTGTTCCAGCCAGCAGCACCGCAAAGTGCAGGCAAGCATCCATCTGCTGAGAAGCCAGCGCTGCGCCGCTGGCATCCCTGCCGGACTTGCTGGCTGCTGCTGCCGCCTGCTGGATGCGGCCAACCAGGCCCGCCACAATGGCAGCACCTGCCCGCCGGCTCTGGTGCATTACGCTGCCCACCAGCCGAGCAGCACCCGCCAGCACCTGGGAGTGCGGAATGGTGGATGTGAGAGGTGATTTGGAGTCATGTCAGCGCAGCTCAACACCGTCAGCAGCAAGCTGCCATGCGGGCAGTGCAACCAGCAGCTCGCTTCCAGCCACAGCCAACAGCGCTGGCTGACCCTTTCACCCCACCTGCGCCTGCTGCTTGGGCTCTGCCACAACACCGAGCAGGTCTTGCAGCGTCTGTGCGACAGCCGCCTGCGCCTGCCCCTTCCCTGCACCCACAAAGGTGCGGACCAGGATGCCTGCGCAACGAGCAGAGGCAGAAGCAGGCGGTGGTTGGGGCAGCATGGTTGGGAGCCAGCCCGGGACAGGAAGTCCAACAGGCACAGGCACCCAGCACCCATCAACCTTGAACAGCACCTACCCAGACGGAAACTGCAACGCAAGCTGCATGTAACCCACCTGCAGCTGCCTTGAAGCAAGCCTCTGCAAGCTCCTTTGCAGTGCGGTCGCCGCCAGCCGCCCCAGACGGCAGCGGGTGCACTAGGCAGTGCATGGCGGCACCGCGTACTAGCCGACCCGCTGCCCGCAGGTCAGACACTGCAGGCAGCAGCGCCCGATTATCATGGAGGGCATCCTCAATGCTGCCTGCTGCCAGCAGTGAGTCTCGGCGCACACGCAGCTGCACCAGCGTGTCTGCAACCGCCTCGCCGCTGGCGGCAGAGCCCTTGTGTTTTTTCCCGCCGCGCTTGCCGCCGCCGGCTGGTGGGTGTTGCACATCGCGCCCGGCTGCGCCCTCGCCCCGCGCCAAGGCYCACAGGYATAGCAGGGACAGCTTAAGGGTGTTCTGCAGCGCCTGGCGCAGCCGGGAATTGCCCACATCTGACGCGGCGGCGGCAGCCGCTGCTGCCGCACCGCCGCCGCCCGAGGGCCGCTCGCCCGCCGCCGCTGCTGCCTCCAGCTGCTCACGAGCGCTGTCTGCCGCCCAGGCGAGAACCGCCACCAACTTCTCGGCCTGCGAGCCCTGCAGCTGTCTGCTGGAGGCCGCTTGAAACAGCAGCGCCCAGTCCAGCTCGCTCACTGGCTGCCTGCGTGCCTGCTGCAGCACTGCTGCCACCTCTGCAGCATCTGGGGGCACCTGCTGAGCAACTGCGGCCGAGAAAAGTGGGGAGGAGCCCAGCTCCGCCAGGGTGCTCGGCAGCCTGAGGGCGCTCAGTCCCAGCTGCTGCTGCATGGTGAGTCGATCAGGCGGGTTGCTGCGGTAGTGCCGGTAGGGGAGGGTGGGCGACCGTGCCGCCGCTGCCGCCTCTGCCGCCCCAGCGGCGCAGCGCCGCATCTGACATTCAGGCCCAGTCTGAGCAGCCCGAAAGAATCCTTCTGACTGACATGTGGGATATTGTGAAATTAAGGGTATGAGCAGGACGCAGATGTGCTGGCCTGGGCCAGTGCCATGGCCTGGGCAGGTGTGATGGAGCATGCAGGCGCCGGCGCCGCCACACATGCCAAAGGCGTCAACGAGTTGTCCGGAGCGGGCCATGCCAGTATCCAGACTCGGTGCTAGGTTCCAGTGGCTCATCCTATCATTCACTGCTCAATCCTAGCACCACAATCCCACTTTGGGTGGCGGTCGGCACGCTGGCCCGCCTACAGGACGGCCCGCCGGCAGCCGGGGCGGCAGCCAGCGCATTTGCTGCGGCCCCGTCCGGAGCGTCAAGCGCTACTGCGTGGCTGCATTCAGCACGTGGCGACCTGCATAGTCATCTCACGGCTCCCGCTGCCCTCCGGCACGCCTGCAAGCGGCACCCCGCTGCTGAGCAGACGCTCACGCCCGCTATCCCCGCCGCTCCGCTTCTCCAGCGCATCCCTGCATCCTGATACATATCCCAAGCTCCGCAGATCTGCGCCCACGCTCAAGAGGCTGCGTGACGCTTCGCCCATGGCTTCCCGCGCTGCTGCACGGGCCGTTTGCACCGCGCTTGTGGCTTTTCTGGTCATCGGCGTTGCTATAGTGGACGCCCGCGTCCCGGTAGACTCCCCGAGCGGTCGCAACCTTCGGGCCTCTCTCACTCTGCCCCCCATCAACCTCGACTTCTCCCACATCTCGCTCAACGACCTGCGCTGGTGAGCATGGCGGGGCGTGCGGCGGCATGCAAGCCTGCACCGCGGCAGCGGCGGGCGGGCCGCGGCAGCTGGCGGCAGTGAGGCTGGGCCGCACATGTGATCCACATGCTGCCAGTTTACCACCATCTTTACCACCATCCTCCCCTCTGCAGGACCTCTCTGCAGCACGCCAAGCAGACGTCCGGCAGCCTGCTGCGCCTGTCCGATGGCTGGCTCAGGGTGAGTGTTTACGTCCAGACCGGGCCAGGATACCCCCTGCATCTGCTGCACACTATGATCCACCCACATGTACACCGCTGCTCCCACCTCCGCCTCTCAGAATGTCCCAACTAGCGAGGCCCGGATCGGCATGAACAAGCTGTGGGACTCGCTGCTGCAAAAGTACCCCTCAAAAGCAGTGCAATATGCCGGGCTGAGCGCTAATGCCAAGAAGTGAGTGCAGCGGCAGCGGCACCACAGGCACAGCTGTGCTGCCTCCCAGCTGCAGACACCCCTTTCCCTGCCCAGCTGCGCTAGCCCGAAGCCGCAGGCTTTGCAGAGGGATGTGAACGCAACGGTGCAGGTGCAAGCCGATGCACAGTGATCAAACAGCTGGCACGCTGGCGCTTGTGGCAGCTTCCACGGTTGACCATCCAGCCACTGCTGCATGCCCCAACCATACCTGCAGGGCCCGGATGGATGTGGTGGCCAGGAACGTCCGCCTGATTGCTGCCACCAACCTGAACAACTCCAAGGCAGGCTGAGCTTGGCTGCTGTCTTTGCTGGGGTCGGACCTGCCGTTGCCGTGGCCGCTGGCCAGCGGCGATCATGCCTTGCCGCACCTGCTGTGGCGCCACCGGGTGCACATGCTAACTATATTGACTGTGATGTGTGCCACCCGCCACCCACTTGGCTGCCTGCAGATTGCTGGCGCCAGCTGGTTTGCGTCCCCAAACCGCTACCTCGACCTGTGAGCTGCTCGACGGTGTTGCCCCTCTGCTGTGCTAGCCAAACGACGTGCCTGCTGTCGGCAGCTGTGATGGTTGTTGTCCCCACCAGGCTGCCCAAACCGTGCGCCAAGTGCAGCACGTTACACTCTCGCTCGGAACACGCACTGAAGCAACCCCCAGGCTGTGCATCGCAACGCTTGCAGGACGGACGACGAATTCCGCCTTCGTGTGCTGCTGCCCGCCGACGCTGAGCGGAGCCTGCCGCCGCTGGCCGACCGGCTACGCCTGCGCGACCCGGTCGTTGGGCAGTGGAGCGTGAACAACAACCGGGCAAGCCCCTATGTGTGCTAGCTTCTGTGGCTACTTCCCGGTAGCGGTGCAAACTGGCCTTGTGCACAGCTTACTTGGGCGGGCCGCAAATCGTGCCAATCCGCTCCGCTGGGAATCGTACCCATCCGGAACCGCACCCTTGCAGTTTGTCAACTGGACGGCCGCAGGCAAGGTGACGCCCATCAAAGCGCAGGGCGACTGCGGCTCCTGCTGGGTAAGCAGCGGGCAGGTGAACGCGACGAGAGCAGTTGACTGGAGGCCAGGTTTGTTGGGAGGTATTGCACGCAAATGGCGCAGGTGTTGTGCCTTGCTCACCAGAGCTGTGAGCGCCCCTATCCCCGTGGCACACTTGCAATGCCCCGCAGGCGCATGCAGCAGTGGCTTCTGTGGAAAGCCGCATCCTGATCGACACGGGCGCAACCTACAACCCCAACAACCCGCTGCACGACCTGTCGGAGCAGCAGCTGGTGGTGAGCAGCAGGGAGGTGGCATTGTTTGCGACTACGATTGTGTGTCGTGCGCGCACCCTGGCCCCCACCTGCCTGCATGCCGCAGTACATGCCCTCCTGACGACCTGCCAACCTGCCTGCTGCGACTGCCCGCGCCCGCAGGACTGTGCACGCTTACCCCAGCGGTACAACAACGGCACAGTCTACACCAGCTTGGGCTGTGACGGCGGCTGGAGCACAGAGGCGTTCCGCTGGATGTTTGAGCGGCGCAGTGAGTTTCCCGAGCCCGGGGCTGATGGGTGGTGCTGCTTGTGCTGCACCAAAACACTCTCCTTGCTTACTGGGCAGCAACAGCTCGAAACTCAATAACAACTCAACAAGAAGCAGGGCTGTTCATTACAAAACGTGTGGCCATCCTCTCAAATGTGTGCCCAGCTAGTCCGCCATTCCCACCCTCACCTGACTTGACAGTCGTGCCGGAACGCGACTACCCTTACGTGGGCATGACCAACGTCTGCAACTGGAACCGCATCAATGGCGCTCGGGTGACCCACAAGACGAGCAACCCGCCGGTCGGCTACTACGACGTCCCGCCGCGGGTGAGGCAGCGTGTACATTGGTCGCAGCATGACGCTAGCAGCAAGATGCGTTGCTTCCCAAAACAGATGGCAGCAGCACAATGGAAATCTTCGCTGCTGTGCCCTCGGTACACACCCACCCTCGAGCTCAGGCACATCACCGCATCTACTTGCCACCTGCCCGCAGAATACCACAACGCTCATGCGCGCTATCAAGAGCAATCCCATTGTGTTCTACTTCCGTGTTGAGTCCCCCTGGCGCTGGTATGGAGGTGCGCTGCGCTGCTGACCCGCCGGGGCTCAAGCTTGCGTGTGCAGCTTGCAGCAGACGCGGGGAAGTGGCATTGCATGGCGCCAAGCCTGTTATCTGCCCATTTGAGCGGGCACTGCAAGCAAGCGGGGTTGTAGAAAGGTCTCCCATCTCCACGCTGCCCTGTTTCGTTCGCAGGTGGTGTGTACGACACCCCATGCACCAACATCAAAGCCGACGGCACCTACAGCGATTGGGTCAACCATGGTGCGTTGCAAAGTGCATGCTAGCTGGAGCTGCGGGAGGCCGTCCACAGCAGGGAAGCAGTATGTACACATGTGTGCAGGGCACCATGTCCCACACACCGGAGATTTGCCGCCACAAACCGCCCAGCTCGCCCTCTTGCCCCCTTTGCAGCAATGCTCTTTGTGGGCTACTCCAACCCAGCTAACCCAACCCCTGCCAATCCCAGGCTGCTGCTGGTCAAGAACAGCTGGTGCGTTGAATCACGATTTTCAGCCAAACTCGCCATGCTGTTGCATCTTGCAAGGGTGCTTGGCTGGATCAGAGCGCTGCCGCTGAGTGCTGGGCACTGCTCCTGGCGGGCTGCAGGATGCACAGCTGCTGCATGTTGAACCGCTGAGGCGCTTCACACATTCCCTCATTGCAGGGGCACCGACTGGGGGGAGAAGGGCTTTGCGCGGCTCAAGATGACGGAGGGTGCAGGCATCTGCCGCGCCAACGATTTCCTGTACCTGGCACTGTAGGCTGTCTACTGCACCGCCCACCCTAGTGCTAGCAGCACCCGCCCACCACCACAGTTTTTCCTGGCTTTCCTGCCGAACAACCTGCTGTCTGCGGTCAAAATATCTGCCCTCGCTTTTTAACGCCCACTCATAAACTGCACCTCATTCACCGTGCTGGCAGCCCCAGCCTACTGTTGTGTCCACCCCAACGCCCAATACCCACCCAGAACGCCCACCCATTGCCCACCCGTTCGCCCACCTCCGCCAATGCTGCAATCCAACGTATCTCACCTTGCATCTTTTTATCCTTCCCAATTCACATGCCGCTGGTGGTAACTCCTTTCCAGGCAGCGCCAGTGCCCATTTGCAGCAGGTTTTTTATAAACAATCACCGTCCCCCGTCCCCAGGCCAGTTTTGAATGTGTGTGCCCACCCGCTGGACCTCTGTTTGGCCCACACTTTTGCGAGCCACCAGCATTGCCGCCTACGGGCACCCCGTTTATTCGAGGTTCTTGCATCTTGTTGGCCAATTGTGCTCCACTACCTCCTCTTGCGTGCAAATAACGTTGTTATGCGTCACACGTGTCAGTCATGGGCAGCAGGACTACGAATGCTTGGAAGCGGGTTTGCAGGTATGGCCCGGCCGCAATGCATGCCGCCTGCGCAGGCGGTGTGTTGCATAGTGAGCAGTGGGTTTGCAGTCAGCAGGGACAAAGGAGCAGGGATCCAAACGCAAGCAAGGTGGTGTCGTGTAGCACGGGAAGCAGATGCAGACGCTACAGCTGCTGCAACGTCTGCAGTGCGGGGCAGCATACTTGCCAGCCAAACCAGCAGCTGCCGCCGCTCAGCGGAAGGGCGCGGGCATGGCAGGTGACTTTGGCATGAAAGTGACAGAGCGAGAGAAAATAGAGGGCGCCSGCGAGCCTGGGATGCTACCAGGCGCGCCCSGTACCGCCTGCGGGTGCGCTCGGGAGGCCGCCAGGCTGGCCACTGGGGCTGAGCGGGGCGGCTGCTGCGGCGGGCGCGGCGCCGGAGGGCGCTGCAGCAGAGGGAGCGCAGAGGACGGGGCAGATGGGGTCAGCTCGCATGGTTTTCTTTTAGTCTCTGCTTTGTGGGGCAGCAGCTGCAGCCTCACCACCCAACGAATCCATGCTGGCCGCGCTTGCCCGCCTGCCCTTGTTCTCCTTCTGCAAAAAAAGTGTTCAGCCACAGCTGCTGCGCACCTGGCGCTGTGCACGGGGCAGCGTGACGCGCTTGACGTGCTCCACCGCTTTGTACTCGTAGCGTGCTGCCACCCAGAGGTAAAGCGCCAGGTTGGCAGCCATCAGGCCCGCCAGCAGCAGGAAGAAGAGGTCCAGTCGGCCCTGCACAAGTGCAAGGATGGGAAGATTGGGTAAGTTGATGAGAAACAANGCCAGGTTGGCGGCCATCAGCCCCGCCAGCAGCAGGAAGAAGAGGTCGAGGCGGCCCTGCAAGGAGTGGTGATGGTGGGAAATGTTCAAACAGCATCTAAAATTCTGCAAGCCAGCCAGGTTGGCGGCCATCAGGCATGCCGGTGGCAGGAAGAAGAGGCCCAGCCGAGGCCCAGCCGGCCCTACAGCACAGTCGATTCAGCAAACTTGTAAGGACAGCATGCGGATTCACACTCCAGGCACACATGGCCGCCGCACCCACAGGTGGCAGGAAAAGAAGCAGCCCCAGGCTTGTGATTGATGCTCGTCACTGGCAGCAGCTGCCTGGCAGCAGCTGCCACCAGGAAGCAGGAACGGGCCCGCCGGCTGGACAACTCACGTGGTTGAGGTCCTTGGGCAGCCAGCCCTCCCCNACTGGGTCCATCCGCCGAGTGATGACGGTCGCCGCGTACACCAGCGCGCCTGCAGACGAGTGAAGCCAGATGATGTGCTGCAGGCATCGGCCTGCACACTACCAGCGCATGCTCCGATGCTGCCACCACAGCCGCGGTGGCATCGATGGAAGCCGGCGCAACAAGAGCTAAAGAAGCCCTCAAGCGCCCAACGCGCATCAGCGACATAGAGCAACTGCATGCAGCGCTCTACTGCCAGATACGAGCCCACACACACAGAGAGGACCAGGGCCATGGAGCAGGAGCGCAAACGCTGTCAGGAATGAACAAGCTGCAGCCAAGAAATCCTCACCCGACAGGTAGGAGCCGATGCAGACTGAGAGGAGCACCAGGGCCATGGAGCAGGAGCGCATGACGTCGGGCGCCTGGTCGTAAAACAGCTCCAGCTGGCCAATCGAGGTGAAGACCTGCGGGGTTTGGGTTTGGGGGTTCGCCAGAGTGTCGGTGTCAGATTGCAACAATTGTAGCGACTGTTCGCGAAGTTCAGTGCAATAGCGTCCCCAAAATCCTTGCCAGACCAACCAGCACACACGCTCCTAACCCAAAGCCATCAGCACGCACCTCTGAGAGGCCAACCGCCAGATATTGTGGCACCTGCCACCAAACGCTCATCTTGGGCCCCGCCCGGCTGCAGTCTGCCAGGCCCAGCAGGCCGCTGCCACTTGCTGCCGCCACATCTGCCAGCCCAAAGCTGCCCCCCGCCGCCGCTGCATCTGCGAGCGCGCCGCCTGCTGCCATGGCCAGGGCGGAAGCGCTGCTATCGCTGCCGCCCCCGCTGTAGCAGATGCTGTCTCGCTGAAGGCGGGCGTGCTCCACCCAGGCGGCGATAAGCATGGAGGCAACGCACACCACCAGGCCCCAGCCTGCAGCAGATGGGCAGGAGGAGGGATGCACGTGCAGCTTAGCAGCGGCAGACCTGTTGAAGCATGCGTGCAGACACGAGTGGATAGCTACCTGCAAATGCAGGGCACCGCAGTAGCCTGGCCCTTTCCCTCCCCAATACCACTGAAACGCCATGCACGGACTGCAGAATCGATGCACCACACGCAAAGCCACCCGGCAAGCCACCCGATGCTGAATAAGCGCACGCACCGATGCGCTGCAGCAGGGTGATGGGCCGGCCCAGGCGGCGCATGAGCGGCACAAACAACTTGTCGTACACTGCAAGGGGAAAGCAAGGGAGGCCTTGAGCGGGTGGCTTGAAGGCTGTATCATGTTGTACAGCAGTCAGTGCGCGCAGGCTTGAAGCAGCAAGGCACTGCAATAAACCATGTTTAGCCTGGTAGAAGCAGCGCTGTCGAGCTGCAGCACGGCGGGACGCGCAGCAGGCACAGCCGCGGTGTACACATGCAGAGCTGCTGATCAAAAGCTTACGGGGAATGATGATCACAATGCCCAGCGTGTTGACCATGCTGCATAGCAGAGGGCAGGGAGGCGCAGTCAGTTCTGCCCGCAAGCAATTGCAGCGAACAGCCAGATCGGCATGCATTTACCATGTCCCCAGCAGCGTTGCAAGCTATGCAGGCAGGCTGCAGGCTGCCTGACCAATGCTGCAATTAGCCACCAATGCGCACTACCTCCAGCCTCATTCAACAGCGACGGCACCAACCCTCCCAGGCAGCACCCACTACCCACGCCAGCGAGGCGACGGGCACCACAAAGCAAACGCCTTTGGCAACAACTCAAGCATAACTTAGCACAGCCCATGCAAGATTCACTCACGCCAGCGAGGCGGCAGGCACCAGAAAGCAGACAGCTTTGCCAACACGTCGCCCGTTACCCNGGCCCCCATTACATATAAACTAACTCACGCCAGCGAGGCGGCAGGCACCAGGAAGGANTCCTCCGCCCGGCAGCGGCAGCGTGCGGTCCATCTTCACACCTTGAGCCACAAAGAAGGAGCCCATCTGCATGGAAGAGAGAGACAACGAGGTGAAAAGCTGCAGCGGTGGCACGTCCGTGCCTCAGGCGCCCAGCTGTCCAGCGCAAGCTAGGCTGCAGGTGCGGCACGCATGTGCAGCGGGACCACAGCGTGTACAGCATGCACACGAAATGACCAGCAGCCCGACCACAGCACGCACAGCATGCGAAGCGCACCTGCATGTAGATTGTCCAGTACAGAGAGGTGGTGGCAAACACGGGCAGCAGGCGCAGCACCAGCTTAACCTCCTCCACCTGCCGCTGGCTGAAGCGGCGGCCGCCGCCTGCAAGTGATGCACAGCATGTGGACCGAGTGAAGGGTTGCCAAGGACGGAAAGAAGGCACACATGGCAGCAGGCAAAGTGGCAGGTAACAGCTGCGCATGCATGGGGCTATGCACACGCCAACACACCGAGCGGCGCATCTGAAAAAAATAGTGCACTCCATTTTCTCGCAACTGCTGTCCCCTCCCACCCCTCCGCCCACCTGCCACCCGCACTTCTGCGGCTGCGTTCAGCCACTGCAGGCTCTGGGTGCGGCGGCCCATGCCGCCACCCAGTCCCCCAGTGCCGCCCATCGCCGCCGACACCGCTGAGCTGCCGTTGAGGCCGTCGTGCAGGCCGCCGCTGCCGTTGAGCCCGCCATGCAGGCTGGTATCGTGAGATGCCAGCAGCGGCTCGGTTCCATCGGTTGCAGCCTGCTTTGGGGCGCGCCAGGCGGCCCACACCACCTTGAACACGCGAGAGATGGGGCTGCATGGAGGAGCAGGGTTTGGGGATTGAGGCTAGGAGTGAGGCAGCAAGTGAGGCATGACTTTCAACACTCGCGAGATGGGGCTGCAGGCGGAGCGAACAGCAGAAGGGGGACGAGGCAAGTCAGCATCAGTGGGGCAAGCCAGCATAAGTGGGGCCAACCGTCATGCCCAGCCAGCTCAAGCAACACTCAAACAGACACCGCCATGCAACCCCCGCACCTCTCTGTGGGAGCCACATGCGTGTAGAGCGGTGAGCCGGCCACAGCTGCGGCAGCTTGCCTACAGCCACATTGATGCCGCAATAAACCGCCACCACTCGTCCCACGCACCTTTCAGTGGGAGCCACATGTGTGTAGAGCGGCGAGCCAGCCACAAAGGTGATGATGGCGCAGAGCATTGCGGCCGCGGGGATGGCAAAGCCCAGCGCCCAGCCGACGTTCTCCTGCGGGGATGGCAAATCAAGCGACACAGTGCGATGTTAAGTGGACCGACCATTGAAATGTTGCCGCTATGCCAGACATGGGTTCAGCCTGCCCACACCTTACGGATCAGAGCGGCCCGCGTGGCAGAGCACAGCACAGGCCCGGCACGGCAATGCCAGGATCAGGGGTGCCAGCTGCGCCAGCGCACCTGCACCCACACGATGACGGTCACCGCCAGCAGGCTGCCGATGTTGACGAAGAAGTAGAACCTGCAACGGAAAGTGCAGAACAAAACGACTTCAGTTGGACATTCTGCTTAGATGCTCTGAATACAAACAAATCTGACATGTCAGCCATCGGCTGTAGCACTTGTGTGATGAACCAAGCAAGCCCACCAGTTGAAGAAGCTCGTCTTCTCCCGCCGGTCCTGGGGGTCCGCCTGCAGGACAGACAGCACAGCCAACTTGAGGGACACTCAGAGAGTACGCGCTTGCAGCGCATGCCCGGCAGCAGGTGCCGCCGCCGCAGGAGGGCGACGCGGCGGCGGCAGCAGGCGATGCAGCATCAGAGACCGCTGGCAGGATGTAGCACGAGTATGCGCACCCACCTCTTCAGACTGGTCACCCAGCTTGTCGGCACACAGCCCAAAAGCATTCATGCTGTGCCAATCAAGAATCAACACACGCCTCGGTCAAACTGACACCACGCCCACCTCATCAAACTGGTCGGCGCCAAAGGCCGACACACACCTCAAAGCATCTTCAATCATCAAATCAACACACGCCTCATTTTAATCGTACGAGTTCCAAACGCCCACCTCGTCAAACTGGTCGGCGCCAAAGGCGGACACGTTGGGCTTGATGCCGCCGGTGCCCAGCGCCACGATGTACAGCGAGGCGTACAGGAACGCGTTCTGCAGGGGATAAGCAGAAAACAACGGCAAACTTAAACGCCGAGGGCTGCATTTCCTGGCAGCAGCCAATGTGAACGGCGAGGCGTACAGCGGTTTGCGCAGTGCAAGGGGCAGAAGTAGCTGAGGCGGCTGACTGCTTGACGCGGCTGCTGGCCAGGCCGGCACGCCGCCCAGCCTGTCCTTGCAAGTGCGACCCTGCTGCAGCATCGCCCACCGCCTAGACTGTGGCCTCAATGGACATGGTCCTACAGCCCTGTTAACCAAGCCTACCTGCCCTATCAACCAAGCCGACCTGCAGCGGCGTGG
>JADXDR010000078.1:0-19716 GCA_025026875.1 Chlorella ohadii
GCTACATGCGCAGCTGTATGCGCTGCGCGATTGCCACTGCTGCCGCTGCAGAACAGGATGTCACACAATGTTTCATGCCCAAAACCTGCAACAACCAATGCATTCCAACGGCAGGTATCAAAGCCCCCAACCAAGCTGCCCACCTTGAGCAGCAGGCCTTCCAGCAGCAAGGAGGCCGCGTCCGCCTGGCCGCCAACTCCCGCCTGAAAGGTCTTTGCATCCTTGGCTGCAGTGGCTGCCGTGCCTGCTCCGCCCTGCTTGCCGCGCTTGGAGGTGGCTGCCGCCTTGAGGATGCGCCGGTCCTGCTCGCCAGCCATCTGGAAGCTCTGGCACAGCAGCTGCATAGGGCGGCCGGGCAGCAGGGTGCGGAGGGATGGGCGAGGCGGGTGCGGCAGCAGTGCAACTTCAGTCGTGCAGAGCTGCAAATGTCTGTCCCGGGAGGTTAGCCAGCCACTCAGAGTTACTACTGCAATTGCCACAAGCTGTCCAAAAGCTGCTTTGCAAAAGAAAAGGCAAGCCGAACGCACCTCCAGCGCGCGCTCGTGCACCCCCAGCTTCAGCTGCTCCTGCCGGCACGCATCATCAATGCTGCAGATGGGGGTGTAGCAGGCGGCCGGCTCTCAGCGGATGCCCACAGGTGCTGATGGGACGAGCAACACAACGCATTGACAACCAGCACAGAGCCGCGCAACGCAACGCAGCGCAGCGCGATTCGTGCTCACATAGCTGCGTTGTACAGGATGTACAAGGCACAGCACAGCGCAGCACAGCGCAGCAAAAGCGCAGCACAGAATCTCACATGGCCGCGTTGTACAGGATGTACATGACTGTGGGCTTGAAGGCGCACACCCGGCCCTTGGTCAGCGCCTCGTCTGCACAGAAGCAAAGTTGGGATGGAAAACTGGTGCAGTGAGTGCCATGCAATGAGTGTCGGTCGTGGGCTGCGGCTTTTGGGAGGGCAGCAGCCAGCCGCCAGCAGCAGCAGCACCATTGGGCATGTGCAACCTTGCTCCGACCAGCATGCCACCAGCAGAGCACCGCGTGCCAGCAGCGGAGCACCGGAGTCTGGGCTCTGCCCACGCACCCGAGTTGGGCAGCGACAGGGCGGCAGCAGCGGTGCGGATGTAGTCGCGGTTGGCTGCAAATACCGCCCGCTGCTCCTTGTTGTTGTAGGTCAGGGGGTGCAGCAGGCGCCAGAGCGCGGTGTGCAGGCCCCTGGAAGGGTGAGCAGGAGGGCGGGTGGGTGTGGTGGGTGGACAGGCATGTGAGAAACCCAATCGTCGCTGTTGCCCTGTCGTAGCGCAGCAGTTGCATTCCGACCGCCAGCAAAGAAGCACCAACTTACCAGGAGCAGGAGAGCTTGTCGGCGTTGAGCAGCGCCTGGGCTGCGTCCTGCCCCGCCGGCATCCACTTGTGGAACGACATCAGCTCGTCTGCAAACACAGGGCAGGGCGGCAGCGAGCATTCAGTTGTTTGGCCGCACATTGCTGCAGGAGAGCGCGATGGGGGGCAGAGAATGTTCTTCAGACTGGCCAAGATGCATCTAATTACCCGTATTTGCAACCCTTAGGGAACCCTGGCTGGCTGCCGGGTTGCAACGCACCCGCAGAAGTGGCTTCCGCCAGCTTGGACGCCACCTGGTTCCAGTACGACTTGTCATCATCTGCAGTACAGCAACAGGCGCAGCATGCACAGCGTAAGCGGGCACCCAGGTGGCAGCAAGGGCAGCGCGACCAAAGTCCAACAGAGGCAATGCAGCGGCAGACGCAACTGAACCAGACGTGCCGCCACCCGGGCAACCGGCCAACCGCAGTCATGCCACCATCATTAATGCCTCAAGATGCACCAAGGAAGCTTACCCAGGTTCTGGGAGGCGATGCAGAGGCAGGAGAAGGCGTTGCCGGCGATGCCGCGCACAAACGCGGGGTTGGCGCGCACCAGCTGGGCCTGCGGCAAGCATGTGTCAAATTCACCAGTCAACAGAAGCAGCAGCCAGACAGCTTTGGAGCCTCGGGAGGCAAGAATCGGGCAGGCTGATGTGGTATCTGCCACTTGGCCAGACGTTCGAAAGCTGCCCCCCAAGCGGAATGTTATGGCACATCGATGCAGCACACGTCCCACACGTTGCGCACCTCCTGCTTGGGGCGGAAGGCGGGGTCGTGGGGCCGCCAGCGGCAGCTGCGCACAATCACGCCCACGCCGTCGTTGGCCAGGATCTCCTTGCTGCGGGCAATGAAGGGGTGAATAGCAGGTTTGAAAGGTCCCCGGATCAGGGCATGAAGCCCGCAGCGGGGCGAAGGCCAGCATCTCAACCGCACCGCTCCTCGCTGCAGGCAGCAATGCAATGCCGCAGTGCAGAGGGGCCAGCAACCGGCGCATGCTGAGGTACACATTTGCAAGCGCACCGGTGCTCGCTGGTGGTCAGCACCGCGGCTTCCAGGCACTTGAGCAGGGAGCGCTTGAAGGTCCAGCGGGCCAGCTGGCTGCACGGGGTGAGCAGGCGAACGGGCGGGCGGGTGCAATGTGGACGCGAGCAATGCCTGGGCGTGCAGGCGGGCAACGTCCAGCACTCCCCTGGCTTAAGAAGCTGCGACAATATGGTTTTGAAGCCTCAAGGTGATAGATCTGCCGCAGCCGCACCTGTGCACCACGGCATCGGCCAGCAGGGTCTGCAGCCCCGGGGCTGCAGCCAGCGCGGCCAGCAGGATTTTGATGCCGCTGCCGCCGCTGCCCTGGTCGCCCTCGCTCAGCAGCTCGCGAGCACGCTGCACAAAGACGGGCAAACGGGGCACAGGCAGCGCAGTTTAGCACTATTCAGGCTAGGCAAAGCCGCATACCGGCAGTGCAGGGGGGTGGCCAGCTCTTGCCGCAGCGGGACAGCATCGCAGGCACAGCTAGCCTGGTCACATGTGTTCAATACCACTATTCCCGCTGACCTTGCTGTTGTTCAGGGCGTAGGTGAGGAGCTCGACGACCTGGCAGTCCACAGCGTGCGCAGCATGGCTGCATAGGGCACAGCGTGGCGGCAGGCGGGCGGCATGTGAGCCAAGCTGATCAGCAAAACTAGCAGCTGAAAGAAGCAGCTGGGAGCAGACAACCCGAAGGATAAAGCATCAGCAGCAGCAGCGGCGGTAGAAGCAGCAGCAGGCAAAACCAATTGCCGCCGCAACAGCAGCCGCCGCCGCAGCAGCAGAGCCAAGCGGGCCACACCTGGGCGGCAGGTTAGCGTGGATGCCGATGGAAGAGCCAAGCAACCACAGCACGGAAGCAGGCAAATCAACCACCCACACCTGGGCGGCAGGTTGGCGTGAATGACCGGGTACTTGCTGAGGTGTAGGCACAGGCTCATCACGCCCCCATCGTCCAGAAAGGCCTCCATCTGCCCGCCGTGCTGCAGCAGCAGGCTGAGCAGCTGCAGCGCCTTGGACAGCCAGCCCAGCACGTCCGCCAGCTGCGCCTGCGTCGCCACGTCCGGAGGCGGCTCCTTCACCAGCCGGTCGCGGTAGCAGCTGCAGGGMMGGGGGAACAAGAGGTGAAGCAACAGTGAGGCGGTAGCAGCTGCAGCGGGGCAGAGCAGGAGAATGCGGCGGACGTTGGCAGGGCAGTCAGATCGGGCGGCAGCTTGCTGCAATGGGCGACAAACACTCAGGCAGATTGCACAACAGCACACAGCAGCATTCAGCGGAGGGCTGCAGAACAGCTTTGGCAGTGCCGCAACAGCAAGCCGTGCCACCAACGCATGCAAGCAGCACATGCATCAGCCGGTTGGCTGCACAGCAGCAGCGACGACAGCAGGGCAGCCATGCCGCAGCAGCAGGGCGGCAGCACCCTGCCTGCCCCACAAGGCGTCTGCGGCACTCGGGGGCTCCCGCCCTCCCATTCCCAAACCAAGGCGGCACGCTTTCCAGCCTGACCCAACAGCACCAGCCCCCGCACCCACACAGCCCTGCATAATATCCAAGAGCGCACAAAGCTGCCGCTCACCAGCCCAGCTGATGTGCCAGCGTGACCGCCCCCTGCGCCACCTCCTGCCGGTCCAGCGGCTGCAGCGCGTCGCTTAAGCTGACATCCAAGCGCAGGTTCTCCGTGGCTGACAGCGCCAGCGCCAGCAGCGCGCCGCAGGCACGCACAAAGGCCCAGCGCTCGCCCGCCAGCAGGGCGTGCTCGTCCATGTCGTCTGCAGCAACTTATAGGGAAGGGAGACATTGACACAAGTGGTGTTGATTCATGTCGCCTGTAGTGCAGGCTGCCACAAAATTCAGTTGGACAGTGGAATGCTTGCAAGGGGCGATGGAACCCGACACACCCTGAAACAGGCTGCAACACTTAGGTGCAGAATGCAGTTGCGTTCCGGCACCCCGCGCAGCAGCCAAGCATTCAACAGCAGGCAACGTGCATGCGTAGCAACGCACCCAGCTTGCGCACGGCCTTGAAGGCGGCTGGCAGCAGCTCTCCCCACAGTGCGCTGCGCTGCGGCGCCGAGCCTCGTGCCGCCGCCATGCTGCCGGCCGCCACAGCACATCGCAGCGCGGCCTCTGCTGTCGCCAGGTCAGCTGTGAAGGCTGCCAGGTCCAGCTTTGCACAGTCCAGCAGCAGGGAGGCTAATGCTGACATGAGGCCGGACAGGGACAGCCGCGGCGGCGGCTTTTGCCCCGCCGCATGCTGCACCACCGCCGCCGCCACCGAGGCCGCCGGCCCCAGCATGGCCCGCAGCGCTGCCGGCGCTCCCGCCTCCTGCTGCGCATCTATCGCAAAGGCCACTGCGGCCAGCAGGGCCGCTGCTGCGCCCTCCCCTCCTCGCTCCTTCTCCAACCTGCGGCCAGGGGACAGATCGGGCGGGAGGGTTGCGGCGCCGGCGGCGGGAGGCGGCATCCAGCGGCCACCTGGCCAATACAGCCTGCAATCCTTGCGCAACAAATTCCCCATGTGCACTGCGCCACCCTGCAAGCTCAGTTCGGCAGGCAGGCTGCCGCCTGCGGCACCGCCCTGGCCGCCGCACCTGCCGCCGGCGTGGAGCATGTAGGCCTCAAAGGCCGTGGCGTAGGCCGCCCGGGGGCCCAGCTCCAGCAGCCGCTGGTGCACCTTGAGCAGGGCCTCGCGCTGCTCGCTCTGGCCCGAGCCCCGGCCACACAGGAGGGACACCGCCTCCTCCACCGGCCCCCATTCGCCCTGCAAGTCCTGCCAGGCCACCTGAGCGGCCTGCGGGTTGGGCAGGCATGCCACCCAGGCGGGCGGGCCCTGGGCGGGGCGCTCCTCGGCCATGCTCTTTTCTGCTACTGCGCTTGAGGCGCCATGGGACCGCTCCTGTGGCTGTGCAGCGGCTACTGATGATGCTCAGCTCGCAGGATTGCGGCTGTGCTGACCTCTTGGCGCTCACCAAGGCGGCAAGGTCCCATGCACGGTGGTGGCGAGCATGTGCGCAGGCCGCTTGCAGTGCATCGCGGTCTGTTCATTGCCATCGTGCATCCAGGCCACCAATCGGCGGCTTTGCTGCCAGTGGCCCCAGAACCCTTGCAAGGCCTTGCGCTCGCTGCCCACCCCGGGCTGCTGCCAGGCATTCTAAGCATTGCACTGCGTGCACGTGGGGCGACATCCTTGCAAGTAAGCGCCCGCACCGCGTCGCTTGCCCTTGCAGCCCTCGCAAGCTGCGAGGGCCCTGCTTTGATGTCCGTGCATGCTTGAGGCTCGAGCGTGGCTCCCATCCGCTCCCTGCAAACCGGGGAGCCCCCTGGCCGCCGCCGCCGCCGCATTTCAAAGCGCTCCCTTCCTGCCCCATCCCCTTTGCTGCCAGGCCCTGGCGCTGCGCATCGATTATCATGACGCGTACCGGCCGGGTGAACAGGATATCGGCGGCAAGAGTGGAGGCTGCCTTGGCCGCCGGCGACCTGCGAGGCGTGGTCACAGCCCTCACCCTGGGGTCCTCATGGTGGGCGGATGAAGCCGCCCGSCGMGTCAGCCTCGTGAAAGAGTGCAGCGCTGACGGCGAGTGCGTGTGCGGCCCGCSAGAGGAGTGTCCGCTGCGCAGCAACGCTGCGGTGGCGCAGCATGCCCTGGGCGAGCTGGGGCGACAAGTGGCGGCGGGGCAGCTGCTGCTGGCGAGCGGCACTCTGGGCGCGATGCAGCTGCTGGCCCTGCTGCGGGCAGCGTTCCGGTGGAGGCAGCACGCTGCAGCGGACGCATTCATGGCCCTGGCGGCCGAGCCGGGCGCTCCACAGCTGCCGCTGGCCTGGTGGCGCGACCTGCTGCTGATGGTTCTGCGCAGCTCCGTGCCGCCGCAGCTGCCGGCGCTGCGGGGCATTGTCGCCATGTGCAACAGGGTGGCGGCACGGGAGGGCCAGCCCGCGCTGCCGCCGGCGCCCAGCTGCCGCTCGAAATCGGCGGTGAACGCCGCTTTCCCCGGCCGCCGGCTGCACGCTGCGGCACCCTTTTCGGCGGTCATGCAGGTCAGGCGGCATGACTGGGGCACGGCTAGTGCCTGCTGTGAAGGCCGTCGTCAGCTGTTGCGCTGCCATGTGCCACCCTGCAGGCCGGACAGCCTTGCCGGCATGCTGCGCTTCTGCTCCCGCCAGCAATACAAAGCCTCTGGTGCCATGCGATCGCCACCTCGCTCTCACTGCCCACCCCGCCCCTGCAGGTCCTGTCAGCCGCAACCGGGATTGCGGAGCACGTGCGAATGGAAGATTTGTGTCACGCCTGCGACTGCGGCTGCCTGCCTGAGCTGCTCCGCCTGGGCCCGCCGCCCTCCCCCGCCACCAGCCAGCTGGCCTGGGACAGTGTGCTGCGGTGCGGCAGGTCCGCGCTTCTGGCCCSCTACCGTGTGCCTGAGGTGAGCCAGGGGMGGCCAGGGSTGTGGGSTACACTGCATGCAGCACGAATGTGCAGATGCTGAGACGGTACCGCCCACCACCGCCAAGCTGGCACACCTTATTGTTCCAAAGCGGCGCCTGCATGCCGCCGCTGCATGCCGCTGCTGCGCCACCTTGCTCTGACTTGCCACCTGTGTCCGCAGGCTCAGGGCGCCCCACCTGTCTTGGATCAGGTGCTCCCAGTCTACGTTCGGTTCGCTGATGCCCTGGATGCTCTGCTAGCCGCCGGTGCGCGCCGCTCTGGTGGCTGGTGGTTGCAGCTTGCAACAGGCTGCGGCTGCCGGGCTGCCTACCCGCCGCGCTTGGCTGCTTGCCTCTGCTGTGGTGCCGCTGCCGCTGCCTCATTCCCGCCGGCACACCTCATGGGCTGCCGCTGCTGCTGCTTCCTTTTCTGTGCCACAGGCCACCGCCCGCAGCAGCTGTGGGGCGTGCAGCTGGGGTCGCTGGAGGCGCCCGCACAGCGGCTGGCTGCCTATGATGCATTGCTGGCGACACGTGTGACACGCATGGCACCGCTGCAGACACTCGATTGGTGAGCTGGTCTGGCGCTTGGTGCTGCAGCTGGCTGTATTGCTGATTGCTTGTAGATGTCGCGCCGTGGCTTGCTGGGGATAGGACCTGCCTGCACTGCCATGCGATAGTCAGTGCATTCAATGATTCATAGCCCTGCTGCCCCTTCACCTGCTGCCACCCATGCAGGCTGGCTGCCCTGGCAGCCAGCGGCCTCGAGTGGAGCCCCGCCTCCCACTCGCGCTGGCCGCCTGCAGTCCAGGCGGCCGTGACAGCAGCCTTTGGGCCTGCCATCTGCCAGCCTGCCCCCGATCCGGCGGCAGCAGCAGCATCAGCAGGACCAGCTGCAGCACGAGCGGCAGGCACAGGTGCAGCCCGGGCGCGGAGCTCAGCACCAGCGAGAATCGGCGGAGCTTCCAGGCGGCCCACAGCCGCGCTGCGCCAGCTGCCGGCGGAGCTTCAGGAGCGGGTTGCGAGCATGGTTGTGCGGCCCATTTCCAGGTGGCTTGCGCTGCCGGGCGGCGCCCTGGGAAACATCAACCTGCTCTAGCTTTCACGATGTGTGGCACCGCACAGCAGAGTAGCAGTTTGTGTAAGGGGCACATGCAAGTGCGACGGCACAGCGCTTAACAAACACATGGCAGGTTCAAAGGGCAGGCAGGCGCGGCAGGCAGGAGGAGCGGTGGGCAGGCAAAACATGAGTCCAGCACTTAGCACAGTGGGATTTGCAGGCAGGCAAGAGACTCTCGGCACTCTGGCATTGTCAGGAGCGGTCAATGTCGCAGGGTGTTTGTAGCTGTCCATCATGGCAACCAGCTGCACGGTGCCGTTGTGACCAAAGACAGGGCAGTGGACGAGGAGTGAGGGACGGCGGCGCCACAGCTGTACGATATGTGTCTAGGAAATGTCCTTGCCGATAGCTGAAGTCCTGACTGGGTGCACTTCAACAGCAAGCGCAGCTCTTGCGCAATCACTGCCGGAGCAGGGGAAGCATTTGAGCTGGGCACGTTACAAGGGCGGGGTTGGCAGACGGCCAAGCGATGTGCAACTCTGTGCCCCAGCATGCAAGTGGCAAGCACTCCAGGAAGAAGCGGTGCGGCAGCAGGGGATGGAGCTCACGAAATGAGAGAGCAAAACATTCATCCCTCGTTGCTCTTCAGGGCCCACAATGAGTCGCCAGAGTATTCCACCTCTTTGCAGTGCAGCTGCAAGCCTGGGCGGCGGCGGGCCAGCCGCAGCAGCAGGGACGCGAAGTGACGAGAATCGAAGGCAGATGCGCTACTATACTAGTATGAAGGCGTTCCTCAAACGACACAACTTCAAGGGATGGGCACTTCAAGGGATGGGCAAGCCAGTCGAAAAATGCAGCTGCTGCCGGCGACCGCCAGTTAAACTGCTCATGGAAATGTGTGCCGTGAATGCACACGAACTGGAGAGCTGCTGATTGCTGCAGGGCATCCAGGCTGTTCACCAGGGTTGCAATGTCAGCAGCCAGCCAGCGCAGGCTGCGCAGCCAAGGGCCAGCAGGCAGGGCCACCACCTCGCCAGTGCCTCCTGTCCGCCAGTTGCGGTGCTTCAAGTAGCAGCGCTGCAAGCAAGTGAGGGTGGCCAGCGCTGCGGGCGGAACCAGCTGGCCATCTGTTAGTTCCTGCGGCATAGCCGGAGTGACATTTTGGACAGATGTAAGGAAGTGTTTGTTTTGCATGTAGGTGGTGCATCGCAAAAACATCACCAGCTCGCAGCGACCAACTGCACTCACCAGGCACGTGAGCTGCTGCAGCTGCGGCAGCGCGCCATGGAGTAGGTTGAAGTCTATGCCCCCTTCAATTTCGTCCAGGCTGAGGTGTTGCAGGCGCGTCAGCGCCGATAGGCAGCTGGGCATGTCCCACATTTCCATGTGCAGGCGTGTCAGGCTGCCGCTGATGCGGGAGAGCTGGGCCTGGCTGGCTGCCGAGTAGGTGAGGCAATACCGTAGCTTGAGCCACGCCAGCTGCGGCAGCTGACCAACCTGCAGGCAGACACATCCCGGTCACAGTCAGGTTGCAGATGCGCGCACAGTGGCACTGCTTGCAGCCTGTGCGGCGCCGGCTGTGCCAAAAGTGCCCGAGTGGTGCCACATCCGTCCACCTGACCACCGAATCACCTGTTGCGGCATGTCTTCACCGCTGCACTGGAATAGCTCAAGCTCTGTGATTGAAGTAGGCAAGCGGGTTTCGGGATCGAGCTCAATGGGTTCACCAGCCAGTGCAAGGCTGCGCAGCGCCGTCAGCGCGCTGATGGCCGGAGGGATGCGCAGCTCTGTCAAGGCAAAGTTGTGAATCCTGCAACGTCGCAGCGACGGCATGACCGCCAGCCACTCTGTGCTGCGAATGCCGGCGTCAACCGTCAGCTGCTCCAGCTGCCCCACTGTGCCTGCTGTGGTTATACAGCGTGCAACCGCTGCGAGCCAGGGGTGGTCGTCATCTCCGCCGTCGCTATATGCCAGCCGCCGCACGTGCCGGCCATGCCGCCCCAGCCAGGCTGTCAGGGAGTGCAGCGCGGGCAGGCTGGCAATCTCCACCTCATTCCGGAGCAGCTCGGGGCTGCAGGCTGTCGCTGCAAAGAGCCTTGACACCAGCGCACACCGCTGCCTGCGGCAAGGCTCCAGGAAGGGAGAGTGAACGGCGGGGGCGGCGGGGGCGGCGGCACGATCAGCAATTTGGCAACATTGCCTGCTTCTGATACAAGGCAGTTGGTGGGTTCGAGCATCAGCCAGCCTCTCTCCCCTTGGCGCACCCTCCCTCAAGTCGAGATAGCCCAGGGCGTGGGCAAGCGCCTCATTTGGCAGGTTAGAGATTGTGCCCGCTGCTGCTACAGGCGATTGGGGGGCGCTGTGGAGGGTGCGGTGCGCCATAGCGGGCGGGCGAGTTGTGAATGAGGCTTCTGGAGCTTCGTGGGGCGTTGCAGGGGCCAATTCTAACAGCAAGAGGTCTTGCGGTGCTGGCAAGGACGCGGCACTACTCAAACATGCTGCGCCTGGCCCACCGCCCCTGCGCAGCGCACGCGGCATGCACCGGCGCCGGCGTGCGGTTGCAGCTTGCAGGTTGAGCCAGTCAGATATTAGGCAGCTGATACGGCAGGCGCAGCGGGCAATGTGCTACGAGTGCACTTGAAGTGAGAGCTGCATAAATGGACCGAGCACCTGACCAACCCAACCTGTGCCGCTTGCATCTGCAGGGCGTGGACGAAGGCTGCTCGAAGCGCTGGGCAAGCAAGCCATGTGAAGGAGTGATTTCAGCTGCATGGCATGAAATATGTGTGCGCAACGTCCTGGAATCATATCATCCCCTCCTGCAAGCGGGCAGGAGCCCACTTTACACAGGCAGGGCACATGCGAAACCAGCCCACGCAAGGAAAACGATTTCAGTCAAAGATGCGCATGACCGCGGTTGTGGGGGTGCGGCAGATGGGGCAGCTGCCCGAGGACAAGGCCCCTTGGGGGCAAGCAGCGCACATGACACGGTGCCCGCATGGCACCAGGGCAACCAGCTCAGCCACCTCCTCCATGCAAATGCGGCACTCTAACTTTGGGCCACCGCGCTCGTTGAATGCAGCGGGGCGGGAGGGAGCAGGTACTGGGGCCGGGGGGTGGCGCTCCTGGGGAGCTGTGGATGGGGGGTGGTGGGCGGGTTCTGGGCGGGAGGCCGGCAGTGGTGGGAAGTCTGCATCCGTCCACACAGGCGGGGGCGGGGGGTGCACTGCCGACTGCTGCTGCTGCTGCTGCCGCCTGAGCTGCTGTTGCTGCTGCTGCTGCCGCCTGGGCTGCTGTTGTTGCTGCTGGGCTGTGATGAGCGCTTGTACCGTGCACGCCCCAGAGGCTAGGTCCAGGGGCGTCCTCTGCAAGCCATCCACAGCACTGGGGTTTGCGCCAGCCCGCAGCGCCAGTTGGACGCAGTCTGGCACGCCGGTGCAACGGCGTGCGCAGCGTGCTTCCACATGCATGTGCAGGAAGGTCGTGCCACTGGGCCGCTCGTTCCACGAGCCGCGCCAAGGGTGCAAGAAGGTCCGCGTGGAGGCGGCGTTGACGTCGGCGCCGGCAGCCAACAAGGCTGCAGCCATGCTGTGGCGCTCGTCGTTCCCGTCGTCCAGGTACAGGAGGGGCGTCACACCTGCAGAGAGGCCAGAGCGCAGCAGCGCCAGCTCGGCAAGGCGCTGCAGACGAGGCAGGAGCGCATCACCAGCAGCGCAGCAAACTGCTGCAGGAAAGGCAAGAGCACAACAACAGCAGCAGAGCAGCAGCAGAGGAGTGCAGGCTAACTGACCAAGGCCCGAAAAGCGTGGTGACTGCAACACACAAGGCCACAAAGGCAGCAACAACTAAAATGAATTGAGCTTACCCGCTTCGTTTGCTGCGTTGACGTCTGTGCCGGCGGCAAGCAGCGGCCGCCACAGCTGCTCCCATGGCTGCTTCATGCCCGCAACCTTGTGCAGCGGGGTCTCGCCGCTGGCGTCACGTGCGTTGACGTCTGCGCCTGCCGCCAGCAGCTGAGCGGTGCAGTCTGGCTCGTTGCATGCCTGGAGGTGCAGCGGGGTTTGGCCGCCGCTGTCACGCGCCCGCACGTCGCTGCCAGCTGCAATCAGCAGCCGCACCTCTGCCTCTGTGTAGGCATGGAAGAGCGGGGTGCGCCCCTGGCTGTCGCGGGCATTGGGATCGGCACCCGCCGCCAGCAGCGCCGGCACGAGCGCACGAGTGCTGTACCCCTCGCAGGCCATGTGCAGCGGCGTGTCGCCATCGCGGTTTTTCAAGTTGGGGTCAACGCCGCTCTCTGCCAGCAGCACTGCGACGACCGCAGGGCGCACCGCAGCGACGGCCTCGTGCAGGGGAGTGGCCCCTCGAAAGCCACGCGCACAAGGGTTGGCCCGGCCCGCAGCAGCATTCGAATGCATTTCAGGTAGTTGGCGTGGCTGTTCTGCGGCGCGTCGCCGCCGCCTCCCCAGCATGCCGCATGCAGGGCGGTGGTGCCGTCGCTGCGCGCCCAGAGCGGGTTGGCGCCAGCACGCAGGAGGGCACGCACGCAGTCAGCCGCGCCCAGCCGCGCTGCCGGCAGCAGCGCAGTTTKMCCKCMGTGTGCCTTGTTGGGGTTTGCGCCGTGGCGCAGGAGCTGCTGCAGCGCGGCAACGTCGCACCGCCAGGCAGCCTCTACAAGGGCCATCTGCCTGCGGCAGCACTGGCGGCCAGAGGACACGTTTCAGCGGACCGTCCAGTGCCGCCGCCGCCGCCGCCGCCGTCCGCGCTGCGTTAAGGAGCGCACCTGGCCTTCGGCCGCCACAGCTGCTTATTGTCGTCTGATCACGGCACTGGCAGGTTTGCGGCCCGGGCGACGCACGCGCGCGGCCCGGCCTCAGGAGAACCCTACAACAATGCGCTCGCGTTGTTACACAGAAGTGCTGTGGAGTCTGGAGCAGCGGAGCAGGTGAGACGTGCAGCCCAAAGTGGCGACGGCAGCGCTGCCCGCTCAGCTGCCGGCCCGCTGCATGCGCCCCGTTCAGCTGCCGGCCCGCTGCATGCGCCAGGCCTGCCAACTGCTCAGTTTACGCATGACGCCAGCGCACACGCCAAGGGACCAGGTGTGCCAGCTGTACAAGTGCATTAGAGTGCAGTTGGTGCAGGCATCAGCCCGGCCTGGGCCAGGGCTGCATTGGCCAGCACTTGTGCTTGGCTGCCGCATACCACTGCAGATGGTTGCGCAGCTGTTGGTCATGCCCAACAAATCACACATGCTGTGCCTGAGCTGAGAAGGTTGCAACGCTTCGAAGTGATACTCAGAAAGGGTGGCAGGCATCGAGGTGGCTGTCAAACGCTGTGTCAGTAAAAGAGCAGTGCACAATCAGGGAGGGGCGGTGGCGCCACAGTTGCGCAAACTGAATCACGAACTTCCCGGATAAAAGTGGTTCCGAGCTGAATGCACCCTCAATGTGCAGCTGCCGCAGTGGCGGGTGGTGAGCCAGCCACTTGAAGAAGGCACCAGCAGATGCCGAAAACCAGTCGACTGGGTCAGCCGGCCAGCCTGCGATGCTGATGCGCTCCAGCGCTGTTGCCCCATGCAGAGCCTCCACGCTGCTCAGCAGCGCATCAAAGTCGGTGGTGAGCCAGCGCAGGCTGCGCAGCCAGGGGCCGCTGGGCAGCACAGCGGCTTGATCGGCAGTGCCTGAGCTGGCTATGCTATCGAAGCAGCACAGCTGCAGCCGCGACAGGCCACTCAGCGCGGCTGGTGGCAAGCATGGAACGTGGTCCATAACCTGCAGCGGACAGCAGCACCTCAACAATACTCAGGCGTGGACAGCAGCGCTGCTTGGCAGGCTCTTTTGGCAGCGGCATCCCCACGGCTACCACAGCCGTACTCTGAGAGGCTCACCAGGCAGGTCAGGCCGGTCAGGTGTGGCAGAGCATAGGCTATCGCCGCCGCCGCTATGCCAAGGTCGTCTGGACAATACTGCAAGTGCTGCAGACGCGTGAGCGCCGCTAGGCTCGGGGTGGGCAGGCCGAAATGTTGGACATCGAGCCGCGTTAGGCTGCCGCTGAGGGCTGAGAGCCGGGACAGGCTGTGGGCTGAGTAGTCGCATGCAAAGAGCTTGAGGCGCTGCAGCTGCGGCAGCTGAGCAAACTGCAGGCAGGCAGGGTTGGAATGCGATGCCATCAATCACAAGCGCACAGCCGCAGGGGTGGATGCCACAGTTTTTGCTGCAAAGAGCGACTTGCAAGCATGCCCAAGGCATGCATCTCCACTTGCCTGCACGGGCATCTCCTCGGAGCAGTCGGTCTCTACTCCTAGCCGGGTGATGCTGGCGGGCAGGCCAGGAGGCAGCTGTATGCGAGTGCTGCGCAGCTCCAGAGACTGCAGCGCCGTCAGCGCAGTGATGGAGGGGGCGATGTGCATTGGAGCGGAGTCGGCCGTTAGGTTGAGCCGCCGCAGCGAGCACATGGTGCGCAGCCACTCGGTGTGTACCTCGCAATAGACGTCGACGGTGAGGTCAGCCAGCTGCGGCGCCAAGCCCGCCATGGACAGGCAGGTGGCAAGAGCCGAGGCGCAGGCCCTGTCTTCAACTGACCACCAAGCGTCCTCCAGGCGAAGTTTCTGCACATGGCGGCCATGCCGCACCAGCCATGCAGCTGCGGAGTCAATGGCCGCCAGATTTTCAAGGCCCACGTCTGCCTCCCTCAGCAGCTCTGGGCTGGCGCACAGCGCTGCAAAGCGCTTGGACACCAGTGCGATGCGCTGCCTGCGGCAGGGCGGCAGCGTACGGGCGATGAGCGGCGGGGGCAGGCCGTGGCCGGGCAGCGCATCGCGGCCCTGAGGCTCTCTGATCTGTTATTGCACAGCATGATCCACATGTTCAGACATCAGGCGGCCCTCCAAACCCACCGCTGTCGAAAGTCCAGGAACCCCAGCGCGTGGGCGAGCACAGAATCGGGCAGGTCGGCGAGATTGAGTGCCTCACAGCCGCGAATGACATCATGAGATGTGCCAGCCGCGGTGCGAGAAGCCATAGCGGGCGGCCTGGACTGGAACCCGCTGGGTTGAGGTCTTTTTGGTGCACCTTTGACGTCAGAATGGCTGCAGAGGAAATTGCATCCACATGACAGCGGCTGGGATGCCGGCGTGCTTCCCGCCTGGCCATGCATGGCGCCGCCCCAGCGCACAGCGGCAGGCTCTGCTGCACCGGCATGCGGGAGGCAAAGGCACAGGCTGCCTGAGTGATGCATTGACTGTATTTTGCCCTTATAGAAATGCTGCTTGACCACTTGTGCCCACATGTGCCTTGCATTACTAAGGCTGGCAGGGCAGCGTTGCAAGTGATGGCATGATTCAGTTAAGTGTTCTGCAGGCCATTCGGTACCCCCACAATGAGCCTGACCAGCAATATGAGAAACGAGAGGCAACCGGGTAGAAGAAGCGTGAGAGAGCAGACAGAACTATTCCTCATCGCTCTCGGCGGTCCATAGCGAGTCGTCGCAATCGACATCCGTGCAGTGTAGCTGCAAGGCTGGACGGCGGCGGGCCAGCCGCAGCAGCAGGGGCGCAAAGTGGCAGCAGTGGAATGCAGACGTGTGGAGGCGCCCACGGTACTCAAATGACGCCACCTCAAGGGTTGGGCACTGGGCCAGCCAGTCGAAGAACGCCGCCACCGCCGGCAAGCGCCAGTCAAACTTGCCGTAGAAGCAAGCGTCCTGCGCGCACACAAACTCGAGAGCCGCCGCTTGCTGCAGGGCATCCACGCTGTGCACCAGGGTCGCCACATCAGCCGCCAGTCAGCGCAGGCTGCGCAGCCATACAGGGGCTAGCAGGCAGGGCCACAGCCTCGCCGGCTTCAGTAGAGTGTGCCTGTCTGGTGTAACAAATGCTCGAGCAACAGTGAAGGCTGGCGGGTCTGAGGGAGAAAGCACCAGGAATACAAACTGCAGCGTAGGATGGCCGAAACGAACAGAGGATAGATAGATCAAGAGACAAGCAACAAATGAAAGGGACAAAACAGGGCACCTCAGGCGCTGGAATGGAAGTGGGGTGCAGCGAAACATGAGGTGCGCTCAAAAACGGTGGCAGGCGCTGAGGTGCCGGGCCAACGACTGCCCCTCGGTTGTGGGCCCAGGGAAGTGCACAGCCAGTGCAGGGCGGCGGCGGCACAGCTGCAGTAGATGCACCAGGAAGTGCTTTGAGGCGTTTAGATTGGGCGCAGAGTCTAGAGAGGGGGAAGATTCGATCGACAGGCGCTGCAGCGGCGGATGCTGTGCCAGCCAGTTGAAAAAGGCGGCAGCAGCGGGCGATTGCCAATTGATTGCAGCCACATCAGCAGGCAAGGCTGCTACGCTGACACACTCTAGCGCTGTGGCCGCGTGCAGGGCCGCCGTGCTGCTCAGCACTGCATTTAAGTCGGTGCTGAGCCAGCGCAGGCTGCGCAGCCAGGGGCCGCCAGGCAGTGCAAAGTCCTCAGCAATGATGTCTGGATCGTCTGAGCGCTCTAGTTGGCACAGCTGCAGCCGCAACAGGCCGCTGAGCGCGGCTGGAGGCATGTCTGGAGCGATGGACAGAACCTGCAGAAGGAAACGGACGTGATTCAGCATGGGTGGCAGCACCTCAAGTGGCGTACGCTGCCTTGCTCGTGCAACTTTCCTTTCGTGGGCTTGCACTCAGTCTGCGTCCCACAGCAGCGCCCGCCCACGGTCCAATCCGAAAGGGCTGCGACTTGCAATGGCTGTGACCATAACAACACAGCTCTTTCAGCACCGCTTCCAGCACACCATCATTGTGCATTAGCGAGCGCCTCACCAGGCAGGTCAGGCCAGTCAAGTGCGGCAGCGCGTCAATCGCCTCTGCCGTAACGTCCGCGTCAGCTGTGTAGCACTTCAGGTGCTGCAAGCGGGTGAGCGCCGCTAGGACAGGGATGGGCCAAGTGTTGTGCAAATCCTCCAGCCGCGTCAGGCTGCCGCTGAGGGCCGAGAGCGGGGACAGGCTGTCGGCCGAGAAGCAGCACTAGTCAAACTTCAGCCGCTGCAGCTGCGGTAGCTGAGCAAACTGCAGGAAAGCGGTGGTGTGGCAGCACAGCGATTAGGGTCCGCAGAAAGTTAGGGTCTGCAAGAAGGTGCACAGTTTGTAGCAGTGCATTGCGTCGTTCACAGGCCCAGTTGCAAGCTTTAGGAGCATCCAAACAGCAAACCCTGCTTGCCTGCAGGGGCATGTTTTCAGAGTAGGAGTTCACCCACAGCCGCGTGATGCTGGTGGGCAGGCGGACCTCAGCCGGGAGCTGCAGGCCGCTACTACGCAGCCCCAGCGACTGCAGTGCCGTCAGCGCAGAGACGGCGGGGGCGATGTGTAGGGCGTTGTCGGTTGTGAGGGTCAGCTTGCGCAGCCAGCGCATGGTGCGCAGCCACTCGGTGTGCAGGTCGAACCGAAGGGCACCAGCGCTGAGGCGTGTCAGCTGTGCCGCCGTGCCCGCCGCCGACAGGCAGGTGGCGAAAGCCGAGGCGTAGCTGCCCTCCGACACTTCATCGCCTGCCCAGGCCACCAATTCTAGCCTGTGCATATGCCGGCTGTGCCGCAGCAGCCATGCAGATGCACAGTCTGCGTGTGAGAGGCTGCGGAAGGATATATGCGCGTCCTGCAGCAGCTCGGGACTGCCGCACAGCGCTGCAAAGCGCTTGGACACCAGTGCAACACGCTGCCTGCGGCAGGGCTGTGAGGCGGCGGCGGTGAGCGGCGGTGACAGCAAAAGCAGTCGGTCACACGTGAATTGGCCTGCGGGCTGTACGAAGTGAAATGTAGCGCACAGGTTTGGCGGCAGCGCGCACCGCTCGCAAAAGTGGAGGAAGCCCAGCGCGTGAGCTAGCAGGTGGTCGGGCAGGCGCTCAATTGTGACACCTTCCGGTTCAGCGGCTGCCTCGCCAGGGACGGCACTGCCTGGGGCGGCTGCCATGGCCCAGAGGGTCCTCGGCCGAGCTGACTGGACTCGCTCTTCTGGTGCCTGCTGCCAGGATGGTTTCGGGAGGGGNCCTGGAGTGCGCACTGCAGCAGGGGAGACATCCCGGGCGCCTACAACCCCGCTGCCGCCGCCATAGCGCACAGGGCCACCACATGCACGTGAGCGAGGGGTCGCATGCCAACTTTAATGCTGCGTTGAGCGGCTTTCCACTAGACCAGGGACTCGTGCATCTATCTTACTTCCCAGGTACGGATGTGACGCAGCTGACCAGCCGCCCCAGCGCACAAGGCGGCGCCAGCCTGGACATCAGTGCAAGCACCCACTGCTCAGTGGCGATGCATGTGATGCACCCATGCTCATGTGCTCATGCAATGTATGCCCCCAACCAGCCAGTGTGGCAGTTTCAAGTTCACAGCAGCACACGCACGTCGAGACATTCTTCCTGCAGCATGCCCGTGCACAACACAGCTGTGCAGAGGCGGTGCAGCAGCCAGCTGGGTCGTGTACACAGGTGTGGTGCTGTCGGCACGCACACTGCCCCGTAAAGCTTGGCGCTTTTTGACAGGCAAGGCAACTGAATAATTACATAATAATTACATTCAAAAGCTGCAGCAAGGTTTACTAGCAGGAGATCAGCACAGACCTGTGTCGAACACGCTTAGACTGGGGACTCTAGAACAACCATGAGTACATCAGCGGCCAGCGGCAGGCGGAGAGCGGGCAGAGCTTTAGAGCGCAAGGCATGAGTCAAACCCATCACTTGCTCATCAGCTCGAGCATAGGTGGGGTGAGGTCCAGGGCAGAGTGCGAGCAGCGCAGCTGCAGGCCCGGGCGGCGGCCCAGCTGCATCAAGTGAACTGCAAAGTCACGCGAGTCAAACGCAGAAACCCAGGTTGCACCATGCTCAGCTGGTGCCCACAGGGTAGCAAGAGGCGTGCTTCCACCATAGCAGTTGCCGTGAAAGGAAGCTTGTGTAAGCGATGGATGCCGCGCTAGCCATGTGAACAGCACGGTGACTGGCTGCGAACGCCAGTAAAAAGGCGCGGTTGATAAGGATTCGTTGGCTTCGACAAACTCGAGGCTTTCAGCCTCCTCCAGCACCGCTGCACTGCTGGCTAGAGTGTCAACATTGGCACCCAGCCAGCGCAGGCTTCGAAGCCAGGGGCCGCCAGGCAGCGGCGGCACCGCGCCAGCGCCTGGACTCCTCTGGCCGCGTCGCTGCAGATAGCAGCGCTGCAGGTTGGTCAGGCTGGCCAGCGTGGCAGGCGGGTCCAGATCTCTGCTGCGCAGGATCTGCAGAGCATTTGGGCAAACGAGCACAATGCATGGNGTTTGAAACCAACTGCAGCGTGCTGCGTGACAGGCAACTGGCAGCGTGCTCCAATGCATGTGTCGACCCATGCATGGGTCGACCAATGCACGCTGNCATACCCAAACAGCTCACCAGAAATGTGAGCTGAGGCAGGTGCTGCAGCGAGGTGTGAAATGCGCCGCCGGANTTCAAAGCCCAGATCGCAGTGCAGGTGACGCAATTGTGTCAGGGACGTCAAGGCGGCAGGCACGTTGCTGACGTCGAGCAAGTCGAGGCGCGTCAGGCAGCCGCTCAGGCGCGACAGCGGCGCCAGGCTGGCGGCTGAGTAGTTGCCACAGGACTCGAATGCAAGCTGCGCCAGCTGCGGCAACTCGGCAATCTGCAGACAGGGAAGTTTAGTACAACTTGCTTAGGGAAGGGGCATCTGAGACGGATGAATGTGAAGCCTTTGGTCCCCCCACATGCACAAGCTGCAAGCTGTGCAGTTGCAGTCCACCCTGGCGCGGCCCACAGCCTGKTCASTKSRRTMSTSTSGCAMANTNCAGRKSTRMTYWKTRGKAGKMYCYGCCNGMG
>JADXDR010000078.1:41024-51974 GCA_025026875.1 Chlorella ohadii
CAGCACATCAGTCGCCCAGAAAAGCGAGCTCACGCTCCTGTGCGAGCGATTCCAGCAGCAGTTTGGCCACCTGCAGGTGCGCTTTGGAAGCACGTTGCAGAGAATAGATTGAGTGGCTGCAATCTGCAACAGGCTGTGGCTTTGCTGCTGGGGGACGCTGCCGCAGCGGCGGAAGACGCATCTTGGCCCTGCAGGGCCGCATCAATCTGCGGCTGCCGTCCCTCCGCGCGGCATGTGGCACTTGGCACGCTTTGGTTGCCCTTGCTGTTGAATGACTGCGGCCCTGCTGATCATGGGTTGCCCATTTGTGGTTCTCTGCAGGCCGACGGCAGCCCCAACCCGCTCATGCTGAACGATGTGGCGGAAGCGCTGGGGGTGCCCCGCCGCCGGCTGTACGATGTGATCAATGTGTTTGAGTCAATCGAGGTGCGGTTGTTGTGGCCTTGCGGCTGGTGGGTAGTGCTGATGTGTCGGTGGATGGGTGCTTGCCACAAAACTTGCAGTGTGCCTGTCCTGGTTTGTTCTGACAAGCATGCACTTTTGCACCCTGCCGCAGGTCATGCGGCGCGTGGGCAAGCTCATGTACGAGTGGGTCGGCTTTGACCACCTGCCCGGCCTGCTGGAGCAGCTGGCGCAGGATGAGGCCAACGGTGCGTGTTCACATGGTCCATCTTGTTCCGAGTAGCCTGACCTGCTGCAACCAGCCTGGGTGGCAGCAGCAGCAGCAGCAGCAGCAGCAGCAGCAGCAGGCAGGCAGGCAGGCAGGCGCGCATCTGTGGTATCCTGCAGAGGCTCTCCATGCATCGACCGCGCGCTGCTCGTGGAGCTTGTGAACTTATGCTGTAAACTAATGCTCTTGTGCTTTTTTTGCTTGCAGGCGTGCCGGTGGAGGACCGCATCCGCCGAGCCCCCACGCTCATCATTGTGAATGAGCAGGTGGGCAGACCCCTGAATCACCGTTCCGCTTCCTGTGGTGGTTGGGTGGCGGTGGCTGATAGCATACCAGCCCACGTCCACGCTCAAGCTCTGAACGAAACGAGCAGAGCAGAGGGCAGGTGGCGTGCCTGCCTGGTGTGCAAGTGCAGCTGGGCGGCTGCAGCAGGCACCCCTTTGACCGCAGTGCAACCTGAAGTCACGTTGCAGCCCCTCCTGCCTCTCCTGGACTCTCCTGGAGGGCGAGGAGATTGGCAGCGGCTCAGCTCACCGCACTTGCTTCACCACATGCCTTGCAGCCATCACTCACGCTGCAACCGGTCCTTCCTGCCTCCCCTTCCCTGCAGGGCGAGGAGATTGGCAGCGGCAAGGGCAACAGCCACTCGCTGTGGGTGCTGTCCCGCCGCCTCGTGCGCATGCTGCTCAAGCAGAGCGGGCCCATCGCGCTGACTGCAGCGGCAGCAGTGCTGGTGGGGCCTGGCGGCGTGTCCGACCCCTCTAAGCACCGCAGCCAGACACAGGTGGGTGGCATGCTTCGACTGATGGATGGCAGGCTTTCTGCACCGGCAGGGGTTTGGATGGTGTGCCGGGGCCTAGATCAGTGCGGAAGGTGGATGTGGACTGAGTCGGCTGATGGCCAAGTGCTAGTGCATGCCTGATGACTGTTGCATTCCTTTTGTGCTCCTTCACAGATCACGGTTGAGCGGCGGCTGTACGACATCGGCTCCATCTGCATTACCTCATTCTTTTGAGCTAACATTCGATTGATTTTGCTGCAGATCACGGTTGAGCGGCGGCTGTACGACATCGGCTCCATCCTCTGCTCCGTGGGCCTGCTGGAGCGCATCTACATGAAGAAGCGGTGGGTGCTTTGTTCGAATGGGTTAGTTATGTATTTAGCTGCACAGAAACAGCCAGCTGGCAATCAGCTGGAGCGCATCTGCATGAAGAAGAGCTGCGCTGGCAATGCCACATGCCCACGTGCTGCGCTCTGCCCAGTGCTGAAGTTTGGTAGCTATGCAACCGGGTGCTTGATCTGTTTGGAGTGCGTGAAGAAGCAGGGAGCACAGCAGCCATCTTTAGCGCTCGCTCGAGCTGCGCGTGCAGTGATGTTGCTGTGCTGGACAGCCCTGCACAGCGCACAACGGCCTCATTTTGCTCAGCCTCCCCCCCCTCCCCTCCACCCCTCCCCCGCCCGCAGGCAGCCGGCGTTTGAGTGGATTTACGGCTGGCGCCCGGGAGACGCCCACGACCCTCCRAAGCTGCCCAACCGCATCGCCTCTCCAGAAGAGGAGGAGGCAGCTCGGGCAGCAGGGGCTGCCCGCGTCGGCCGCAAGCGTGGCCTCAAGCCGGCGGGCGGCAGCGCTGGAGGCCTGGCCAGCGGCGGCAGCGTGGAGCCGCCAACCGCCAAGCGCTCCAAGTCGGCTGCGGAGCTGAATGCGGAGGCCATGGCAGCGGCGGCGGCGGCGGGCATGGCACCGATGGGCATGGCGCCGTTTGGCATGCCCATGGCAGGTGCGCTGAGCGCGCTGTGGTCATGCTGTGGTCATGTCGCGGCTTCTTGCAGTTGGGTTTGGCCATTGCTCAGCAACCCAAGCCTTCCTAGACTGCCTCCCTGACAATGGCACGCCGGGCATGCATGCAGTCCTGGTCACCCACTTCTGATCCCTCCCTCTGCTGCTCGCCATGTTCGCTCTGCCACAGGCTTTGGCCCCATGATGATGCCACCCCCGGGCATGATGGCAGCCCCCGGCATGGCGGGCGGCCCCCCGGGCGCCTCGCCAGCCATGTTCATGGGAGGCATGATGCCTGCACCCATGGTGAGCTTCTGGTTGGTTTTAAGTTGCAGACAGGTGCTGAGGTGCAATTTGCACAATTGCCTGCCTGCCATGTTCATGGAGGCATGATGCCTGCGCCCATCCCTTGGGGCTGCAAGTGCTCACACTTGCTGACACATGCTGAGTGGCAAATGCCCATGCCGATGCCTGCTGTCCTGGCTGCCTGTGCTCGCTCGCAATGCGCCGGCCTGGCCTCCNACCCCCCCCTGTGGCAGGCGCCCGTGGCTCCCGGCGATGACAAGGCAGCCGCGGCGGCGGCGCAGGCGGCAGGCATGCCGGGCGGCATGCCGGCAGGCATGCCCATGCCCTTCTTTGCTCCGCCGGGGCACTTCTTTGCCAACCCCATGGCCATGCAGGCAAGAGGGATGCCTGGGGTTGGGGCCTGCTGTGCCTGCAATGGCTGCATGGTGCCAGCTGTGGCTGCACGGAGCCTGCTGAAGCTGGCGGGCGTGGCTTCCTTTGGGCTGCACCACACACCTGCATTGCTGACTAGCCAGTTGCTGCACCATGCGCCTCTCCATCTCACCCCCCTGCACAATCCATTCGCCCATCCTCTGCAGATGAACGGCATGATGGCCATGCCTGCAGCAGCGGCAGCAGCAGCAGAGCCCAGCCCACCCGGCCCTGAGGCCGCAGCAGCCCCCGAGGCCAGCGACGATTCCGCAGGCAACGCCGCCAACGGCACCAGCAACACGGCCAATGGCACCTCTGCAGCCCCGGGCGGCAGCCGCAACGGCGGCGGCGACGCAGCTGCTGCTGCGGCGGCAGCGGCGGGCGGCATGGGTGGGCCGGGCGGCATGCCGGGCATGCCACCTGGTGCGCCACCTGGTATGATGATGTGGCACCCCCAAATGATGATGATGCAGCAGTACCAGGTGCGGGAAGCGCAGGAGAATGGGAATGGAACCGCAAGGCTGGCCTGGCGCTACAGTACCTGCAAGTGGGGTTGGTTGAACGTCATGACGGACTGTGTGCTGCTTGGCTGGGCAGCCATGTGCCGGCCCTGGGATTCAACTCGCCCTGCTGACCCCGGCCGCCCCTGCCCCCCTGCGCTGCACACTTGCTTCCCTTACAGATGCAGCAGCAAGCCATGGCTCAAATGGAAGGCAAGGGCATGCAGCCAGGCATGCCGGGTGCCCCTTCCCCTGATGGCACGGCAGCGGCAGCGGGCGCCAACGGCAGCAAGCCCGTCAACAGCGGCAGCATGCCTGGCATGCAGGGCATGCAGAGCATGCCTGGCTGCCCGCCAGGAGCCATGCCGGGCGCATTCCCAGGTGCGGAACGTGCATGAGCGCATCCTTCTTTTTGGCTGGCTGGTTTGCAGGTGGCTTGCTGCGAGGGCTTGGGATGGCCTGCCGCAAGCCAGCTGCTCTGGTCCTGTTGCGTTCTGTTGGTAACCGCCGCCTTTCTTCCTTGTTGTTGTGCAGGCATGATGATGGCACCCTACCCAATGTATCCCATGATGCAGCCCATGCCGGTGCGCTGCGCATGCTGCGCATGCTGTGCTGCGCTGTGCTGCACCATGCCGCGCTGTGCTGCGCCATGCCATGCCACGCTGGGCTGCGCCATGCCATGCTGCGCTGCATGCCGAGCCACCCTGCCCTGTCAGCCGCGCCATGTGCAGCACACCTCCGCACAACAGGAATGCTTGTGCGCACTACATGGATCTCCTGGCTCACGCTGCCGCTGCCCAAAGCGCATCGCTGCCCAAAACGCATCTCTCCACACTGCTGAATGTTGCAACCCAATGCCTGCTGCTCCGCAGGGCTTCGTTCCGGTGGGCGGCCCCACGGGTGCACCGGGTGCCTCCATGGCCGCCGGACCGGCGCCGTAAGGAGCCTTGGGGCTCGCAGGCCTGCCGCGTCAGGCAGCCTGCCTGCAAGCGCTGCAAGCCCCTCCTGGCGCTGTCTTTGCCGCTCCKGTCATCATTGGMGCGGCCGTAGCTTCAGCCGCCGSGGCCCCGCCACCGCCGCAGCAGCCGCGCCGCAACAGCAGCCGCCGCAGCCGCAGCCGCTGGCACCGCAGCAATTATTTTTTTGCAAACCGGACCACTACCCAACTCCGCAAGTTGGGCTGCAGGCGGTGGCTGGACGCCCCCAGGCAGCCCCGGGCACGGCAACATTGGCTGGGGATGCTCCGGGTGCTCCGGCATCCCTGCGGCGATTTTCATTTTGTGCCCGGCCCTCTGCCCGTGACAGACCCTGCTCTTTTGAATCGGCCGTGCCGCGGTCCCATCCTCTTCGCTTCTTCTTTTTGCCACCCAGCAGTTTTTGGGCTCGCTTGGGCTCTCCCCGGAACCTTCATTAAACCCCCCTTCGATTCGTTTGCCGCTGCACTCTCTCCCCTTTTCTGCCCTGCGGGTGCTGCCGCCTGGGCTGCCCCCACTTGGGCCAGCCCGGTGCTGCAGCTGCACCACCCGCCCCCTCCCTCCTGCCTCTCCTGACGCATCTCTTGTCGACACTCCTTTGGCGCTGCTTGCTCTCCCGGCCTGCCGTTCCTGCTCGCCGTTCCCCGCTCTACACTCGTCCTTCTCACCCTTGGTATTTGTCGGTTCCTCTCCCCCAGCACTGCCTGACCTGCACTCACTTTAAGCAACACGACACGAGGCAGCGCTGTGCAGCAGGATGGCACGCAAGGTCAGGGCAGCCTGGAGGGGCTTCACAGTGCCAGCAGAACTGAACTGCCGTGCGCATTGCCGGGGTGACAAGAGGTCTGCATGGTGTGGCGCGCTGCCCAGAGGCGATGCACTGCCCCGACTAGGCAGGCGCCGGCTGTGCTGTTGGCTGTCTGGCTCTCTGACACCTCGCCGAGGCCTCACTGTTATGCAACGACCTCGCTGTGTCAGCTCCAGGAACTCAAACTCTACCCCCCCGTCCAGCTGGCGGTCTCGTTGGGGAGAGGCTCTTCACACCCTGTGCTTCAAGCTGCAGCGGTGCACTCTGGGCGGAAGCACATGTGGGTAGTCTGCAGCTGCCTGGGATGGTTGGCATGCACGGACCGTTTGGGCAGGGCAGGGAGCTCCCTCGCCCGGGTGGACAAAGGCAGGTGCCGCCCGCGTCAGCTCACCAGTGGCGGGGGCAGGTGCGGCTGTCACATGCATCACGCATTCCGCCATTTCTGTCGAGCACTCGTTCACCGAAACGCAATCAAGCATTGGCAGCGAGCTCCTGGCGCAGGCTGCAAAGCTCGAGCGCGCCGCTGGCCAGCGGGATCGGCTCTTGCGCAGCCCCAACGCTGTTGAGGTCACCTCGAACCCATCCACGGCGCGGGCAGCCCTCTCAGCGGTGCGAAGGGCGCTCTCGAGCCGCCACGGCGTACGCCACAGAACGCGCATCGGCCGCTGCTGACAGCAATGTACCAGCAGCATGACTGAGGTGGCGGCGCTGCACAGCGCGGGCCCACCGCCGGTGGGCCCGCCGCCCGCCGACTCGCTGGCGCGGCTCGCCCTGGGCACTCTGAGCGGTGGCCGTGCCAACTCCGCGCCACACTCAATCTTCCAGTACCTTCCTGCGGGTCTGGAGCAGGTGGGTGCTGCTGCCATCCTGGCTGGGCTGCGGGGTGGGTGTCCTGGAGGCTGCCGCCGCGACTGCTGTCGGCGATATTTTCCCGCCATAAAGATCTGCGGCCGCACGCGTGAAGCAACCGAGCTGCTGTTGAGCGGCTGGCCAAACTTGCTACACTGTGTTCATAAGCAACAGCTGTGAGCATTGCTGCTGCGGTCGCTCCTGCTGGTGGTGTGGGGCGGTTTCCGGCACTCAGGCCGCCGCTGCCCTACCACGCACTACCATGCCTGCCACACCCCTTTATCGCCCTCCTTCCCTCTGCCACCTCACAGGTCTGCCGCATCCAGCAGCTGGAGGAGCGAGTTGCAGAGCTTGAGGGGCAGCTGAAGCGGGAGCAGGACCGCAGCCGGCTATTAGAGAGCGACCTCGCTCGCCTGCGGCAGCAGAGCCAATGGGCCTCGGACACGAGCGGAGGCTCCACGCCCCGGCGATCTTCGCCCGCCCGCCTGGCCTCCTTCGATGCAGCCACCCTAGAGGGCCTCTCACCCTTTGCAGCAGCAGCAGCAGCAGCGCCGGGCAGCGCCCCCGGCAGCGGCCCCAGCAGCGCGGCGGCGGCGGCGGCAGCAGCAGCATCTGGAATAGCAGCGGCAACTGGCATAGCAGCAGCAGCGGCAGGGGTAGCAGGAGTAGGCCCGAGCGGGCCGGCCCCTGCAGCGGCAGCCATCTCGCTGCCGACACCCGCAGACCTGCCGCACGCAGCGGGCGGGGGGCTGCCCGCCAGCTCGGCCACCTCGCCTGCCAACGACACAGTGGTAGTCAGCCGGGCGGCGCTCGAGCTGCTGTATCTGAAGGAGCGGGCCATGGATGCGGCGCATGAGGGAATTGTCATTGCAGACTGCTCCCTGCCAGACATGCCGCTCATCTACTGCAATGAGGGCTTCACCCGTATGACTGGCTATGGCCGGGAAGACGTGCTGGGGCGCAACTGCAGGTGAGCGGCTGCTGGATTTGCATTTGTTGCTTAACAGGTGTTGCATTTGTGTGCCATGCTTGCCTCGAAACCAGCATGACCGGCTACGGCCGGGAGGACGTGCTGGGGCCAACTGCAGGTGCGGCTGCTGGGTTCAATTATCCCGGTTGCTGATGCCATGCCTGCATGAGCGCCAGCCCGGCTGGCTTGCTGCTGATTTGTTTGCCGCTGCGCCATTGGTTGCTCTAGCCCGCTCCTCAATGTGACACTGGGTCGGACAACGCTCCTGAACAACACTCCTGAGCGTTGCCTTCCCGCCCCTGCCCCTGCCACATTCCTCCTGCAGGTTCCTGCAGCGCCCGCCGCCCGGCACCTCGGACGCTGAGCCTGCCGCGCACGACGAGGCCGCTGTGCAGGAGCTGCGGGCAGCCATAGCGGCGGGCATGCCCTGCGTGGTGCAGCTGATGGTGAGCAGATGGCCGGAGGGCAGGCAATGCTGCAGCTTGCCACACACTCCCGCATTGGTTGGGGCAGTAAGCAGTAGCACAGGCGAGCGCTTCCTTCTGTGTGTCGCTGCCCGCCCCATCCCACCCCACCTTACCCTGTCCCCACCCAAACCCTCTGCAGAACTGCCGGCGCAACGGCGACCCCTTCATCAACTACCTCTCGCAACCCTCTCACCTCTCGCTTATATGCTTCTGTTCAATTACCCTCCCACAGAACTACCGGCGCAATGGTGATCCCTTCATCAACTACCTCTCCCTCAACCCGGTGCACGATGCCACGGGGCGGCTGACGCACTATGTGGGCGTGCAGGTGGCTGACACAAGCAACACTCAGCATTGCTCATCACGTGACCCTTGACTTGCGCGCAAGTTGTGGTGGTGCCAGCTTGGGTGTATCAAACGACACATCAGCGGTAGCCGCAGTTGTCAGCGCTCTAGCCCGGTCGAGGCAGCAGCAAGGCTGGTGGTCTGGGGAGGTTAGCAGCGGCTGCGACGGGCCAACTCATGTGCTTGGTCTGGCTGACCCTCTCTCGCTGCAGAGCGATCTGACGGAGCTGGTGCAGCACCGGCAGGCTGAGCTGGCGGCCAAGCATCAGGCGCTGCAGGTGGGCGCCTCTGGTTGCTTTGGCCTGATGCTGCTCGCGCAGAGTGTAGTGCTATCAGCCGCGCCGTTTCCGCACACACGCCCCTGAATTAGCATCCCTCTGGACTCCCCACTGCTCCCAGGCGGCTGCTGCCACCGAGGCCAAGTCGCAGTTCCTTGCCCGCATGAGCCACGAAATCCGCACGCCCCTCAACGGCATGATTGCGGTTGGCCAGCTGCTGGCTGACACGCCGCTGAGCCCTGCTCAGTGGGACCTGGGTGAGCTGATTTGACCGTCATGGCAGAACGCATGCTGCACATATGTGGTGTTTGGCGGAGGCTGGGCAGCTGCTCAACGATACGCAGCTCAGCCCGGCGCAGTGGGACCTGGGTGAGCTGATTCAGCTGTGTTGGCAGGTTGCAAGTCGGCTGCACATGTTGCGTGCCATGGTGCATGTGCTGCTTGTGGTTTGCTGCTTCAGGCCCGGCGCAGTGGGACCTGGGTGAGTGGCTTGCTTTCTGTTTTTGACTGGCCGGTGATTCCCAGGCTGCACACTGGCGCAGTGGGGTGTGTACTGTGTTATGAAGGTGCTGAGCAGGGTGATTAAAGCAACCAATGCCCTCTCCCCTCCTATCGTACCTGCAGTGAACACGATTCGGTGCTCCGGCGAGACCCTGCTCACTTTGATCACCGACATCCTGGACTTTTCGCGCATCGAGGCCAACAAAATGGTGAGGCAGGGCGTGCCACAGTACGCACCGCATGTTCTTGTTCTTCGAGCGTGCGGCAGCTGCACCACTGCTCATGCTGCGTTTCCGACGTGCGAGCTGCAAGCTGCGTCCTTCTCATATGTGGTCACTGCCGCCGCCGCCCTCCTAAGGCACCCTCACTCACCGCTCTACACACCCACTGCCTACCCCTCGCCTTCCTTGCAGGTCCTGTCCAGCGCCGACTTCCGGCTGCAGACGGTCATTGAGGCGGCGATGGAGATTGCGGGGCTGCACGCCGCCCAGAAGCGGCTGCAGGTGGCTTACAACATCGCCCAGTCGGGTAGGAGCGCTGAACTACTCCGGCATGCATGCGAAATGGAGGCATCTTCTTGCCCCAGGCAGCTTATTATTGATGGTTTATGAGGTCTGTGTACTGAAAACATGTCACACACCTTCCCCCTGCTGCAGTGCCGGCGGTCGTGGTGGGCGACGCTCAGCGGCTGCAACAGATCTTGCTCAACGTTAGTGGCTCCTGGGTGGCAGGCTCCAGCATTGAATAGCTGGGAGCTTACAGCCACTGCTCGCATACAGTTCGCGCGGCTGCTCGCTACAGTGCTGCATCTTCAAGCTGACAATGTATGCCATTTACTAGCAGCTCGGCACATCTCTGACCCAGGGTTGCCCATGCATCCCTCCCCTTCCCCTGCCGCAGATCCTGAACAACTCGGTCAAGTTCACAGAGGATGGAGAGATCCTTTTGGAGGTCTGGGCCGAGGAGGAGCAGCAGCGAACAGGAGAAGGAAAGCTGGAAGTTTGGGCCGAGGAGGGGCAGCAGGCAGACCAGCCAGCAGGTAGCAGCGCAGCCGGCAGCGCCCCGCGCTCCGGTGGCAGGAGCGGCGCCAGCAGCCTGCCTGCCCCTGCAGCGGCGGCACCTGTAGCACCTGCAGCAGCGCCTGCAGCGGCGGCAGGCGGCGGCAAGCTGGCTTCGTGCGAGGGGCGGAGCCTGATCCTGCACTTCGCTGTGCGGGACACGGGCATCGGCATCAGTGCGGAGAACATCGGCCGGCTCTTCCAGTCCTTCTCCCAGGTACGCATAAAAGGCTAAGCTCTGCTGGTGGGTGCTGTGGCTGTGGTTGGGTGAGTGCTGCGAGTGGCCGCTGTGGTTGCTGCAGTGGTGCTACCTCAGATGCTGCAAAGCCCTGCACCGCCTCAAATCAAACTGGCCAACAAATCCTGCCCGCCGTCCCTGCCCTGCCTGCCTGTCTGCACACCGGTGGTTGCCTCCCGAACTGCACCAGATGCAAGCCAACTGGCTAAGCAACTCTTGTCCCTCCTTGCCCCTATTCGCCCAGGTGGACGCGTCTCCCACGCGACGCCACGGCGGCAGCGGCTTGGGCCTAGCCATTTGCCAGAAGCTGTGCCAGGCCATGGGCGGGCGCATGTGGGCAGAGAGCGGCGGCGTGGGCGCCGGCAGCATGTTCCGCTGGTGGATTCGCGTGCAGCTGCCCGACCCGCGTGCAGCACTTGCAAGCGTCAGCCGGGCCAGCAGCGGCCGGCTGAGCTTGGAGGGTCTCAGTTCTGGGCGCAACAGCGCCGACGGCGGCAGCACACCGCTGGCCAGCCTGACCCCAGCGCCCTCAGCAGCGCTGCCCACAGCACCCTACAACCTGACCGGCCGGCGGGTGTTGCTTGTTGAGCCGTGCCCCATGGTGCGCCAGGTACTCATGCTGGCGCTGCGCCGCTGGGGCTGCGCTGTGTGCGCTGTGGCCAGCGAGGCAGAGGGCATGACTCGCCTGCAGATGGCAGGAGCAGCCGCCCCCGGCGGCACTTCGCTGCTGCTGCAAGCTGCAGCATCAGCAGCGGCGGCGGCAGCAGCGGGGCCGCTATCCCCTTCGGGCCGCCCGCC
>JADXDR010000078.1:53877-64180 GCA_025026875.1 Chlorella ohadii
CCTCGCCGCCTACCGGCGGCGCAGCAGGCGCCGTGGGCGTGGCAGCGCCCGCCTCGCCCGGCGAGGGTGGCAGCGCTGCTGCGGCTGCATCAGCGTCGGCGCTGCTGGGTCTGGGCCTGGGGCTGAACAGCGAGGGCAGTGAGTGTGCCTCTTCGCTCGGCAGCCGCGCCAGCAGCTGCAGCAACCTGCGGTGCGCGGGCGCGACCGTGGTGCGCTCCACTCAAAGCTCTAGCTGCATGGCCGACGCGGCGGCGGCGCCGCCGCTGCGCCTGCTGCTGGTGGAGGACAACGCGATAAACATGAAGGTGGGCTGTGGGCTGTATGTTGTACTGATTGTGTGCAGTCTGTGGTTTTAGAGGGAGCACTGGTGGGGAGGTCCCCAATGCTATCAAGCAGTGCGATTGATCCATTAGTTGTTTGAAATGCTGGACTGCCTGATGTTGCTCGCCGCCAGGCCAGCAAATTGTCCTCCGCTGTGCCAAATGGCCTTGTGAGCTTCCCGTTTCTGCCCCGCTTTGCCGCAGGTCGCGCTAGGCATCCTGCGCCGCATGGGCTGCTCCAACATTGTCACCGCCGAGGATGGAGAGGCTGCTCTTGAGGCTTTGCACGTGCGCTGCTCAAACCCTGATTATGCTCTCATCGTGTTGCTCTCGCTTGTGGCTGGCTCAGGGCAGCAGCGATGGAAATCCTGGCATGCTTTGCAAAGCTACTTTCAAAGCGACATGCGATTGAGATCCTTCAGTGCACTGCGGAGGTCGTCTCATCTGTGGCTCTTATTCTTATTTGCTGCCCTGGCACTGCCGCAGGCGGCGGGCGGGCCGGATGCATTTGACGTCATCCTCATGGACCTGCACATGCCCCGCAAGGTGAGCAATGTGCCTTTTGCAAGTTCTGCCTAGCTTGCAAGGGCAGGGGAGTTGCGCTGGGCACGCTTGCACACCTGTACAACCCGCATGACGCCTGTGCTAACTGCTTTCCTGGTCGCACCGCAGGGCGGAGTGGAGGCCGTGCGAGACATCCGCCGCACCTGGCAGGGCTACAAGGCCCGCATCATTGCCGTCACAGCAGACGCATTTGAGGCAAGGCAGCATGGCTTGAGCTTGAGCAGCCGAGCCTGAAAAATGTGCATGGCGTGGCCTGAATGTGCGTGAAATCATGAGCAGCTTGCATGGCCTGTGCACCCCTGGGCAGCTACACATCTGCTCTGACGTTCTATCCGCCCTGCGTTGCTTGCAGGAAACGCGAGACCTGTGCGTGCAAAACGGCTTTGACGGCTGGTGAGCGCTCCTGCCTGCCCCAACCCATCGGTTGCACTGCTTCTGTTCCACCGCACTGGCATGCTGCCCACCTGGCGGCCTGGCCCGTGCTGTGCAGCTTGGCTGTGCTCGGAACACTCCAAACCTTCCATCGCCACCACCATTTACTTGCAGGCTGGCCAAGCCCTTCCGAGTGGAGGAGTTTGCGCGGGTGAGGCAGGAGATGAACATGCCGCATTTTTTCTGCGGGTCACGCCTCATCACTCCAGTGTTTGTGCATGTCGCATTGTGCACCTTGCCTGCTTAGATGCTCGGGCACGCACGCATGCACCCAGGGTACCCAACCCAGCTTTGCAGCCGGCTCACCACAACCTGCTGTGCCCCGTGCTGCTTCCATGACAGGTGATGGAGAACTGCCGCAGCGGCTCAGCACTCACACCCAACCGCCCCTGACCACCGTCCAGTGCCAAGCGGTATGGAGCGGCCACCAACCGGCACCAACGTGGCCCCAACCAGAGGCCGATTGGCTTGCAAGCGACCAACGGCATGCACCACTAGAGCAACCCAGAACACCGCACAAGCTCTGCCTCGGCGGCCGAGCGCCCCCTACATTGACGCTAGTCCCGACTTAGATTCCCTCAGCGTGCCCCGCGCTGGGCACATAGCCCGCCCCGCACAACGCACCCTCAGTTCTGGCCCTTGCGCCGGCTTGTTCCGCGCTTCGGCGCCCTTGCCACGGGCTCTGGCCAGGCGGCCGTTGCTACGCAGCCCAGCTTACAGCTGTGCTGCCAGCACCCGCTGCCGGCCGGCCCTGACGCCTCCCCCTTGCCAGTGCGATGCCCCATCGCACCCTTGTGGTTGGGGCATCGCGCCCTCTCCGACTCCCCAGTTTTTTTGTGGCAACACGATACATTCAGCGCCCCAGCGGCCGTCCAGTCCCACCCTGCCGACCAGAGCACAGTGCCCCCTCCGCATCCCAGCGGTGTGTTTCCTTTCCCCATGCCTCATTTCCCACCCGTGCCCAGCACCATGCAGCACTGGCTGGCGGCGCCTGCCTCAACAGCAGCCGGCTGTACTAGCGGCCTGCCCCTGCCACAGCAGCCGCCAGCCGCCTCTCACCTACTCTCACTGTGCTTCTGCCGCCCGGGCGGCCCCCAAATTGTTTCCGGCCCCGCCGTGCGCCATTTCATTTACTACGTACCGCTCTGCCCTTCCCATGTTATTGGCCCAGCAGGACGCAACTATGCTGGCTGGGGCGCTGCTTCCACGTGTGGTGACCACACACAGCACGCGCCCAGCCGCTGCTTCATTGCTGGGCCGCCCTCACCCCCTTTTGTCCCACTGGCTTTGCCGTATTATTGCCAGAAATTGTCCCCAAAGCCTGTAACGCATGAATGGTTGGTGCTTTCAGGACGGGGGGGTTGGAGCGTCCTGGGGCAGGACGCAGGCCAGGACAAGAGGATGGTAGCCAGGGGGCTGAAGGCCCTTGAGGGAGCTTCTGCAGCAAGCAGCTGCCAGTGAGGGACGCACCTGTGGTTTGCAGCTCGTGGAATGCTGAACCGCAACAGAGCTGCGCGAAGGTGCCATACTGTGCTGTCGGGGTGCACCAAGGCATCCTACAACTGGGCAGTGGCAGCGCGGCACTGTGCCGAGCGGGCGGCGGGAAGGCGGGCGGTGGCAACTGCGCATCGCTGGGGCGCTGGGAGGGAGCACATTTGGTGGGCATGGTGGGCACAGAAACCAGTCACTGCTCCGTGGCAGTGTGCAGGCTGGTTGCCATGGCCACCCCACCTTCCGTTGCAACTCCTGCCAGCTAGCATGGTCCACGCAAAAGCGCGGGGGTCTTTGGGTGCGGGTGCCTGGTACCACTGGCTATCTAAGGGTGGCCAGCCCCGGGCGCTCCAATTGGGCGGCCATCGCCTTTGGCAGCACTCTCTGCAGGCGCTGCTGGCGCCACGGGCCAAACAAGAGCGTGGCAGCAGCGGGCAAGCCAGCACAGCAGGCTCAGCACACTATGGCGGAGGCGTCCTCGGCAAGGCCTTCAGACCCCCATCCGCCAAGGACGCGGCACGATCGCTCTCAGATCGAGGCATCAGCTCCAACCATGTCCAATTTCCCAAAGCCCCCTTCGCAATGAGTCCGGCGAGGGCCGCGGCCTGGCTTCTCTGCCTTCTGCTAGCATGGTCGACCAGTGCAGCGGCTCAGGACGCCAGGTGAGGCCGCCGCTTGCGAGCTCGGCTCGGGCTCTGCGCCTGGTGCGCGGGGCGGCGCGCGCCAGAAACGCCGCGCCCTGGAGKCCCCGATGGGCAAAACTTGTACGGCGGGYGGGSCCKCCCRGCTGCAAGCRCRCACTGACCCGCCCCGCCAGCTGCGGCGCCCAGCGGCAGCCGCCGTGGGGCAGGACCGCGCTCTGCACGCCTGCGGCCACTCACCTCGCCATCGCCGCCCGTGCCCTGCGTTGCAGCTGCCCCACCGAGGGCCGCATGGTGTTGGTGCTGACCGGCGCGTCTGACCGCAGCGCTCCCGCAGCCGTCTGCTTCCCTCGCCTGGCGGTGGAGGTCAGCAGCAGCTGCGCCCTCACAGCCACGCCCATCCCGGCAGCTGCGCCCTTGATATACTGGGGAAAGGTGAGGGTGTGCCCCTGGAGTCTACCATTCAATTGGACCAGTCAGGGCTCTTCGATTGGGATTGCATGTGCTGTTGCTGCATGTTGCTGCTGCCGCAGGGTGGCAGGCGCCGGCGCCCGCCGCCCACTCCAGCACCCACCAACCTGCCAATGCCGCTGCATGCTGCGCTGCCGCAGGCCTGCCCCACGGGGCCGCTGCAAGGCGACGATGTGCAGAACGGAGACCTAGGCCGAGCGCTGCGCAGCGCTCTTGAAGCGGGGCTGGGCGCTGTTGGTGCCGGCATCAGCAGCGTCGGCGTGACAGCAGGCACCGTCCAGCTGAGCACACCCAGCAGCAGCGGCGCAACGGCACTGATCACCTACAGTGTAGCATCGGTGCGTGGGTCCAGCTGTCGGAGGGTTAACGTGGCCTGCCTGCGGGTGGCTGGCTGGCTTGCTCAGTAGCCCAGACCTGCTTTGCAAGTGCCGTTGCACCCTTTCTGACCTGTGCTCATGCCGGCCCCGCCGCCCTGCTCCTGCAGAGCACGATAGATGCAGCAGCGTATGCGCCAGACTCAACAGCCGGCCCATGTGATGGCATGTCAGGCTGTTTACCAGCCGGCGGCCAGTGCGAGGCGGGGCGTTTCTTGTCCGACTCCTCCCTCTGCGCTCTCTGCCCCGCTGGGTCCGCCTGTGCCGGAACAGCCGCGCCGCCGACGCTCTGCCAGCCCGGCTACTTTGCAGCAGCAGCAGGGGAGGCGGCTTGCGCAGCCTGCCCTAAAGACAGCTACCAAGCGGAAGCGGGGCGGTCGTGGTGCGAGCAGTGCCCCCAGGACTCGTTCGCACATTTTGAGGGGTCCAGCGGGTGAGCCATGCTGTGCTGCCCTGTGCTGCGCTGTGCTGTGCTGTGCGGTGGTGTGCTGCCCTGCGCTGCCACATGTTGCTGGCCGTTTGGGCTGCCTCCTCAGGCCCAGGCTTCATGCCGCAAGGATACTAGATACTTTCGCGCCGTCCGGTGCTGCCTGCCAGCCCGGCCTTCCGCCCCCCTGCCGCCCCCCTGCCGCCTCCCTGCCACTCATTTACCTGGGCCAGCGCACTGCCTTCCCTCTCACAACCCTGCGCCCTGCTCTCCCGGCCCAAGCAGCTGCCTGGCCTGCTATTACGGGGAGCCAAGGGTGGTGGTCGGTGCCATGGACGGCCAGAAGGGCTTTTGGCAGCCCTGGATGCCTGCAGAGCCCGCGCCGCCCTACCAAGGTGAATTAAACTATTTGCTCCAGTTTGTTCCACATCAGTGGCTTGTGAGTGGCTTGTGCGCATGGGAACTGATGCTGCCGGTACCACGCTGCTGCTTCGCTTTCCTTGCTGCTTGATGTAGTGCGCCCAGCATCTCATCCTACCACCTGGCATGTCTGCTCACGTGGCACCGCTGCCTAGCTGTGCCGCCTTTCCTGCAGGTGTCCGCCTCGCTCGACTGACCAGCAACACGCTGCGCACGTGCGGCGCCGTGACGCACCCATTCAACACCCCCACAGCTGACAGCTCACCTTGTGACAGCTTAGACCGGCGTGTGATAGCACTAGGTGAGGGCAGGTTGGCCTGGTGGCTCAGGCAAGGGATGCAGAGCGCACAGATTGCCAGGCACTCCTTCCAGCTTTGGAAGACCTCTAATCAATGGCCGCTGCCCCCTTCCTATCCCTTTAGAAACCACATTTGACTGCCAAGTCAAGCTGTCGGTCCTGGGAGACCCAGGGTGCTCAGTGGCTGACCAGCTGACTGTTGTGGATGGGTGAGTGGCATGGGGATGCAAGTCAGCTGGGCGATGCAAGTCAGCTGGGCCGCAGGCAGTTTGGTGGACCCCATGTTTTACCTTGCTAGCTGGGCAAGCTTGCCTCGTGTCCAATTGATGCTGTTGGCCGGACTTGCGTTGCTTTGCTGGCCACGCCATTGTTCTGCCTGTTGACCTGCCCTGCCCCGCTGCCTCACCCTTCCCTCCCCGCCTCACCCGCCCCTCAACCACACCTGCCCCACCCCACTTGCGCAGCATCTACAAGAGCCCCAACAAGATTGTGTCGCCGCCTGACCTTGGCACTCCATACAAACTGAGCATCGCGCCCGACAGCAGCGGCGGCATGCGCCTGGCATTCAGCTCCGGCGCTGCAACCTGCAGCGATGGGCTGGCATTTATTGACCCCGACGGAGGAGCTTGCCCAGAGGGCACTTTTCCGGAGCCCAACCAGCCGCTTGCCACGTCAGCTGCCCTGAAGACGCGGCAGTGCCAGCCCTGCGACGCCGGTTTCAAGTGCCCAGCTGGCACCGCCGCCGAGCAGGAGTGTGGGCAGGGCACTTACAATCAGCTGTGGGGGGCCGCAGCCTGCCTCACGTGCCCGCCAGGCACCGTCAGCCGGGAAGGTGAGCTTGATCAATTGCTGCGCATCAACGGCAGGGGTGGGTAGGGGCGGGCACAGGGCGAGTGGCTTGCAAGGTTCTGGCATGCCCTGCCCACCCACATGCCCACCACATCTCAGCCCTTTCACGTTGCTTCTGCTTTTGTCTTGTGCCGTCGCGGCTCTTCGCTGTGTTTTAACTCTGGCACGCTTATGTTTCCTGCCCCCACAGGCTACACGTCATGCACGCTGTGCGCCGCCGGCACTTACCCCACGGCCGACGCCGCGACCTGCCAGCTGTGCCCCGGCGGCCAGTTTTCGCCCGCCACAGGCGCCCCCTGCCAAAAGTGCCCGCCAGGTGGGCTCGCATGTTTTCATGTCTGTGGATGTGCAAGGTGTTCAGTTTTCGTCCTCAATGCCTTGCTGCTACAATCCAATCGCACCACCTGCCTGCCGCTTAATCATCCATGAATCCTGCTGATTTACGGACGGCCCACTTGCAGGCACGTTCCGGCCGGAGGGCGGCGGCGATGGCACAGCGTGCACGCCGTGCTCCCCAGGCGCTTACTCCAAGGCAGGGGCCACTGAGTGCACCGATTGTCCTCAAGGCTATTTTGCTGAAGATCCGGGCACGCCAGATGCCTGCATACCATGGTGAGCGTGACATGTGTGCTGCCTCATCGGGCGCGGCCGTCTTCCCGCTTGGAAGCATGCGACATCGTTTNCAAAGGATGTGCAGCTTGGCCTGATGGCCCGCTGCATTCTAATGCTGCGACCAGCATTCCATGATGCCGACCCCCATCTCAGCGCTTCCCTTTGCCCGCCCCTCCCGCCCACCTTTCCTGCAGCCCGCCCGGCAGCTTCACTCGCATCACCGGCGCGCAGACGTGCGACCAGTGCCCAGCTGGCGAGTTCAGCAACGTGTCTGCCGCCACGGGTTGCKCGCCCTGCGGGCCTGGGCAGGTGAGGCGGGYACKGGCTTATGRTWTTRTAGTTTGGTCAAACAGCTTAGCGCCAGCCCCTGAGGGCCCAACTTCAGGAAGAAAAGATTGAGTCGATATGCTGGCTCCTTACAAAGCCAGGCAGCTGCATAGGATGCTTGCTGCACAAGGCGCTGTCCAGGGTTGCTGCATGCTCGCACACAGCGCTCCGCAGAGCTTGTACCTGCCCTCTGCTTGACCGTCCGCCGCCCTCCTGCCGCTCTCTGTGCCCCCCAGGTCACGATCAATTCCGGGCTGGGCGCCACGCAGTGCAGCCCCTGCCCCAGGGGCACCTTCAAGCCCTCTGGCCTGAGCATCAACCGGTGCAGCAGGTGGGAGCGCGCTAGGCACAATACAGGAGCTGCTTCCTTGCGGAAGGTTGTGGTTAGGAGACGGCTCACGGTGCAGCCATGCAACGCCTCGGCGGGCAGTTCACCAGAGCTGTCCCAGCTGAGCCACTTCATGCTTGCCCAAGCCCCTCCTGACCGCCGCCCCTCCCCTGCGCACCCATGCCTCGCTCCTCGCCGCAGCTGCCCCTCTGGATATGAGACCCGCGTGAACGGCACCGGCGCCTCCAGCTGCACCATGTGCCGCCCGGGATTCTTTGCTTCAAACCCCAACACAGCCTTCTGCGAACCTTGCGCACCGGCCACGTTTGCGCCAGCACCGGGCTCCAAAGCCTGCAAGCTGTGCGCAGCAGGAGAGGTGACCGGGCCGCTGCCGGGCGACGCTCGCATCGGCGGCGCCGGCATGAATGCCTCGTTTTGCACGCCGTGCGGCCGCCGCACCTTCCGCCCGTCCATTTATGCCGCCAACACGTGCATACGCTGCCCGGCTGGGCGGGAGACCAGGCGGGCCCAGGGAGCAAGCACTTGCACGGCGTGCATACCAGGCTCAACGCTGCTCAGCCCAAGTGACTTTGCCTGCACGAGCTGCAGCGCAGGTGCGTGGGCAGGGGCTGGATTGAGGGGCCGCTGAGTGTGGTTGCCACATGCCATTGCCTTGCGTGCCAGTTTGTCACTATTTGCCGCCTGCTCAGCCTGCCCTGCATGTGTGCCTGACCTCCGGCCTCCCTTGCTGGCCACTTCATGCAGGCTCATATGCGGTCAACCCAGGCCTTAGCGGCACATGCCCGCTGTGCATCCCAGGCACATATGTTTCAGACCTGGGCAACGCGCAGTGCGATGTCTGCCCGCCAGGTGTGCAAGGTGTCACAGGGTGGCTTGCAGGGTGACACTTGTGCAACAACTGGGACCAATGCGCCAGCCTGCCCAACACCCACAACGCCCCGGGCGCTGCAAGCAATCGCTGGCCAGCGCTGCTGCTTACCCATGCGGCACGCAGCCTACCCATTCCTCTCAACCCCTACCTTGCTGCCTCCACCGTAGGCACGTACCAAAGCGCCAGCGGGGCGCTGTCGTGCATAGAGTGCCCCGTTGGCACTTACTCAGTGATGACAGGCTCTGCATCGCTCAAGGACTGCCTGCCCGCGCCGCCCGGCAACTATGCCGAGGGCACCGGCAACGATGGCTTCACGCCCTGCCAGGCTGGCACCTTCCAGGACCTGCCGGGACAGGGCGCTTGCAAGGTGGGCAATGCGCCTATCACTGTCTTCAAATGCATGCACATCTTTGCGGCCTACTTGCTGCTGTCCTGCCCCCACCCTAACTGTCACCCACAATGCACCCGCTCACTGTGCCGCAGCCCTGCCCGCCCGGCTTTGCCTGCCTGCGTGCCAGCGCACAGGCCAAGCCGTGCGCTGCTGGATTCTATGCTGACATGAAGCAGCCGTTCTGCAGGGAGTGCCCACGTGGCAGCTTCCAAAACATGCCCAAGCAGCGGGCCTGCAAGGTGAGGCATAGGCGGGGACAAGCCGACTGGCCGGCTGGCTCGTTGGGGCATGCGGCTGGCTTGTGGCCAGCTTGTGGCATGCAACGACTTGTTGTGGCCGGCTGGCTTCCGCTGGCTCACCACTTGCTACCGCATCGAACTTGAATTGCCAGTCGGCTTGCAGGCCTCGATGCCCGGGTCACATTATCCTGGGCTGATGCTCTATCTGCACTGATACTGAACTGCCGGTGCCTCGGGCCGCCTTCCAAATTTGCAGCCCTGCCCAGCGGGCTCGTACTGCCCCAATACCAAGACCGTCAACCCTGTCAAGTGCCCCGCTGGGACCTTCAGCTCGCGGCTGAACGGAGTCACACAGGCTTCCTGCACCCGCTGCCCTGTCAATGTGAGCACTAGGCTGGGTGATGTTGCGGCGGTTGGGCAGTATGGGTGGTTTGGCTGGGCAGTGCGGCTGGTTTGAGCATGTGTGGTGTGCCGCATTAGGTGGGCAGCCCAGCATGCAGGCTGCTGGAGAAGCGCCATTGATCTAGCCAACCAAGCCCGCTTTCTGCATGGTGTGATGCTTTGGCTGCCTCCCAGCAAGGCGCCTGCTCACCAGTCACTGCCTCCCGCTATCCCTCTGCACGTGCAGTCGTTTGCTGCTGGGGCGGGCTCCACAAGATGCGGCTCGTGCCCTTCAGGCCAGTGGACCGGGCGGCTGACNAGGGNCAGGTGAGGCTGGGAGGCGAGTGTGGAGGATGCTGTACTGTGCTGTGCTGTGTCCTTGTGAGCAACACGGGGCCTGCTCTGCACCGCCACCGCAACGCCCTCAGCAGTGCAGTGCTTAGGTGCTGCTTTGCAACGCGTTGCCATTCCACGCCTCCTGCAGGTCCGGTGCTGGCCCACCACACAAGCCCTGCCCACAGCTGCGGCCGCTGCTACGCGGGCAGCACCATCTCCTTCCAAGCGCTGATGCGCGGCGCCCGCCCTTTGTTCCCTTGCTGTGTTGTGTCGAAATAAACAGGGTCTTGCATGCAACAGCACAGTTGCTGCKCKCCCGCTCGCCCTGCACTACTTTTCATGCCCTGGGAGCCACAGCCCCGCCGAAATTAGCCCACATTCCCTTCTGTGACGCATGCACTTGCCTCCCTCTTCCTTTCTTGCCCCCTACTTAGACTGCTGCCCTCACCCACCACCACTCCCCTCGCCTCTCGGCCCCATCCCCGCTTTCACCTCCCCCCCCTCCTTCAC
>JADXDR010000078.1:64201-81774 GCA_025026875.1 Chlorella ohadii
AGCKNTTRYSCSSCCTASNTGTYYCACGCTGGCCGGTCTCTGATAGTCAAGTTGGGGATGTCTGTTTACACTGGCACAGTTGTGCAAGTGATCAGGTAAGTCGGGAACTGGTTKCTGTGCAGGTCAGAGGCAGTGCATAAGTAGGAGGGGAGCGGGCGGCGGACCGAKATGCCGCACGTRGGYTTYATGTGCAGGGTGGCAGGTTGGAATCGAGGTGCWTGCAGGTTGATGGTRAGAGGAACGGGTTGAGCAGGTTGCCTGYTTGAGACAWCGGTGGATTGGTACAGGTTTGCAGATTGAATGCGCTAAGTGGGTTGGGTGAAATGAAMGCAGATTAAAGTGMTGGCAACTTTGAGCCGGTTGATTGCTATTTTTGATTCCAATCGAAGACTGCTGATGTCTGCCGTAGTTGTTGCCGTTGTTGCTGTTACACCTAGCCTTTGGCCCCTCGCAAACCCCCACCATCACATGCCCGTTCCAACCGCACCCCGCCATTTTTTACCCCATGCCTTTCTCTCCCAAGCTTCCTTCTTCTGCGTGAATGCCGCTCATTACTTTGGCAGCTGCGCCGCATGGCAATGCTCCGCTGGCCCGGTGCTGATGCTTGCGCCCTGCACCGACCGCGATCGCGATGACGCGCCGGCGCGTCACATATTTGATTCTGTAAGCCACCAAAGCAGGCGGGCCGGAGCAGCATGGCGCTCCACCACGCTATCCGTGTTGGCAGGGGTGGGCTTGTACCCTCCAACACGACCGACRCCCCCCGCCGGCGGCAGCTGTGCATGGGAGTTGTGCCGTCCCAGACCATCCAGCGTGTGATCCCGCGGTGTTAAAAGCAGCTGAAGGCTCGTTCTGAGCAGTTGTTCAGGCCAGTGCCACCCAGGAGGCAGGTGGGCACAACACTTGCGTGTTGCCAGCCCGCGCTCGCACGCTTGCTCGCCTTGCTCGGCGCCCGGAGCGGCGCAGAACACTGTTGCGAGTTCTCTCGCGAGCAGCTCGGGCTTCGCCTGCAGGGGCGGCCGCCGCGTGACGGCTTGCAGGCACCACCTCTCCCTTGCACTGCCTCCCAACTGAGCCACTTTCCTGCTGCCCCTCTTGCTCCCGCAGGCTGCTCGCTGGTGCTCCTCCAAGCAGGCACGGTGAGCAACACAGGGACGGTGCAGCAGGGCATATGGGTGGTGGCAGCGGTGGCGGCAGCGGCAGCGGCGGCAGAAGGGCGCCCGCTGCCCTCCCGCCGCTCCCCGCCGCCGCTGCTCGCTCGCTCGCTGCTTGCTTGGCTCGCTGCTGCTCCCTCGCCCCGGGCTCGCATACACCAACCGCTCCTCCTTCTCTGACGCCCCCTTGCACCAGAACCCGCACGCCCTACCGCCCAGCCCCAGCCCCAGCACAACCCCTCGACACCATGCGTGCCCCTGTATTCATCGCCCTGGGCGCCCTCCTGGTGCTGGCCACTGGCGCGGCCGCCCAGAAATGCCCCCTGAGCGCCAAGGACGCGGCTGCCATCGACTGGAAGCCGGTGGCAAAGGCCTGCCAGGTGAGCTGAGCTGGGAGGGCGGGGAGGCTGCCCCAGCAGCGGCGGCAGAGCCTGCGCATCGACTGCGCCGCCTGCGCTGCTTGGCCGCTGCCGCAGTGCTGCTTGGCCACCAGGCAACAAACCACCCAAAAAAAATCCTCTCTTCCCCTCCCCACCCCTCCCTTCCCCTCCCAAAACAGGGCAACCAGGAGCAGCTGTGCGGGCCCTGCATCTGCACCATCGGCGAGACCCTGGCCCCTGCCGCCGTCGCTGCCGGCATCACACCTGTGCAAGTCCAGAGCACCTCCGAGGCCGACGCTCGCGCCCTTATCACCGCCTGTGCTGGAGTGCTGATCCGCCCGCTGACCGCCGCGGGTGTGCGCCTCAACAGCCTGATGGCGCTGCAGCAGTGCAGCGCGCTGCCCAAGTGCCTGGAGAAGCTGGGCTTCAAGGTGTAGATTCTATCCTAAACTGGCCCACAACCGTCTAGCTGCACGCAGCCTACTGCACACTTGACCCCACCACCCCTCTTTCTTCGCAAATCAACGAATGCACTCACACTCACACTGTACATGACCACGCCCCTCATCCACTAGTGACTCTGCACTGCATGTTCTTTTCTTAACTAGCGGCGCCGCGCTGGCTGTAAGCGCGATTTACATGAGCAAGCAAGGGGCGAGCAACAGAGGGGAGCGAGTGCAGAGGGGAGAAGCAGCAGCAAACTTGGGTCACGCCAGTGGGTAAACGGCGGGTCAGGTGCAGTCAATCAGGACAAACACGGTCAGCAACAAGTCAGAGGGGAGTCAAGGTGCATATTGTATAGCAGGTGGCATGCTAGGCCGCAGCAGCACTGCTGCAGAGCCTAGCCAAAACGTGCTCAGCTGGCTGCCGCCTCTGCCGCCCCGCCCACTGCCTCTGCATCAGCTGCTTTGCGAGCCGCCTTTTCCTGCTGCTCCGCAAGCTTGTCCAGCTCCGCCTCTGCAAGCTGCTGCTCGTACCTGCGACAGGAAGGGCAAACAAGGAGGGGGGAAGGGTCGACGAGCAAGCAGCGCACGCTGATTTGGCAGAGCAACAGCCTGCGCCAGCTGCTGCTGCATGAGCTGAGAGCTGCAGGTGATATAAGCAGGGCTCGTGTTGCACGCTGTATCTTTGTCATTAGCGCATCACGCATGCAGTTGTACAGCAATCAACAGCCCAAACGCACCAGCCGTCTGCGTCGGCCCACACCGCCTGCTCATGCTCAAACAGCAATCACTCAAGTTTCATAGCAATCAACTAAACAATGACGCACCAGTCGTCTGCGTCGGCCCACACCGCTTGCGTGGCCCAGCCCTTGTCCCCGCCCTTGATCTTGTTGGGCTGGGCGTAGTTCACCCGCAGCACGCGGCCGTACAGCTCTGCAGTGGAGGTGCACGGGGATGGAAGCTTGAAATTTGGGTTGCTCAGGGTGGCACGGACTGAACATAGTTGACCCGCAGCACGCGACCGTACAGCTCAGCAGTTGTTGCAGCGGAGTGAATTTAACAGTTTAGTGACCATAGCAGCGTGAAAACACGGCTTTTGAGCCGGCCGGCCGGAAGAAGGGCCTATGTTCTATGCCACCCGGCCTCCAGGCGCCAAATGCCCTCCAGCATCGCCCACCTGAGTTGTGCATGTTGTCGATGGCATCAGCTGCGTCCTCAGCTGCCTCGAATTCCACAAAGCCAAAGCCGCGGTGCTGCCCCGTGGCGTGGTCCAGCGGCAGCGACACCTGCACAGATTGTAAGCAGGCTCCATACATGACAGTGTGCTGAATTTGTGCACATTGCGACAGCTACTCAGCGGGTGTGTCTGCAGGAGCCACTCTTTGGCTCCTCGAGCTGTGCCAGGCGCAGACAGGTAGAGCATATGCAGTGAAAAAGTACAGACAGAACCCACTCTCTGGCTCCTATTGTCGTGCCAGGCGCAGGCAGCTAGAGCATATGCAGTGAACGAGTACAGACAGAACCCACCTCCTTAGCAGCCCAGCGCAGCATCAACACTTATCAGAGCATCCTAAGCAGCAAGCACCCACCTCCTTGATCTCTCCAAATGGCAGGAAGGCGGCGTGCAGCGCGGCCTCGTTCACTGTGCTCTCCAAGCCGCCCACATACAGAGCGGTCTTGGGGTTGGACCCCTTGCCCGCCTTGGCCACCAGCGTGGTCTGCGAACAGTCAGCAGGGCGGCAGTTGGTTGAGAAAAGACAGCGCAGAGAGGAGCGGCGGCGGCGGCAGGGCGTGGCTACGGCGGCGGCGGCCGAGCAGCCGTCGCTGGGGGCGCCGGCGGCTCGGGGGCAGGCGCAGCGTCATACAGAGCTGGTGGGCCAAGCCGGGCGGCGCCAGGGAAGCCCAGCGAGCGCGCGGCGACAAGTTGCGCAAGCCTGGGTGGGCTGAAGTGCCTCCGGCCGCTACATCGAAATGGTCGGTATTTCTAGATCACACAGCAGCAAGGCCTGGCCGCGCCGCGCGCTCTCACCTGCATACTGCCGCCGCTCGCTGCCTCCGGAGCCTCTGGCTGCTATTAGTTTGAGCGGCTGACCCAGAGAACACGACAGAATAGGATGTATTGCAGATCAAGGCTTGATGGAGCCACGAGCGCACCCTGCCGCCGTCGCCGCCTTCGCCGCCCTGCCACGCTTGCCGCGAACAGCTCGGTTGCGCGCAGGCCTGGGTTGGTTCTCTTGTACTCTTGCTTGATCAATCATGTGAATATGCATCTGCATCGATGGAGCACGGCCATGGGCACTTGCAGCACCGCATTGTTCCCTGCCAACAGGGCCGACGGGCCGGCGGCACTGCTGCTCGCTGCATCGGTCGGCGCTCGGCCGCTGGTGCTTCACAGATGCTCGCCAGCCAGTTGACCTGATTGCTTGGTTACAAAGGGTGCGTTTCCAGACGATTGACTGTGTGCATCCCGTAGAGCAAAGCCCTGCGCAAAGCAAGAGTTCGGCCAGCGGTGCCGCCAGCCGGACGGGGCTGATCACTCCAGCACGCCTGCTGGACGCTCCTGCGCACTGTCGCCCGCACTCCGACACCATCCGCGACTTCAACAGGCGCATTGTTCTTGCGTTCAGCCGCTGCACGCGTGTGGGGTTTCTGAGCCAGGCCACAGAGGCCCTCGCCCGCCATGGTGCTCACCAGGGCGCAGGGGAGACTCGAGTACACACAATACGCGCTGCTGAATGAGCTCCTGGCCGGCAACACAGCCAGGGCTCGACTCCTGCTCCAGCAGGGCGAGGCTGCCGCCCTGCATGTGGGGCCCAGCAACTTCACCACACTCCACGCCGCTGCGCTGAGCGATAGCCACAGGTGGGCCACCGCCGCTGCTGCCGCCGCCGCCGCTATTCGCCCGTGTTACGTTGGGTCCCCGCCCAGCCGACGAGCAACCCTCCATCCCTCACACTTCTTCCTTCCTGCGCTGGGCCCCTCCCTGGCCAGGCTGGTGGCGCCGCTGGTGGCGGCAGGGGCAGCACCCAACGAGCAGATTGCGCACCTGGATGGGGCGGGGGCGCTGTCGCTGCGGCGATTCCTGGTTGACCACTCTCGGCTGCCGTCCTCAAAGCTCTGCGCTGTGTTTCGAGGTGGGGGCGCCCAGCTGGGGGGAGCTGCTGGATACAAGAGTATGATAACCAGCAGGAGCAGGAGCCAGCTGAGGCTGGTAGGCAAGCGAGCCGCAGGTAGCGTGGCGCCGGCCGCCGGCTGAGCACTCCCTCAGCCACTACCACGCTCATGCTCTCGCACGCGTCTGTGCGCTGTCTGCCAGCCACGAGGGCCAGCCCTGCCATCCCTGCCGCAAGAGTTGTGCACTGCTTGCTGGTTCAATGCCCTGTGATCTAACCCCGAGCTGCGCCGCCGCCCGCCGCTCCTGTGCCGCAGGCGTGACGCCGCTGCACATCGCGGCCTGGCTGGGCCACCAGGCCACTGCTTCTGCCCTGCTGGCAGCGGGGGCAGACCCAGAAGTGGCTTGCCTCGAGGTGAGTTTTATCATCGGTGCTGCAGAAAGTGGCACGTGGGCTTCTCCTCTCTTTGAATCGCCAGCTGCACCACAGCATACACCCTATACAAATCGCGTGCTGCACCCATGCATGCGCTGATGCGCACGCCTCGCTGCTACCCGCCGCGCTTGCTGCTGCCGCAGGGCCGCACTGCTCTGGCCATCGCCTGCTACTTTTCAGACTGCCTGCTTCACCTTGATCGCCTGTTCTAATGCATTGAGTCACATGTTTATCGCCACAGGGCCGCACCGCCCTGGGCCATCGCCTGCTATTTTCTCGATCGCCTGCTCTAACGCATTCACTCGTTACTACATTTTTATTGCCGCAGGGCCGCACCGCGCTGGCCATCGCCTGCTACTTTTTGGACTGCCGCCCCAAACGCAGCCTGGCCATCATTCGGGACCTGCTGGTGCGCCCTTGCGCGGGAGGCACATTGGCATGGCCCGAACGTTGCTGGCATGCCTTTGGGTTGCATGCCTGGATCGCCTGCTCTCCTAGGCAAGCTGCTGGGCATGCCGTCTAGTGTCCAATAGCGGCCTGCTTCCGGGTCCCTACCCTTCAATGTGCTAGCTGACTCATGATTCTGCACCCTTTGCCCGCCTCCCGCCATGCAGGCGGCTGGAGCAGACCCGTTGTGTGCCGATTTCCATGGCATCAGTGCACTGGTGCTCAGGTGCGTTCTATTAGCGGCCTATGCCACTACAGTGCATGTCCGCAGGTACCTGTGTACACACCAGCAGGTGTTGGGCGTCCTCCTTTCGCTCAGCATGCCACGCTGTCCGGCGACCACTTCCCCAACCACCTTCCACCGTCGGCTTGCCATGCCTGGCCCTTGCAGCCCGCACTGCCCGGCACCCATCCAGAAGCTGCTGCTGGACCGCATTTTGCTCAAGTATGGCGGAATAGATATGGACTGTGAGGAGGCCGCCGCCGCAACAGCACCCGGCAGGGCCGCAGCAGCTTGCAGCACTGGTGCGGCAGGGGCGGACGGCGACAGCGGCAGTGGGAGCAGCAGTGCCACGGCTGCGGCCGTGGCAGCAGGTGCACAGTTAGATCAGGCCGCAGAGGCTGAAGAGGTGGCAGGTCCAGGGGCGGCKGGGGAGGCGGCGCTAGACGTAGCAGCCGGCGATGATGAGGAGGCGGCAGCAGCCGAGGCAGCAGCAGGAGGCGAGGCGGCAGCAGCGGCAGCAGACGCCGCAGGCGCAGGTGAAGTAGTGGCGCAGGATGGCGCTGAGGCGGCTGGCGAAGCAGTAGAGGCAGCAGGTGGAGCAGCAGGAGCAGCAGCAGCAGGTGCAGAGCCGATAGCCGATGTTGAGGCAGAAGAGGAGGAGGCTGAAGCAGAGGCGCTGCCAGAAGCAGAAGCGGCAGGCGCRGCAGCGGCGGCGGCAGAGCCTGAGCAGCAGCAGGCGCAGGCGCAGGCGCCGCTGGAGCAGCACGGGCAGCAGCCGCAGCAGCAGCAGGGGCAAGCGCCGCCCCTCCGGCTGCTGCAAGACCTGCCTCCTGAGCGGCACATGGACGTTTTGCAGGTGAGCAAACGGGTGGTTGGATGGGCGTTGGAAGGGAGGGGCCAGCAAGCGGAGAGGGGCGGGTGCGTGGGTGCTGTCATGCAAGCGCCAGGTGTGCAGCTGATGCCCCTGCCATGCCTTCTTGTGCCGTCTGCTCTGTTTTGCAGGCGGCGCTGTGCTCCAAGCACTGGCCCGTGTTTGACTTCTTCCTGGGGGCTGCCTCAGGTGAGTCTGCTGCGCTGTGCTGCGCTGTGCTGTGCTGTGCTGTGCTGTGCTGTGCTGGGTTTCTCATTGCAGTGTACTGCTGGACTGGCTGCATTGCGTTGAAGGCTGGTAGGCAAGCATCGCATGCGAAGTCAGGGCGGGTTCTGCCCTGCTCCGCCATGCATTGCCTCATTTGCTCAGTCTGTAACTCCTGCCTTATCTTCCCTGCCCCTCCCTGCCCGCAGCCAGCGTGCAGTACCCGCCACACGCCGTCAGCCGCCTGCTGTCCATCTGCATTTACACCGGAGACGTGGAACTGGTTCAGCGAGTGCTGCGCAGCGGGCTGCGGGCCGACGCCGCGGGCGTGAACAGCCAGGCGAGTGCGAGGGAGGGGCGGGGGCTGGGCTGGTCGCCGGTTGGGGAGCGCATTGCAAGCTGGCTGCGATTGGGTTCGCTCTGCATTGGCTTGGCTGCGGTGCTGCCTCCTGCATTTCCATTTGCAGTTGGAGAGAACATTCGTTTCCAAGAGGAGGCAGGTTCGACAGGTTCTGGCGTGTCACTGTCCGTTCGCTTGCCCACCCTGCGTGCAGGGCCACCCCCACGTGGCAGTGGCTGCCGTGCACGGGTACGAAGGAGTGTTGGACGCGCTGTGCGTGGCGGGCGGCCACGTCAGCCTCAAAGCGCTGCACCACGCCACAGACATGCGTAGCATGCAGGTGAACAGAGAACAGAAAATCCGGAAAATTAGAGGGCTTTGGAGAGCTTTGGTATGCAGAGTTTTGCAACGGCCTGCATCCCTGCCTGGCGCTGGGGGCGTTGCGCTGCAGATTTCAAGCGGTTTCAAGCCGCGCACGCGCCCGGCCTGGTGCTGTCAACCTGAACACCGCATGCAGGCAGCTGCCTGATCAATTTGCATTTGCGCCGCTCAATTGCCCTCCCACCCACAGGGCCTGCGCCTGCTGCTGGCGCGCGGGCGGCCGCCTGTGTTGGGCGATGACACACCCGTGCACATTGGCGGCGCGCATGGGCGTTCGGGCGAGCTGTGCGTCATGCTGCGCCTGCTGCGCGACACGGCGTTTCGGGTGCGTGCTGGGCGTGCTGTGATTGCATGCTAAGCTGTGCTGTTCCTGCGCATTGCGTGATGCGACGTGTGCTGACCCTGCCACGCTTGGTCACAGCGTCACCGGTATTTGCCTCATTTGTACCTCCTACCTCTCTGCCTTTCCAGCTGCGCTGCTGCCGCCCTGGCATGCACACTGCCCGACTATGCACCTGCCAACAATCAGCTTCCCCACTCGTCTGCCTCCCTCCCTGCCTTGCAGCTGCGCTACTGCTACCGCTCGGATCAGCGGCGGCACGCAGCCGAGAGCCTGGCGCTGGTCGAGTGCCTGGCTGAGGCTGGCTACCGACCCACTGTCTACCCCCAGGCAAGTGCTCAGAGAGACTACAGTATGTGGCCGAGGCTGGCGTGCTTGGCGGGATAAAGTTACCAAGGCAATTGCTGCTGTGCATGGCTTGGCCGCACCTTGACCAGTGCTCAAACACCTGCGGGCCCGCCCCTCCCGACTCCTAATCTACAGGCCATCGTGCACAGCGGCTGGATCGACCTGCAGGGTCGGCTGGTCTCCAATTACGATCCCACCCAGGACAAGCCTGTGGCCTTTGATCTGGATGGCGTGAACAGGCAAGCAACTGTTTTGGGTGGCAGGGTAGGAGTCGAGTTGGGAGCGGGTTTGGGCACGTGCGGCGGGCAAACCAAGCCCAGCCGGTGGCCTTTGATCTGGAGGCCTCCCCCGTGTTCTTTTGCTTATCAATCTTTTGCAGGAACACGTGGCTGGCTGCTTCCTCCGTCTGGCCAGCTTTGCAAACTCAGCCTGGCCTCACCCGTGTTCCTGTTGCTTCTCATTCTCTGGCAGGAACACTTGGCTGGCCGCCAAGCGGGAGCCCTGGACGCCACAGCGCCACCGGCAGTGGCCCCCGCACTTCCAGGCCGCCGTGCAGCACCTGCTGCTGCTGCACCACACGGGGCGGGCGGGCATGGGGGAGGCGGAGGGCAGCGGCGGGCCGATCACCCGAGGCAAGCGGGCAAGGCTAGACCTGGCGCAGCGCCGCGCAACCACTGCTTACCCAGCAGCGCCTGTGGCAGCCGCCGAGCCGGCGGCCGAGGCCGCGGCGGCAGCAGCGCCGCAGGCGGCGGCAACGGGCAAGGCAGGCGGCAGCGCAGCCGGCAGCCGACCCTCAGCCCAGCGGCGGGGGCTGAAGCGAGGGCGGGCGGCGGCTGGGGCGCAGGCTGAGCCACGAGAGCTCGCCCCGCTGGCCTCCCTCCCAAAGGAGCTGCTGCTGCGCATTGTGGCAGAGGCGGCCTATCCTATCTCTGCCTGGGTGTAGGGCTTTCTGAGCCAAGTGTATGCTGTGTGTGTGTTTCTCTCGTCTGTTTGTTGTATTGTTCCACGTCTCGCTCCTGCTGTGCGGCGACTGCACCTGCGCAGGGCATAGCCCTGAGCAGCTGCCGTCCGTGTATTGCTGTGCCTGTTGTGCCCTTACCTGCCTGCCTCAATCCGGACCGCAACTGAACAATTCCCCGTGCCCTCGACATGTATTCTGTGTGCTCTCTTCATTTGCACCTGTGTGCTCTGCTTGTATCGCTTCGCTGTATCCTAACTTTTCTGCCCAGCATGCGACTCGTGCCATCTTGCCAACTGCGGCGCCTTGCGCCCGAACCGCTCGGGTTGAACCTGGTTGCTCACAACCTGCCCTGCAACAACAGACAGTGACATGCATGCACGTGCAGTGGCGGCAAGCCGATCAAGCAGTGGAATGCAGTAGGGGGTGTACAAGGGTAAAAACAGGATTGGCTAATGAACTGAGCACAGCAGCTCCTACACATTTTTTGTCCTGCTGCAGCGTGGCGCATGCCTGGCTAGCACTGCATGGGGCCGTCTGCAGTTGCCTGGGATGGAGTCATTCCTGCAGGCTGCCTCAGTCGCCCATGAGCCTCAGCAATAAAAAACACAGTGCAGCCGTTGGCCAGGCCGCAGCCGACCAGCGTTTCCTCATCCTCTAGCCGCCGCCCTTGGTACATCAGCCTGACCTGGTCGATCGGAATGCCGCCTGCTTCCCAAACGCCTGCGGGGCATGATGCAGCGGCAGGCGGGGCATGGGGTAGGGAGGGCTGCAAAGTGGCGCCATGAAAGTGGCGCCATGTCGCGTGTTGGGCGCTCTGCTGCAAAGGCAGCGCCTTCAATCCCTGACTGCGCTGCTGCTCGACTGATGTCATCACCAGCACACCTCACGTACTGTTACAGTTATGGGCAGGCCAGATTTGAGGTGCACAGGTCGATTTGCGTAGCGGAGTGCAAGTGTTCACCTCAGCTGCAAAGCCTGGGATCGGAGCCGCTCGCGACCACCACCTCAGTCGCCCCTCAGCTTGAGCACCAGGTGCAGTATGCAGCCGTTGGTGATGCCGCTGCCGGCCAGCGTCTCATGATCCTTTGGCTCATGCCCTTGGTGGAGAAGAATGACCTAGTCGATCGGAAGGCCCTCTGCTTCTTCGATGCCTGCAAAGCAAGGCCCGGCGGCACAGGCGAGGCATGGTCGATAGGGCTGCACTGTGGCGCTACAAGGGGGCAACAGTTGGGTGTGGACTCGGAGAGCCAAAGCAGCTGTCCCCGCAGCATGCTCTCTCATTGCAGCTTGAGGTCAGCAGCTGCTGCTGCTCCGTCAAGCGCGCTCACTGGCCGCCCCTTCCAATGCCCCTTTGAGAGCAGGGCAGTGCTTGCTTACTGCTTTTCAGGTTCAGGATGGTCCACTCTGGATGCGCGGGCAGGTGCAGGGTCCTGCCAGTTAGCATCGCCACGTGCACCCAGTAACCCGGGGCTGCAGGGACCGCAGCCATGCAGCGCCGCTTGTGCTGCAAATACTCTTCGCCGCGCCGCCGTGTCAGTTCGCCGTGTGCTTCGGTGCGCACTGCGCAGTGCAAGAGGGTGGAGTAGTCGGTGTAACAATTTGCATGTTCTGCGGAGCAGGGCTGACGATATTTGCCTGAAGCATTGACTCGACGCCATGACTGTTGCAACCAGGCACAAGCCGCACCAGACGTGAACTGCTCCATCAGCTGACCAACCGTGGCCTCTCCGATCTTGTATTGTGGGTGCATGCGCCACTGCAGCACCAGCACCGCACGCCCCACGGCTTCCTGCCGGTGTGGCACTGCAGCAGCCAGCGGCAGCAGATGGCAGCACTCGGCGGCTTGGAAGCAGGGCAGACCGCCATTTCCGCCGTGCGGCGCGGCTGGCAAGCTGGCATGCTCGCAATGGCATGCCAGTGAGCATGGGATGCCCCTGCCAGCACTAGCACCGTAACTTCACTGCAGTACAATATGGAGTCCGCACCTGAATGCACCACTGCTGGCACACTTGGAGTCGATGCACTGCACAGGGTTGGAAGGGCGGAGCGACAGCAGTCCCACAGCGGTGCAGGTGTGCACCGCTTGCGGTGGATCCCCAACGCCAGGCTACTGTTTTTGCTGCCGCCGGACTGTTCCATTCCGCACGCACCCAAACAGCAAGCAGCAAGCGCACTGCACCTGCAGAGTGTAGCCAGGAATGATCAGCGCCAGAAGCTCGTCGTCTTCAATTTCTTCCGATGGCGGCAGGCACTTGTACACATCCACGTCATGGTCTGCAGCGGGGCAGAGCCGATGTTCGGTCCCAGCTCCAATAACTCGAACCCACTGCTCGAGCTGGAAGGGTGCACAGCACTTGCCTGTTGCCTATGCATCATAAGGTCGCTTCCTTGCTTGCCTCTTGCTTGGTCACCCACCACCAACCCKCCCKCCACCCACCCKCCACCCACCAACACGCATGCCTTGCCTGGCAGGTTCAACTGGATGGTGCCAATGTCGATGTMCCGCCCCACCACAATGTTGAACAGGCCTCGGTCCATGTGATCTGCCACATTGCTGGATGTGGACAGCACCAGCCTGCAGACAGGCAGGGCAGAGGAGTCAGCGCATGCAGCATGGGTTCAGTGATACATGTGGCCTAGCAGCAGCGCTGCACAACACGGCCTGCCAGCGCATTGATTACGCCAGGGGCGCAGTTTGGTTGGCAGCGTCACGGCTCAGTGCACGGGAAGCCACTTGCCTGGAGTGCACGCGTTCGTCGCTGCCCTGCCCGGGCTGCAGCCAGTCCTGCAGCGTGTCCAAAAAGGGCTCCAGGGCCGTGGAGCGGCGCTTCATGCGCAGCATGTGCGCTTTGGTCAGCTCGCTGCCTAGCGTGTGCAGCGCAGCGGCGGCTGTTGGTGCCGAGCCAGGCTCCACAAAGTAAGCCTCCGGAGGCAGGTCTGGATAGGATCGGGGAATGGCAGCATAGGACGCCCCTCCACGCCGCTCCCTCAGCGCCGCCAGGCCCGTGCGCTGCACCACGTCTGCTGGCAGGTGCAGCAGCAGCAGGCCGTGCTGGTGCTGCACAGCGTGCTGCAGCGGCGGTAGCAGGGAGCGGGCAGGAAAGGCGCCTCGGGGTCACAGGGCGCCAGCTGTAGGCTGAACTGTCCAAGGGGTGGAGACTCCATGGAGGGCTTGGGATAGCAAGACGGACTCTGGCTTATGGTGTCGTCACAGCTGCAATGGCCTGTGGCTCAGGTGCGGGCGGAGTGGCGGCTGGCGGTGCGGCGTTGGCGGCGGGTTGGGCAGTGCCGCCTCCTGCCAGCACTGGGGGCGCCTCGACAGCGATGCAGGTGCTCTTTACCCCGAGCCTGCTCACCAAGGCAAGGGGGCAGGCCCACGCGGGCAAGGGAGCTTCCAGGGTTCGCGGCTCAAGGACCGCCTCAGCTGGGCGCTTTACTGCTGCAAACGATTGATCACAGGCCAGGAATGGCAGGCAAAGTACCGCCGCAGCGCGGACAGCCCCCTATTTGTGCACCGCTGTTGCCGCCGCTGCGGCCGCTGCCTGCCGGCCGGCCCGAGACGCAGTGCTGATAGGCAGGTCAGGTCCATCCTCTCCCTGCCTGCTCTGCTCTCCAGTGCATGAGGTACGGCCAGCGCAACGAATGTACGATTACAAATGGCAACTAGGGCAGGACAGGTAAGCTAACTTGGGTAGCGGGGTGCAAGAATTGAATCGCTCGCCTCTGCTGGCTACTCTGGCGTCGGCGCTAATTGGCACGCACCAAAAACATGTGGGCACTGGGTGCGGGCCGCAGGTGGCGGGGAAGGAGGGGATCACGGGTGGGTGAGGGGGCACAGGCCCGGCACGAAATGGCGTGCGGCGCTGCGAGGCAATGGAAAGTGCTGGTCGTCATGGGGCGGGCTTGAAGGAAAGAATTTGGGGAAGTCAGCGGGGCGCACCAACCAGCGAGCAGGCAACGGAAGGGGGCCGGAGAGATTGGAGAGGAGGAGCCAACACAAAAGGGGGGAGCAGCAGTGCGCAGCGGGAGGCCGTGTGGGCAGGGGACACGGCGCCGGGAGCAAGCAAGCAGTGCCAAAAGCAAGGGAGAGAGGCAAGGGGACCAGCCGCGGTGGTTCGATTACTGCTGCTCCTGCGTGGCAGCCGCAGCGCCAATGGCAGCCGGCTGCTCAGCAGCCGCTGCGTCTTGCGTCACAGCTGTGGCCGCAGCCTGCTGGGCGTTCGCCGCTGCCGCCTCCACCTGCTGCGGCTGCTGCTGTGGCTGCTGCACCTGGGTGCTAGTGGTGGACTGCTGGGCAGCCCCTGTAGTGGCCACAGCCAGCCGCGCCGCCTCATCAGCGGCAGCCAGCTGTTGCTGCAGTGCTGCAGCACCGCTAGCCGCTGGCTCCGCCTGCTGCAGCACAGCCAGCTGCTCCTGAACAGCGGGCTGCTGCTGCTGCACAGTCGTCTGTTCCTGAGCTGCCTGCTGCTGCACGGCCGGCTGCTCTTGGGCACCGGGCTGGGCCTGCTGCACAGTTGTCTGGGCTGCAGGCTGCTGCACCACTGGCTGCTCCTGAGCGCCAGGCTGCACCTGCTGCACGGCCGCCTGGGCAACAGGCTGGGCCTGCTGCGCTGCCGGCTGCTCCTGGGCCACAGGCTGCTGCACTACCGCCTGCTCCTGAGCCACAGGCTGCTGAACCGCCGCCTGCTCCTGAACCACCGGCTGGGCCTGAGCCACAGGCTGCTGAACCGCCGCCTGCTCCTGAACCACCGGCTGGGCCTGAGCCACAGGCTGCTCCTGAGCGACAGGCTGCTGCACAGCGGCAGGCTGAGTCTTTTGCAGCTCATCCAGCGGTGCAGCATCGGTCGCCGCACGCACCTCCTCTGGCTGCGCCGCGGCTCCACCCGCAGCCTGCTCCTGGGCTGCAGTTTGGGCCTGCTGAACCGCCGGCTGCTCCTGGGCCGCAGGCTGCTGAACAGCGGGCTGGGTCTTCTGCAGCTCATCCAGCACCGCAGCACCACCTGCTGCCTGCTGCGCTGCCTGCTGCCCGCCTGCCGCCGCCTGCTCCTGCTCCTCAGCCGCCGCTGCGTCGCCATCTAGATCACCGCCATCCTCCTCCTGCACTTCCTCCTCCTCCTCGACGTTTGGCCCCTCCTCACTAGCACCCTCCTCCTCTTCCGCAGCCTCCAGGCCGCCAGCCTCCTCCTCTTCCTCCTCCTCGGGAGGCTCCTCTCCGTCGCCCATCGATGCGAACCCAGTCTCTGCTGGCTCCGCAGCGCGCACCTCAGCCTGCTGCTGCTGCATCTGCTGCTGCTGCGCCTGCTGCTCCGCAGGCTGCTGCTGCTGCTGCTGCTCGGCCGGCTGCTGCTGCTGCTCCGCAGGCTGCTGCTGCTGCTGCTGCTCGGCCMGCTGCTGCTGCTGCTCCAGGCTAGCTATTATCCGCTCCACCTGAGCTTCGAGCCCAGGCATGCCACGGCCAACGCACACAAGCAGCATGCGGCCGCGTGCGCCCGGCAGGGAGCCGGCCTGCTGCCAGGCCCTGGCAAATGTGGCCATCATTCTGTCTGCACCCTTGTATGCCGAGTTGGCGCTGACCATGCGCACAACGTAGTCTGCAATGCACGAGGGATGCAAGGGCAGCAGTTGGTAGTGGTGCACATCCAGCAGGTGTGAACACGCCTTCACAAATGAGCACGCAAATGGCACGGCACCAGGCAGCTTTGCATGGCGCCGCTCACCCTCATCTGTGGCATTGATGAGCCGGCGGAAATGCCGGCGCAGGCTGCCAAGGGGCCACTGCCGGCTGGCCCTGCTGCACTCTGGCCGGCGTGTGGCCTCGCTGCCGCTGCTGTTAGTATTATAACTAGGACCCAGCAGCGGCATGACCCAGGAAGGGACTGGGTTGCGCAGGACACGTAGGTTGGGCAGCGTCCGCGGCAGCGGCGGCTGGCGGTCAAAGCTCTCCTGTCGCCCCACCAGCNGCATGGCATCCTCGCCAGCCAGCACCGGCGCCGCCTGTGGAGAGGGAGCGGTCGGTAGTAAGGTGAGTGGTCGGTAGTAAGGTGAGTGGTCGGTAGTAAGGTGAGCGGTCGGTAGCATGAAGCCAGGCCACTGGGCAAGGGGGCTTGCAAGCACACAGCAGCTTGCCAGGGTGGCAGGTGCATGCACACTACAGGCAGGCTGCCCGGCAAGCCGTCCACAGTCAGAACCAGCAGCAGTGCACAGTCCCAACTAGCAACCAAGCGGGCACCCAGCCAGCCGGCCAGCGCTGCGCACCTGCTGCGTGCACAGCTGGGGGAAGGAGGTGACGGGCACAAAGTCCATCTGGCGCATGTGGAACAGCGCGGCGTCAAACAGGATGTGGTTCTTCTCCTTCTGCGGCAGGCAGGAGGGAGGCAGGCGTGGGCAGGGGCAGTCGGTGAGCAGGCACGCTGGCTGGGCAGGCAGGCACTGGGACGCAAGGGGATGAGCAGGTGCGCTGGCTGGGCATCCACGGGCCACTACGAGCCTCCAGCGCATCCACCAACGGGCACGAGAACGGGCACATGCAAGTGCTGCAGCATGCTACGTCCGCAGCCGCAGCAGCAGTCCAGGCACACGCGCTGCACGCCCGGCCCTCCTGCCCTGGCCCGCAGGCCCATCTTGCGGGTGAGCCACTGCAGCTGTTTCTGCAGCACCAGCTGCAGCAGCCCAGACATAGCCGCTGCAAACCGGTTTGCCCCCTTGCGCACCTGGCCCATCTTGCGGGTGAGCCACTTGGTGGAGGGCTTGGGGTGCGGCACGTGCACCACAAACGCCGAGGGGTGCACCAGGAAGTTGAAGCCGTTCTGCAGCGAGATGTGCATCAGGTGCTGCACCTTGTTCCTGCGGCAGGGCAGGCAGGGGAGGCAGGGTGGTGAGCGCGGGGGGCAGATGGGCTGAATGCAGGTGCAGAGCTGCTGCCTGCGTCTGCAGTTGGCAAACCAAGTGATCCGCAAGCAGTGACACCTGGCACTCAAGGGCCACTCGTCCCACTGCACAGCACCTCCCAGCCTGCTCCCCCAGGGCGCACCAGTAGTAGCCGCGGAAGCGCTCGTCGTAGAAGGGGGTGTAGTCGCGGTGCAGCATGATGTAGGGCTCGTAGCCCACCTGAGATGGATTAAATGGCGGACAAACAGACGGGTGTGTGAGGGTGTGGGTCAGGTAAGAGCAAACAAGTTGAAGCTCGCAGGTGTCTACCGGGATTGTGCATCATGCCAGCAACAGCAGGTACAGTTGCTCTGCGACCTCAGCACTCACCCACCCACCACGCCCGCCAGTCGACAGCCATGCTTGGACAATCAGATTTGAATTGCGCTCCTCACCTCATACTTCACTGGGTACGCCGAGTGCGACTTGATCCAGCGCCAGTAGTCGGTGGGCTGGTGGCCCTGCGGGTACTGCGGCACGTGGAAGCCAAACACAATGTTCCACCTGCGGGCAGGACAAGGCGGAGGGTGCGGGTGAGCATGCGGTCAGTGAAGATGCTCGCCTGTGGGCAGCTGCAGAATTTCTCCGCCACAGCATGCCAGGCAGGCTGAGCCATGAGGCTGCAGGTTTCCAACCCAACAACTTGCACAGCAAGCCATTGAAGCCAGGCCATGAGGATGGACGGAGGCTTTCAGCCAGCTAGCAAGCATTGCTAACAGCTTGCAGGCAATCAACATGAAAACAGAGCCCTCCAAAAGACTCACTGGAACTTGTTCACTCCTTGCCCTGGCGCACCGCCTCACCCTCAGAACGTGGCTTGCAAGCAAACGCTAAAAAGAAGATCTACCAGAACAACCCTAAATTCATAGAAGACTCACTGGAACTTGTTCACCACGTACTCCTTGCCCTGCCGCACCGCCTCTGCTGCGCGCTTACTACAGCTGGCAAACAGAAAGCSYGYCWMAAACGMGSSCMRCNYCACNGGNMSTTGYTNCRSCANCNGKAC
>JADXDR010000078.1:81892-118633 GCA_025026875.1 Chlorella ohadii
GSSKGCNNMCAGSKKGNNRAKCAKGNCASWSCAGNYCAKAGTGGATTAGAGCAGAGTGGGTCAGGGTTAGCGCGTGGATGCAGGCTGGCATCCCACCAGCTACGATTCTGCCTGCTGCCAGCTTGCAAATCATGCACTCCAGCCATGCTTTGCCCTGCGCAGCTGCGCCGCACCGTGCGTGCAGCATGGCCATCAGGCGGCTGTAGCTCTCCTCATCGGCCAGCGCATCGGCCAGCGAGCGGCTGACCGCAAAGTCGACGTCCACGAGCAGGATGGCCTCTGCAAACAAGCACATTCGGAAGCAGGTTTGAGAGTGGCTTGCAAGAGGTGAGAAGCAACTTGGAGAAGCGTGCGTGGCCAGCCAGACCCGCACTAGGCACCGCAGGGCATGCTGCTGCACAGGAGCAAAATTGGTGAGGGCGGCGCTGAGCTTCCTCGCTGCAAAGGAACCTCCCTTGCCAAGGAAACCGCTCTTACCCGTCCGGGCGTTGACCAGGGCGCGGTTGCGCGCCGCGTTGGCGGGGTACAGCATGGCCGCGTAGCGCTCGCAGCGCTCCTCCACCACCTGCATAGAGCCGGCACATGCGCTGCTTTCAGCATGCATGCACATGCGGCAGGTTTATTACCCACCTACTGCCCCAGCTTTGTCCTACAGCCCTATCTCAGCTCCCCTCTCAGCTGCACTCTCAGCTCCCCTCTCAGCTCTACTCATAATTGCACTTTCAATTGCTCTCACCACCTCCAGGTCGAGGATGCACGAGGTGTTGGAGGCCTCCATGGCCTGGAAGAACTTGATGGACTGCAAGCGAATACCGCAGCGCGCAGAACAGGCACACTTGCTGAGCTAGCCGGCACACGATATGGGTGATAAGCAGCGACACAGCATGCCTGCCCGTCAAATAAGCTGCATGCATGCANGCAGCAGCAGCAGCAGCAGCAGCACCAGCCCATGCACCAGCACATAGCAGCAACACTGCACCACCCCTTCTGCCCAGCCCCTNGAGCCCCTCACCTCGGCCACCCCCACGTCCAGCGAGCGCTTGTTCCAGTCCGGCTCCTCGGCCGAGAAGATTCGGCCCTTGAGCAGCGGGATGTAGAGCACCGCCGAGATCTGTTNGGGGGAGGGAGCAGANGCAGGCAGCGCATTGCATTGGGAACATTTCTCGCCACCAGCCCCTCAGCAACTCGCTGGCTTTGGGTGCAACAGCAGCGGTGCTCCGCCAAGCACTGGGCACTACGCACTGCCCAAGTTTTGGTGTTTCAAGCGCTGTAACAGCAGCCATCCATCCATCCCAGTGCCGCCGCCGCCTGCCTGACCACCCGCCCCTGCCCACCTGGAGCGGCCACGTGGTGCACTCACTGACTCTCCAGCATCTGGAAGCGGCCCACAACAAGGCACCCCAAACAGCTGGGCACACCACACCCCGCCACCCGTATACCCACCTGGAGCGGCCACGTGGTGCACTGGTTTTCCAGCATCTGGAAGCGCTCGAGCGACAGCTGCGTGACGACCGTCAGGCCGCGCGCGGGCCGCGGCTTGCGGCTCTCCAGCTTGAGCACCTGCTGCAGCTGCGGCACCTCCTCCGGAAGCCCCTCGCGGCACCACTTGAAGATGGACACCTCGTCGCCGTAGCGCTTGCGCCACTCGGCTGGCGGGAGGACAGTCGTGGGGGGCAGGCGGGCGGGTGCAGGTGAGCGCATACACATACATATACATGGCAAGCACACGACATATGCACAGCAACAGGAGATGCAGCATGGTGCGGTCATGTCCGGGCGGATGAGTTTGAGCCGACTTCAGCATTGCTGTGTATCAAGGTGGTGGGCGAGTAAGGCATGTGCGCAGCATGCACGCTCCGCAGCCAGGCACTGCCGCCACCCCTGGCTGTTTTGGCTCGTGCTGCGCAGCTCACATGACTGCAGCACGGGCGCGCTGCTCGAGGCGGCGGCGGTGAAGTTGGCGGCTTCGGCGGAGCACTTCCACTCGTGCACGCTGTTGGGCATGACCTGCCGCGTCTTGTTCCGGTAAGGCTTGGGCCACATGCCCAGCGTGCCGCCCTGCAGCAGGGCAGCGGGCGAATGATGTGTGATGATGCATGCCAGCCCGCCATACATGCAGACTGCCGCTCTACCAACCCGCAGACAGCCGTCCACAACCGGCTGCAGCATCTAAACAGCAAGCACGCAGCGTCCCGCGCTTGGTGCACCACTAGCCAGTCAGCAGGCAGCCTGCTTGCATTCCCAGCAGCCAGCTTGCATTCCTGAAGCAGCCAGCGTCCCGCGCACCTCGAGCCACTCCTTGGGGATTTCGTGCGGCGGCGGGGGCGGGGGCGCCGCTGCACCTACGCGCGCCAGCGGCGCCATCAGGTCTGCTGCCTTGTTCGCCAGGACGGTGAGCGCGCCCTCACGCGGCGAGGCTGGCTGCTCCACTAGCGAGCGCGCGCGGCCGCCCTGCCCGCCCTCTCCAGTGGGCAGCGCGCCATCCACCCGCACGCCGCCGGCAATGCCGCCGCGGCTGCCAAACAGCGGCGCCGTGGTCTTGGCCGTCAGCGAGTGCAGCTGCGGGCGGGGAAGGCGAAGGGACGCGTGGTATGGTTGGGTGCGGGGGCGGCTGCGGGGGCGGCCGGCGGCGGCGCCCGACCCGCGCCAGCGGTTGGCGGCGGTTGGCCGGCACGGGGCACCCAGCAGCCACCAAGGGGCACCTGCAGCGCCTCCGCAGCGCGGCACCCTGGCCCTCACCGTCAGGCCCAGCAGCAGGAGGACCACGAGGCGCCAGCGGGCCGACACCAGCCAGCGAGCGCGGCCTGCGAGGCGGCCGTCCTGCGCTCGGCGCCGCCCGCCGCCGCCGCCGTTGCGCGGTGCCTGCTGGTGCCCCGCGGCGTCGCGGCGGTGCAGGCCCTGGGCGGCCTCCAGGTCCATGCAGGAGCCGCTGTTGCGCATGGCTCCGGGTGGGCTCCTGCAGGGAGGGCCCCTCGAGTCATGGTGGTTTGAGCAGTTGCGCAGGCACGGCAGGCCGGGGGGCGCCCTCCCCACCACTGCTACAATTGCCAGCAGCCCACCTGGAGGCTCCGGGCCGCTGCTAAAGGCCCAACGCGGGGCCGGCGTGCGTTAGAGCACCAGCGTCGACGCTGGGCGCTGCGCTGAGCAAGTAAATGCGATCGCGATGCGCAGGCGACGGCAGGGGCGCCCGCTGGGAGGCCTAGGAGCAAGGTGCCGCGCGGCGCGGCGGGAGGGGCGCCTGGCAGCAGCGCAGGGCAGATGGGCTGGTGGGTTGTGCCCTGCCAATGAAATGGAGGGCTGCTGGGTGCCCAACCCTGTAGTGCAGGCCCTGCTGAGAGGTGCTGCGGTCCCTCAATGCGGCCCCAGCAGCGCCCGATTGCGCTTGCGGGCCGCTTGTGAAGCGCCACGACGCATGCTGGGCCGCTGGCACCATCCGTCAGGACCCCACACCCACCGCCTGCCCTTCCCGCCCGTCCCCGCCGAGCCTCCCCCACCATGTCCTGCTCGCTTTACGGCTTCCCGCCGAGGGCTTCCACAGGGATGTTGGAGAATCAGGAGCAGCTGTGCTTGGTGGWAAAACTAYCCTCACTTGYCCCTGTACACCTTGCGGCTGGKGCCCGCATGCGCCGCCCAGCCTATTGCTTTCCAAMAAAMAAGGAGCTGCCCGCCAATGTCTGAGACCCTTGGAGATTGTCTGCCTGTTCTCCTAGCCTATGAGCACAATTGCCGTGTCAGGCCCACTCTGCCACAATGATGCTGCCCTGCCGCCGCATGACAGCCGGCATCATGCCCCTGGACGTGACGTGCACGGCCATGCTGGCACAGACCCGTGTAAGGTGCTACTGCCACAGCATGCGCCTGCCAAAGCGCATGTGCCGGTGCTGCTACTGCCGTGCCTGACATGTGGGACCGGCTGTTTAATCTGAATGCTCAGCACCAGAGGAGCGTGCATCTATGAATGAGCATTTCCCACGCGGAGGCGTCGGCGTGCGGCCACCTGCGAGATGCGGCGTGGCCTGCCAGGCCTGCTGGGGCATGGGCCGGTCGAGCTACGCCCTCAGTTGTGCCCCGCTTTTACCTCTGAGCGGTTCTGGCTCAAAGCCGGCGCGGTTGCGGAGAGCTGGCGCCTTCTGCGCGCGGCTGTCAGGGATCCGCCTAGCTTGCATCGATCTCCGGGTAGTCAGGAGCAAGCTCCTGCTGACCTTTTGCCAGTGCCGTCCCCTCCGTCCTCCCGCTCAAACGCTGGAGCCCCAGCGGGCGCTTGTCTAGCGCCCTGCCGTGCCCCGAAGAGTTGAACAAGGCGCTGCATCGCATCAGCGCTTCGCAGGTAGGCGCAGGGCCTGCCGTCCTACCCGCCGCCGCCGCCGCCGTCGCCGCCGCCTCTCGCTCACTCGCGCTCTCACCCACGCACTCCACACTTGCTACTCCCCACACCTCCTCTTTTGCATCGCCCTGTGCAGCGATGAGCGGCGGCGGGCAGCGCCGGCTGTCTGACCTGCTGAGCGCGGTGCCCCGCTCCTCCGTCGGTTCCTCGCTGGATACAACGCTGGCCGCCGATGAAGAGCTGCTGGTGGGCTGGGAGCGTGTCGCTGGTACCTTGTCAACCTGCATATGCTGCCGTACGCTTGCAACGGGTGGCTGGCGCTGCGTTGCGCCCAGCGCGGCCCCTCGACCGACCCTCCAACCTCCCTGCAACCGCCCGCCTTGCTTTTCATGTTCATCCTCCGCAGGTACCTCGCCTGGTGGCCCGCATTGCGGAGCTGGAGGAGAAGCTGTACTCCGAATCGGGTGGCGCAGCTGGCGCAGCAGGCGCAGCAGCGGATGGCGGCCTGCTGGACCGATTTGGAGGCCTGCTGAAGAAGGCGCAGCAGGGGCTGGACGCGGGCATCGCGTATGTGTGAGTGCCAAAGGACGCCAGCGCCGCCTGCTGCTGCTGTGCACAGATGCCGCCTGCAGGCTGGAGGCTGCGTGTGCTGTGATGCAGGTGGCACGCTGTGTTCACTCCCTGTTTGCATGCACAGATCAAGGCGATGCCAGCCCTCGGCGGCTCCTGCCTGCCTGCTCTGCCTGCAGCGTGGGCGATGGATGATCTTGCTTGCTATTGTGCATGCTGTGTGTGTGGGTGACACTCCTGCCTGCTGTGTCTGCTCTGCCTGCAGCGTGGGCGACAGCGAGGCGCAGCAGGCGCAGCTGAGCGCGGTGACCAAGGAGGCCACGGCCAAGGCGCTGCTCATCACAATCAAGAAGCTGCAGGCGCGCTGCGCTGCGCTGCGCTGTGCTTGCTGTGCTCTGTCTGGAATGGCTGTGCACTTTGGGCCAGACTCACTTGACAGCAATTACGCTTGGATGGCATGCCATGCGCACGTTAGCCACGTAGCGTTCAAGCAACTTGCGCCGCAGAGCCTGCGCTGCGTTGCCATCGTCACGGCATGGTCATTTCGGTCATTCCTGCCCACCCCTGCCTTTTCTAACGCAGGGCCTCAAGGCTGAGAAGCAGCGTCTGGAGGAGGCAGCTGCCTCTCTGGAGCTGGAGCTGGAATCTGCCCGTACAGCGCTGCACGAGGCACAGGCCGCTGCCGCCGCCGCCACCGAAGCGGAGGCGGCGGCCCGCGCGGCCACGACAGCGGACGCACAAGAGGCGGCGGCGCAGGCGGCGGCGGCTGCCGAGGCAGACCGGCGGGCACTGGCTGRTGCCAGCGCGGCGCTGGAGGCGCTTCGGCTGGAGGCGGSGGCAGCACAGGSTGGGGGRGCCGAGGCGCAGCAGCGGGTGGAGACTTTGGGGGGCCAGGTGGCGGCGCTGCAAGGCCAGCTGGCGGCAGCGCACGCTGCGGCCGCCGAGCTGCAGCGCCAGCTGGACGGCAGCCGGGCGGAGGCAGAGGCGCTTCAGACTCGCTTGGCGCAGGCAGATGAGGAGGTGGCTGGGGAGCGGGCAGAGGCAGAGGCGCTGCGTGCTGCGCGCGCTGCGCTGGCACAGGCAAGTCGCGCGGTTGGGTGGGTGGATGCGTAGGGGGCCAGGGGCTGGTGGTCGCCGGCTGGAAGCTGCGTTTGGGGCTGCCAGGTGGCTGTCTCCCTCTGCTCTGCTGCAGCACACCTGCGGTGGATGCCAGCAGTGCAATTGCACTGCCAAGGGGCTGTTGCGTCTGTTTGGCTGTGCACTCTGCCGTTCAATGCAACTCACTGGCTGCGGCTCGCTCCACATTTTCTTTTGGCAGGAGCTGAACGAGACCAAGTCGAGGCTGGAGCGGGCGCAGGCGGCCGCCGAGGACTTCCAGCGCCGCTTCCTGCAGGTGCGCCCGCTTGCACACATACATCCTAGACTAGAGAGTTGCTAGGCAGGTGGCCTGTGGGTTGAGGACGCAGCCGAGGACTTGCGCCGCCGCTTCCTGCAGGTGCGCTCGCTGCCGAGGAGTGGTGGGGAGCATAGAGCAGAAAGCTGTAGAGATAGGGTGCTGTGTGTTGCAGGACGATGCACGCTGATACACCGTGGTGGCTTGGTTTTTGGTCAAGCTGCACAGCGTCCCTGCCTGGGCTTTGAGGCGCACAACCTGTGTAGCCGTCGACTCTGAAGCCCACTAACTTGGAATGTTGCTCCAAACCTGCCCCTCAGGAGCGGCTGGAGCGTCGCAAGGTGCACGAGCAGCTGCAGGTGCTGCGCGGCAACATCCGGGTCTGCTGCCGCGTGCGGCCGTGCTTCAGGTGGGATGGGTAGGAAGGAGGGTAGTTGGGGAGGTGGGACAGCGAATCAACAGCACAGCTGCTGCAAAGCAGACAGCGCATGTGTGCCGCAGTTAGCGTTTGCCCTGCATGCGCCTGACGCCGCGCTTGCTCCACCCTTCCTTCCCTGCAGCGCCGGTGCCGGCGCAGCGGCAAAGCAGCAGCAGCAGCAGCAGCAGAGCGCGGTGTCCTTCCCCTACCCAGGCAGCCTGTGCCTGCACGCCACGGAGCGGCGGCAGCAGGAGTTTGAGTTTGACTCGGTGTTCAGCGGGGAGTCGAGCCAGGTAGGGTTGCGAATGCAGGTGCTGTTGTGCGTGGGGGCAGGCAGAAAGAGTTTGAGTTTGACTCGGTGTTCAGCGGGGAGTCGAGCCAGGTGGGGCGCTTATAATTGGCTCACTCAATTGGGCAGGAGTGCGTGGATGACTCACCGGGGAGCCCACCCGGATGGGGTGCTTGTGCAGGCGCTGTGTAGGTGTAGTGCAACTCAGAGATGGGCTGCGTCTGCTGTTACTGGGAGTGTAATGGCCACTTCCGCTGCTGGCGGGCCGCTCACACAAGCTGCCTCCCTGCCTGCCTCTGCGCTTTACACCAAACAGGCGGAAGTGTTTGACGAGGTCTGGCCGCTCATCAGGTGGGCTGGCGGCTGCTGGGAATGCAGACACTGGGCTAGCGTGGGGCGTGTTGTGCGATGCCATGCACAACCAGCGGCGATGCGTGTGCTGGATGTGCTCTGTTAGCATCCGGGCTGACGGCTCCGGAGCGCTGCCACACTCTATTCTCGCTCAAGCAAGCCGTACCCCGCTCTGTCTCCCGCCCATTGCCGCAGGTCATGCGCCGATGGCTACAATGTTTGCCTGCTGGCGTACGGCCAGACCGGCAGCGGGTGAGCACACGTGATAGGCAGGTTGCTTGCCTACCTGTCGAAGCACCAGCCTCCTGACTGGGCTGTTTCCTGTTGATTGCTTGCTGTCATCCTTCCTCCACTCGCAGCAAGACGCACACGATGATGGGCCCGCAAGAGGATCCAGGACTGTCGGTGCGCGCGCTGCAGGCCCTCTTTGACATCACTGCTGCTGAAGCAGAGGGCGGGCACCGCCGCACCATCAGCGTCAGGTGGGCTGGGTGGTGGGGGGTGGGGACCTTGCTTGAGGTGCAGCGCATTGGTCCTTCATGGGCAGGGCAGGAAGCTGCGCACTTCTTCAGCCAACAGTGCTGGTAACTTCAGGCGGCGCCAGCGTGGTGGCCGTATTGCAGGGCACAGTGCCCACTCGCTTGGTCGCACGCAGCCTGGTGTGCCTGACACATGTGCAGCCTGCTCGAGGTCAAGCGCTCGCATTTCGGACCAAAGCCCAAGGTCTTGACACCACCTTTCACTTCCTTTCACCTCCTTTCCTGCAGCATGCTCGAGGTGTACAACGAAGCGCTGCGAGACCTGCTGGCGGCCGGGCCTGAGGCAGCCAAGCTGGACGTGAGTCTGTGTGCATGCTGGACTGCTTGGCCTGTCGACCAGACAAAAACGGGCACAACAACCTGCATGTGGGACCTGTTGGGTGCCCGGGAGCGGTTTGCAAAGCGCGAGTCCTCGGCACCGAGCTGGGCGGTAGTGCTGTCTGCCTGCCCTGCGGCCAAGCAGGGAGAGCGTGCCACTTTACCGAGGGCTTCCCATCCCTCCTTGCGTGACCCCTCTACCTGCAGGTGTCCGCCATGGGGGCCGGCCAGTTGGCGCCAGGGCAGGAGCGTGTGCCTGGGCTGACGTGGCGTGCCGTGGGCAGCGTGGACGACGTGCTTGCTGTGCTGGCTGGTGAGTGATGTCGAATAGATTGCTGGTTGCTTGTGGGCTGCAGATAAGCTAGCTTTGTTCCTGTGGCCCTTTTTGCATGCGGAGCTGCCATGCACTGTGCCATGCCAGCTTATGCTTTACCAATGACGTGCCCGCGCCCTTTTCCCTCTGCAGAGGGCTCCCGCAACCGCGCCACCGCTGCAACCAGCATGAACGCGCACAGCTCTCGCTCCCATGCGCTGCTGTCTGTTCGCCTGACCGACGAGGCCGGCCAATCCAGCGTGCTGCATCTGGTGGACCTGGCAGGTGGGCTGAAACCGCGGCTGAATTCAGCCAGCGGTTTGGTGTGCTCGAGGGGACAACGCGATGGCTGCGGTCCTGGCCAAAGCATCAGCAGTGGTGCGCGGACCGATCATGCTGCGCCTCCCTCGTACCTGCCGTTGCAAGGTGTTTCAGGGAATGGCGAACATTCAGCGTTGCTTGGCTGCCGCAGGCTCGGAGCGCATCGCCAAGAGCGAGGTGGCGGGGCAGCAGCTGAAGGAGGCGCAGGTGCGTGCTACGCCGTGCTATGCTGCGCTCTGTGTTGCCGCTACGGTCGCTGCTGCGTGTGCGGAGATCCGCCACCAACCCACCTGGTGCTGAGCCCCAACTCCCCATCTCCAGGCCATCAACAAGAGCCTGTCGGCGCTGGGGGACGTCATCGCCTCACTGCAGAGCAAGAACGGGCACGTGCCGTACCGCAACAGCAAGCTCACGCAGGTGCGCTGGGGTGTTATCCCGCCAGTCCGGTGCTGTGCTGGTGTGCCATACCGCAACAGAAAGTTCACACAGGTATGGTGCTCTGCGGCTGTGCTGTACCACCCACTGCTGCACTGTGGTGGTGTGCTGTGCGGTTGGTGTGTGCCCTGCGGTGCCAGGAAACGTGGCACGGCTCCCTGCCTGCACCTGAAAACCAGGTACAATATGCTAGGTCAACCGCAAGGGCTATAACCTTGACCAGACCAAACTCGTCTGCCTCGTACCCTACCCACTCCCGCCGCAGGTCCTGCAAGACAGCCTGTGCGGCTCCTCCAAGGTCCTGCTGGTCTGCTGCATCTCTCCCGAGGCCTCCAGCGCTCAGGAGAGCCTGTCCTCCCTCAACTTTGCCTCGCGGGCCGCGCAGGTGCGGGGGCNGGGGGGCGGTCGGCTGCCTGACTGGCTGGCCAAGAAGAGAAGGCACAGTGTTGGGGAGCTTTGTTCATTCGACAGCACAGCCGACTTTGAACACAAAAAATTTGGCCGACCTCTCAACTCCTTCCCATCCCCTGTGCAGGTGGAGCTGGGCCCCATCCGCAAGGCCAACGAGCAGGGCACACCGGTCGGCGCAGCTCGCCGCCCAACCGCCTCCGGCCCCGCTGCCGGCCAGTCACCCCTCACTCCTGGCGCCCTGGCGGCTGCTGCCGCCGCCGGCAGCATCCGCAGCAAGCTTGGCGGCACGCCACAGAGCGGAGTGAAGCAGCCGCGCAGCGCGCTGCGGGATGCCAATGCGCACTAGCGGAGCGGCCGCCGGTTGTGTTGCCATTGCTGCCGTGTACATTTCTGACTACCGTTGCTCTGTTGGGTTGCAATGCGCACACGCTGTGATGATAACTTCAGCAATAGAATGACAAGCAAGCGCACAAGGTCATCAAACGCCTCCGAGGGGCACGCATCAGAGCTCATACATGTGGGGGTCGTACATCACCACCCGACAAGCGCCCGTCTCTCGGGAATGCACCTCCCGCTCGTCCGGCAGCAGCGGCACCAGCCTCTTCCGGAAGCCCTTGCTGGCAAGGTCACCATCGAAGGACAAGTACTGCAGCTCGTCCAGCTGGGCCAGCACCTTGGCAGCGGCGGTGTTCAGCGGCATCTGCCTGCGGGCACGAGGGGATTTGGAGGGGAGGTGGACAGTGGCTGACTGCAGTTGCATGTCGGGACACCAGCTGCCGGCAATGCGCACGGGCAGAGTGCCTTGGGCTGCTCGGGCGAGATTTGCCTGGAGGAGCAGCCTACACGCCATGCAGTGCAGGCAACACAAGCTGCTAATGCGTTAGGACCTTGCGCACCAGTTGTCATGTAGCTCCAGGCGAGTCAGGTCGGTGGCGCCAGACAACACAGCCGGCAGCCTGGTGAAGGCGTTGCCCTCCAGTGACAAAGTGCACAGGTCTGCATGTGCAGTTGAGGAGAGGAACCAGGAGGCCTGCCTGTCTAACCATGGCAGGGCCGGTGTACCCCAGCATAGCAGACGGGCCATAAACTGCCTTCAACTAGCTCAGACTGCAGGTCCTACAGGTTTTGGGTTCGATCAGCGTGCCACACCACCCCGCACACTGCCCACCCACTGCCACTGCCCATCCGCACACCCGCCCATCCCCTCACCTGCCAGCCAGGGCCAGGGTGGGAGGTCGGTAAGGCCGTTGCGACTCNAAGTCAANGCGTTATCAAGCCGTGCAAGGAAGCCAGTTCCTCAGGCAGCTGGCCTCTGAAGCTGCCCCTGAGCGAAAGGCTACACAGCAGGGGCGCAGAACGCAGCAGGGCGCCAGCAGCGGCCGTGCTGAGCGGAGCGCTCAATGCGCCTGGACCGTCGGGCGCGGCAGCTCCAACAGGACCATCGGTGCAGTTGTGCAGGTGCAGCTCGAATAGGGCGGGCAGCGGAGGGCAGCCCTGCATCGCTTCTGCTGGCAGCTCGCTGTCCAAGATGTGCAGCACGTGCAGGCTGTGCAGCATGGCATTGCCAGCTGGCGGGCACAGCGCGCTCAGCAGGTGTGCCCAGGAGCGCAGACCTGTCAGGCCCTCGACTTTTAGCACGCTGCCCCACGAGCATTTCGACACGCCTGCGCCTGCCACCTGGTGGGGGAAATTCAGACGGGCAGCGTTCAGAAGGAGAGAAGGGGGCAGCATCAGCGCGCAGCAGCGCAGATAAACATGGCAGCTGCCTCAGCAGCTGACCCTGAAAGACAACGGCATGTGCGCCACAACCTCTCAGCATGCAAGCACAGCTGGCGGTGCTTGCCTGGAATAGGCCCTCGCTGCCCCGCCGGTTGACTTGAAAGCTGGCCAGCGCTGGGAAGGCTGCTGGGTCGGGTAGCTCCAGGGTTTCGGTCGCACTCTCAGCCATGCTGAGCCTCAATTTGCGCAGCTTGCTCAGAGCAACCAGCTGCCCCAGCGGTGCTCCCTCAGGCAGCCCGCCGAGCGAGAGTGCCGTCAGGTGCTGCAGCCCTGCAGCTGCAGTGACCAGCTCTGGATCCAGCAGGCTGGCATTGCACGCGAGATCCCGCAGCGCTGTGAGGCCAGCAATGGCGGCGCTCGCCTCAGGCGGCAGATGTCCAATCACATCTGCGTCATCCTCGTCTGCCACCTGTGCAGCAGGGGCCAGGGCAGAAATCAGTTGCCCTGGCCGGTGGGCCGGCCGAGCAGACAGCTTGAGTGCAGCCGGTTCAGGCCTCAAGGCTGGGCCATTCAGCCTGCCAACTGCTGGAGGCGTGCAGCACGCAAGCCTTTGACAGCAAGGCAGCCCTCACTGCTGAAATCGCACCTGCAAACTCAAGGCAGTCAAGCCCGACAGGCCGCCAACGGCGTCCATCAGCTGTGCAGACAGATCTGCTCCATAGGGGCTGCTCCAGGTGAACGCCCGCAGGCAGGGCAGCAGCGGCAGCCACGCTGCCACCACAGGCTGCACTGCCGTGTTACCAGGGACCCAGGGTGCCTGAATGCTTAGGCTGTCCAAGGCCGGCAGGCTGGGCATTGCCAGCCCGGCAGCACGTGCCTCACCGCACTGCAACAGCAGGCGCAGCTCGCAGAGGCTGGGCGGCAGGGCCTGCAGCAGTGGGGCCACGCCATCCCACGCATCGCCGCTCGGCTGGCTGTCGCTGGGCTGTGCGCCCTCATCCTCGCCCTCATCCTCGCTCATCCTGTTGTCCAAAGGGTAGCGCTCGATGAAAAAGTCTTCCTCAGGGTCAACCAGCTCAGCGTGTGCAACCGTCACCACGCTGCCCAGCCGCGCCAGCAGCGAGAGCTTGGCAGCCAGCCATGCCGCCAGCTTGCCGCGGGCAGCGGCGAGCCGGCCATCGAGCAGCAGCGAGCGCCACAGGCCCGGGGCCTGAAAGAAGAGCGAGTTCCATGACTTGCAAACCAGGCAGATCGAATGCCTGTATGGAAGGTAGGCAGGGCAGTGGAAATTGAGTGGGCACGGGGCGTGCGGCGGAGGGGCGGCGGAGGCGGCCAGGCTGGGCCGAGGCAGCCCCGGCTGCCGCCCACTCACCCTTCCTCCTTGCCCGCTAACTCAAATATGCGGAACAAGACGGATTCCGGCAGGTCGGTGATGCGCAGCGCCGCCGCCCTGCCCGCCATAGCGCTCAGAACACAGCACTGGTGCTCAAATTCACGTATATTGGGCGATTGAGCTCACTGTATGCGGCTGGGGTGAGGCTGAGCGTCTCAACCTCTCATGCGGCGGCGGTGACATGGCAGTCGTTGGGGAGGCACTTCACGTGCCAAATGTCCATTCTGCAAGCTGATCAGCACACAAGCCTCCTGCTGATGGACAGCGATTAATTTTGTGGTCTGCGGTTTCTAAATGGACGCTGGCCTGCAGGTCACATGGCGCCAGGCATAGCGGCAGGTAATGCCCCGCACAAAAAACTGGATTGATTCGTCACGTCCTAATGTACAGTCAGTCTTCTATCAAGCTTTGGATAAGCGCTGTCACAGCCCGCCACCGCCGCTCCGCCAGCTGCCACTCGTATATGAGGCGCCTCCCGCCAGGCTGCCGCTGCCGCTGGCCCCCATGCCCTCCCGCCGCAGCGCCGCCAGCTGCTTGTCTCGATCGCCAAGCTGGCGCTTCAAAGCATCTGTTTCGGTGGCCACCCAGCGCAGCTGCTCCTTCAGCCGCCCCAGCGACCGGCTGTGCTGCTGCTGCTTGGCCTGCAGGCGAGGGAGGGCAGGGCATGAGGGTTTGAACGTTGCCGCAACTGAGCGGCCCGTGCATTCGGAAGCGGAGTGCCTGCCGTGCGGCAGAATGAAGCTTGCTGGCACCAGGCACTCCGTGCAAGCTTTCAAGATCGCAACATAACAGCAGCAGGTGCTCCCGCCCGCCCCTCACCTCTGCCTCCGCTGCCTGCCGTGCGCTGCCTGCCGCCGATGCCTCCAGGTGCGCCACCTGGGCAATCAGGGAGGAGATTTCACAGTCGCGGCGGTGCACCTGCAATAAGTGGCAAAGTAGCAGGAGAGATCTCCACGGTTAGCACATGAGCAACCTAATTCAGGGACGCCACAAACAGCGCAGCACCATGCAAAGCCAAACGAAATGGAACTTTACATGATCCACTAGCAACCCTCACCTCCATCAGGATCGAGTCCACCAGCTCTTCCACTGCCATGCCGCCGCTTCCGCCGCCGCTGCCGGCTGCCGTGGAGCGCAGGGAGGCGAGCAGGCGCTCCTCGCCATCTGGCCCCCCGCCGCTGCCGCCCCGCCCCGCCTGCAGCTGCTGCAGCAGGCTGCTCAGCATGGCGATGCCTCGCTGGTACCGCCCTAAAGCATCGCTCACTGCTGCCTCGGTGGCAGCCAGCTGGCGCTGCTGAGCAGCTGTGCCTGCCGCCTCGGCCTGCGTCGCACCCAGCTGCGCGCGCAGCACCTCAGCCTGCTTGTCAGCCACTGCCCGCTGCTGCTGCGCCAGAGCTAGCTCTCGCTGGGTGGTCGCCAACTGGCGAGCCAGCTGCTCATGCGTGGCTGCCGTTGCCGCAGCAGCGCCCTGCTGCCTCTGCACAGCATCCAGCGCTGCTTGCAGGCCCTCTATCGCTGCGCTCTGCTGCTCCAAAGCGTCCATTGCCTCCTGCCGCTGCGCCTCTGCTGCCGCAAGCCGCTCCTGCAGCTGCTGCGCCTCAGCACCCTGCCGTGCTGCCGCCCTGCGGCCCTCCTCCGCCTGCTGTTGCGCCGCCTCCAGGCGGGCTGTGAGGTCTTGTGCTTCCCTCAGCAGCCGCTGCTCTGCCTGGCGAGCCGCCTCCAGCCGTGCAGACAGCACGGCAGCGCCGCCTTCCGCCTCCACTGCCGCCGCCGCCGCCTCCAGCTCCCTCACCCGCTGCTGCATATCAGCTGCCTGCCGGCGGGCGGCAGCCGCGTTCTGCTGTGCTGCTTCGAGGTCGGAGCGCAGCGCAGCAGCCGTCTGCCGGGCTGCAGCTGCATCGCTGTGCTCCAGCCGCTCCAGGCTGAGGGAGTGCTCCAGCTCCCGCACCTGCAGTGCGACAATTAAATTATGGTGCGGTGTGGCAAACGTTGGGTGCAGAAAGGAAGCAGTGCCAGCGCGATGGATCCAAGGGCAGCAGAGGTGGCAGGGTGGTGGGCCGCCTGATGAGGGCATGGGGCGCCATGCAGCAAGGAAGCACGCTCAGCGACGGCATCCCGGAATCACTGGCGACTCTTTCTAGCACGAACGGTGCCCACAGTACACGCCCACCCTGCCATGCCCACACCTGTGCCTGCGCGATGCCCAGCTGCTGCTGCAGGCTGGCTGCCAGGGCAACGGCCTCTGCATGCTGCTCTCGCGCCTCCCCTGCTGCTGCCGAGTCCGCCTCTGCAGCAGACTCCTGCTCCAGCAGCTGAGCTTCCAGCTCGGTGCACCGCACAGCAAGCTGCTGCTCCTCCGCCTGGCAGCTCGCCAGCCGCTGCTCTGCATCAGCCAGCTGTTGTGCCAGCTCCTCCGCAGCCGACGCGCTGTGCTGCTGTTGCTCCGACAGCTGCTCAGCGGTGGCAGTCAGGGCCTCCAGATCGACATGCGCCTGGCACAGGGAGTCTTGCGCCTGTGGTGGGCAGACAGTAAGTGCGCACGATAAGACAGTCACTGTCTTAGCACAACCCAATCTGTCTAGTCAAGTGGTAGCAGTCAGCGCCCCATGCAACCTTTCTTTGTGCCAGCTGCAAGCAAACCCAGCCAAATGGGGTCACCCTTGCCCCGCCTGAACCCCGCACCTGTGCCAGCTCTGCGCGCAGCCCCTCTATCTGGTGCTGCTTGGTGTCGCACGCCTCCCTCCAGAAGCCCACTATGCGGTCCAAGCTGTGCAGCGCATCCGCAGTCACGCCACCAGAGCCATTAGTGCCCTCAGGCGGGGCTACCGCCGGCGCCGGTGGCGCCAGCAGGAACCCAGCGGGCTCCGTCTGCGTGCCCTCCGCTATGCTGCTGCAGCTGCTGCCTCGGCTGCCGGCTGCCACGGTGCGCAACTGAGCCTGCAGCGCTTCCACCAGCTTGTTGCGGCTGGCAAGCTGCAGCGTCAGGGCGCTGCTGTGCTGCTGGGCTTCGGTCAGCTGCCGCCGGCTGCCCTCCACCTCGACGCACAGCCGCTGGCACAGCTGCTCCACCTGGTGGGCCTGTTGAATGAATGAATGGCGAGGAACAGTAAACAATATTATTGCGCAAGAGAAGGCAGGGGGGTCGAGAGCATGCAGCGACTGCAAACAGGCCTCACAGCAGTGGCACGGGTTGCCTCGCCTACCCTAATCTCAAGCAAACTCCGCACCTGCAGAACGAGCACGCCGCCTGCATCGCCAGCGCTGGAAGGCCGGGCGGCACTGCCCGTTCCACTGCCCTCACTGCCACTGCCCAGCTCAGCAGCATCGAACAGCGCGGCCAGCCGGCGCGTGGCCGCCGCCAGCTGCGCCTGCACTGCACGCTGCGCCTGCTGCGCCTCGCTGAGCTGGCCCTCCAGCGCGCGGTTCAGCGCCCGCAGGTTGTCCGCCGCCGCTGTGGCCGCCTCCAGCTTCTGGCGCAGCACCAGAGCATCCCCGGATCTGCCGCCAGCTGCCGACCCCGGGCGGCTGGGTGCTGGAGAGAAGGAGGCACCGGCTGAGCTGGCAGACTCGAGTGCCTGGCGCAGCTGCTTGATGCGGTCGTTCTTCACCGCCAGCTGGCGCTGCACGGCAGCAGGCGGGCAGGCAGGCAAAGTGGTTCAGGTGCCTGATGCATGTGTGAGGCGGGCAGAGCATTGCACACCAAGTCAATCGTAATGCATGATACTGCCCAAGGCGCACACCAGCTTTGCAATACCACATCGACATACCTGCAGTGCCTCGACGGTGTTGACCAGCCGCCGCACATCCGCTGCATCCACTGCCGCTGCCACAGAGCCGGCAGCAGAGGCTGGCCGCGACGGAGCCGCCGAGCCAGGCGTCTGCTGCTGCTGCTGCTGTGCTGACGGCGGTGCTTGCACCTGCTGGTGCGCCTGCTGCGCCGCAGCTGCGCTGCTCTCAGCACCGCCCCACTCAGGTGTGACGCCCCGGCTGCCGACATCGTCAGTTGCAGCAGCCGCACCGCTCTGGTGGAGCTCCGGCGTCTGCATCTGCGACCGCTGCTGCGTAACGGGCGAGAACCGGCTGCTGCTGGCATCTGCAGGACCCCAGGCAGAGCTGGCTGTGCCGCCACAGGGTGTGCAGTCCGGCCCGGTTTTGCTCGCGCCAGGCTTGCTGAGGCTGCTGTGTGACCCCTGCCAGGCATTGGTGTCCCGAGCACCCAGGATTTGGGTCATGGCTGCCTCGAGCACCGAGGGCTCCCCGGTTCCGGCCTGCATGGGGAAGATTGGGTAAGCCGGCAAAGTCAGGCATGGTTTAGGTCAGTCTGTTCAGGCAAGGAATGCAATCAAACCCTGACAGACGCCTCCGCTGAGAGGAGCCCTTTTAATGCGCACCTGCGGGTTGAACTGCATGCTGCCCAGCTGCACGGGGAAGGCAATCAGCCGCTGCCCCATGGAGCCCGCCGGCTGCTGCTGCTGCTGTGCCTCCATGGCTGCCAGCTCCTGGTGGCGCTGGTTGGCCAGCAGTGAGCGGGCAATGTCCAGCTCCGTCAGCACCGAGTCCTGTGCATCAGTGAATGCAAGGCAGCTTTTGCCATGATATAACAGTGCAGCAATTCTGTCGGACAGGGCGCTGCGAGCAGGTCCCAGAGCTGCAAAGCTTGCCACCAGCACCCATGCTCACCAGGGTTGCCTGCAAGTCAGCAACTTGATCGGCGGCTGCGCTTGCCTCCTGCTGTGCATCTGTTGCAAAGGGGGCCAGGTTGGGAGTCGAGTCAGGCATGCACGAAGCGAAATGGTGGGCAGAACAATTGCCAGGCTTGAGAAAGCCATGGGTAGGCACGCCCTTGACCAAACCAACCCATAGCAGCGCACCCTGCAGCTGCGCGTGCAGAACCGACTGCTGGTCAGTGAGCTGGCGGTTCTCCCGCTGGAGGTTGGTGCAATCCTGCAAAAGCCATGAAAAGGAACATGGGCGCAAAAGTGATGGTGTTTGCTAGCTAGACTGACACACAGCAATGCGCCAGCATACACGGTTGCTGCCCCAGGAAGCTGACTGAAGTCCCTTGCTCTTTGGCCCCATCTGGGCCCTCTTATTCCCGTGGCCCCTCCAATGCCACCAGGCTGCCCACCTGCAGCAGGCGCGAGGCGGTGCCCTGGGAGTCGCGCAGAGCCGACTCTGCCACCTCCAGCTGTGCCAGCGCGCCGCCTAGCTGGCCGGCTTCCGCAGCACGCTTGCTGCTGAGTGCCCTGGACACGAGGCAGGTGGGATGGACAGCGGCACAGTGTCAAGTTAGCAGCCAGATTGACCTTGGCCTTGGCGTGGTGTGCCAACCGCCATTTCAGACCACTCGACAGCAGCCAGCATGGCTCATGAGCAACCGGGAGGCATCAGCACAGGAGACCAGCCACTCCTGCCCACCCAGCCCTCACCGCAGACGCTCCGCCTCTGTTTGCGCGGCACGCTCGCGGTGCTGGGCAGCCTCCAGTCGGCTCTGCAGCTCCAGCACCTGGAGAGGGGCTCGAGGGAGGACAGAACCACGCAAGAATGATTTGCACATAGACCAGCCTACGCAAGAGGTACGCCAGCTGCCACCCGCTGCCATGCTATCATGCTGTGCTGGCATGGCACTCCTGCATCCTCTGCAGTTCTTTGCCTGTGAAAGCCCTCCCACCTGCTGCTCCAGCCGCCCTGCAGCATCAGCGGCCTTGCGGCGCTCCACCTCCGCCGCCGCCTTGCGCTCATCCACCTTGCGCAGCAGCGCCTCTGCCCGAGAGGCCCGCCCTTCTGCGCATAAACACGAAACGTTTGGGGGTGCGTGAGGTGGGGTGGTGGACCGTCATTGAGCAGCTGAGATGTTCCACGGCAAGGCCGCTAGACGAAAACGAACGTGGCAGAGAGTACTGCCCAAACACATCACAGCAGGTGGACAGCTTTCACTGCCCCCTGCCAACGCTGGCTGCAACCCATAAGCACCACCCGTGCCCCACCTGCATCTGCCAGGGAGCGCTGCGCTACCTCAGACAGCTCCTTGGCCGCCCGCAGCTGCGACACGCCCTGCCGCACATGCGTCTCCAGCAGCTTGACCTGCAGACAGATGGTAAACAGAGCCTTGGTCAAGGGCATGAAGAAAGACTGGGCAATTTGAGCATGACAGCCGGAGGCAGCCGTTGGCCACCCTGGCTGTCCAAACAAAATGCATACGCCTGTCCACTACCCCAGCAATGCCCACCCACCTGCTCCTGCAGCCCCTCCACCTGCGCCCGCAGCTGCCTGTTCTCCTGCTTGAGCAGTGCTGCAGTGCCCTTGGCAGCCGCCGCGCTCTTGGCTGCCTCGACGCTGGTGCCCTTGCCGCGCACCCGGGCCGCCAGCTGCTTCTGCAACGAGGCAATCTGAGCCTCCAGCTGCTGCACCCCCATCTGGGACGCCTCCAGGCTGCCACGCACAGCGGCCTCCTGCTCGCCCAGCCGCCGCTCTGCATCCGCCAGCTGCTGCTGCGTGCTCGCCAGCTGTCGTCGCAGCTCCTCAGCTGCTGCTTCAGCCGCTGCCCGCCCGGCAGCGGCCTCTGCGGCCTCACGGCTGACGGCCGCCAACCGCGCCTCAAACTGCTCCTGCTGCCGCTTGGCAGTAGCTTCAGCACCCAGCTGTGCCGCCTCAGCCTGCTGCACCAGCCCTGACAGCTCATCGCGCATGGCGCCCCACTCCTGCCGCGCGCTGGCCTGCAGCTGCTCCGCCTGCCGCTCGGCGGCGGCGGCACGCTCTGCCAGCTCATCCCGCTCCCGCTGCAGCTCGCTGAGCTGGCTGTGTGCCTGCTCCAGGGCAAGCAGCGCCTCCTGGTGCTCCAGTGCGGTGTGGCTCTGCAGCGAGGACAGAACCGCCTGCATGGACTGGAGCTGCAGCAGGCAGGAGGGGCAGGNTGGGTAGACGGGGAGAGTGAATGGATGCATCGCTGACCGAACGACCGGAGCCAACCATTATTGGGCAAATCTTCCTCGGCCTGCACTCAGCGCAGCATCAACCCCTCATGTCCCATGGCATGCTGCCCCTTCCGCCCAATCACCTGGCTGCGCAGCTGACGGGCTTCATCGCTGGAGTGCAGCATCTGCGACTCCAGGCACTCTTTCTCCACCGCCAGGCCCTCAATCAAGCCCACCACGCCCTCCGTCAGCCGCTGCAGCAGCTCAACAAGTGACAGGCCGCTGGTGTCGCTGTTGCCAGGGCTGGCCGAGCTGCCTGCTGCCAGACAGCTGCTGCTGGGTACGCCTGCGGGCTGCTGCAGCCGGCTGGGGTGGCTGGCCGCCGCCTGCTGCAGGCGAGCAGTGACGGCAGACAGTATATGGTGCACCTGCGGGAGAGGATGTGGGCGACATCGTAAACCAACACCATGCGAATCCTGCCTCGGGAGCTGACTACCAGAGTGGAGAGGCAGGTTCCACAGGAGGCAGGCAGACGCCTCCCAACCACCCAGCTCACTATTGGGCAGGAAGCAGGCAAACGCCTCTTGGACACCCAGCCCACCTTGTGCCGCTCCTGCAGCATGTCTGCCACATGCGTGCAGCCTTCCGCCAGCTGGCGCACAGCGCCGCCCAGCGCGCCCACACAGCCAGGCAGGTCTGCCTCGACTGAAGGCATGCCGCGCAGCTGCTCTGCCGCTGCCTGCATGGCTGCCCCGAGTGCTGCCGCCGTAGGCTCCTGCCCCTCTGCAGCCACCCCCTTGAGCGCTGCCTGCAGGTGGCCCAGAGCGGGTGCGCATGCGGCGACTGCAGCCGTCTGTGCTGCTGCCAGCCGGCTGGCGGCCTCCTGGGAACTGCTGCTGCGCTGCTCCATGGCCGCAGCCATTGCGGCCCTGCACAAGGAATTACCAGGCAAACAATCAGACTCGTTTATAAAAGACGATTGCCTCACTTGCATCTTGCTGGCCAGCAGCCCCCTTATTGCATTGCAACCAACCCATATTAATGCAACCACTCAGCACAGTATAAGAAGGCACACCTCATCTCAGCAATGCGCTCGTCCTTGGCTGCAAGCTCGTCTCGGGCCTCGCCCGCATCACGGCTGGCTGCCTCCGCAGCAGCCTCCGCCTGCGCCAGCTGCCCCTCCAGAGCAGCAGCCGCGCCCTGCCACTTGGCAGCGTCGTCTGCCGCAGTCGCAGCCTTGGCAGCAGCTGCCGCCAGCTCGCTGCGGCAGGCATCCAGGGCAGTCTCAGCGGACGCCCGGGCTGCCCTGGCAGCCTCCATCTGCAGGTGCCATGGGAGGGGACCGCAGCCTGTTTGAATGAACATGGTTGCAGACAAGTGGTTGAGCTGGTTCCAGCATCCCACGCCGCCGCACATCCTTTGCCAGCTGAGCAGCCCGCTCACCTCGGCCAGCTGTTCATGCGCTGCCTCCAGCTGCTGCTCCATGCCGGCCAGTGCCGCCTGCACAGCACACCAGCAGCTTCAATGACTGAGGCTGGCCAGCTAGCAGCAACAGCACAACGCACACCAACTAGCAAGACAGCAAGCACAAGTGCAGAAGATGCGAGTGGCAAGGTACATAGGCTGTGCAACCCAGCCAGCGCATTCCATCTGCACACCCAGCGCATCCTCCCACCTGCATCTCTGCTGCATCGGCGGTCATGCCGCGGTTGTCCGACCGCTCCCGCTCCAGCAGCGCCTCCAGCTGGGAGTGCACCGCCTCTGCCGCCTCCAGCGCCTGCCAAGGAAATAGGCAGGCAGCGAAGAGCAGCTTGCAGGGTTTGGCAGGCTCAGTGTTGGCTGCACGCGCTCCACAACCACCAGCCAGCCAACAAGGTGCTCTGGATCCCCTGCCAGCAAGGAGGAACACATCTCCCTCAGGCACCCACCTGTGCCATTTCTGCCCGCTCCAGCTGCCACTGCTGCTGCAGGTCCAGCATGGCGGCGCTGACGGCCTCCACAAATGCCACCGCTTTGGCTGGGTCTGGACTTGCCACTGCTGCTGCCGCTCCCTCGCCGTCCATGCCGCCTGCTGCGCCCGCTGCCGTGTCCTCGCCAGCGTGCACGGCAAGCACCCGCATGATAGAACCAAGGGCCTTGCCCTGCTCGGCAGCTGTCAGGCTATGCTCACAGGCCCGCTGCCGCACAGCCTCTAGCTCTGCCTGGGCCTCCTGCAGCGCAGTTGCAAACTCAGCACGTGCCGCCTCCAGCGCAGCAGCCTGCCGGCCGGACAGCCCCTGCCGCAGCGCCTCAAGCTCGTGCTGCATCAGCGACACCTGCAGCACAGCAGGAGGCACAAGGGGATGCGGCATCAACATGCATCTGCACCAGTAGCTGCAGGCAACTCAAGCGAATTGGATCAGACACACACTGCTGCACTGCGCTGTGGACACATGCATGCGGCAACGATTTGCTGCTCTAAAGCAACGGCATGCATTCAACAAAACTGCACCCCTCCCACCCACCTGCTGCACTGCGCCATCCAGCTGCACATCCTTTTGCGCCGCTGCCGCCTCCAGCTCCTGAACCCGAGCGGCGGCTGCTGCAGCCGCCTGCTTGGCTGCCCGGGCCTCGCCCTCTGCCCGTTGCAGCTTGGCGCGTGCCTGGCGCAGCGCCTTGTCGTGCTCGCGAGCTGCCTCCTGCGGCATGAGATAAGCCACGCAGTTGCTGGCTGAGTCAATCCGCTCACACACGCCTGCAACTGGTCCTCACATGTGCACGACTGTTTCCGTGCAACCCAACAACCACTCCTCACACCTGCATGCGCTGCTGCGCCTCAGCAGCCGCTGCGTCCGCAAGAGCTCGCTCTTGTGCCACAGCCGCCTCTGCCGCCTGCGCTGCCTTGTTGGCCCGCCGCTTCTCTTCCTGGACTGCCGCCTGCATGGATTGTACGCATCGACACCAGCGTGGGCTCATTTAAGGCACTATCACAGCGTGGCATTTCACAGCTCTCAGCACAGCCCCACTGTCATTCAACACAGGAACCCACATCCAAGCAAGCTCTTCCCACTGCTGCCCACCACAGCCGCCCCACAGGCCCACCTGGGCTCGGTCCAGCTGCGCCTGCAGCGCTGCAGAGTGGCGCATCGTCTCCTTGACCGCCTCCTGCCGTGACCCCTCCTTGTCCAGCTGCGCCTGCAGCTCCCGAGCCCGCGCCTGCTCCCGCCGCAGCGCTGCTTCCAGGCCGGCCTTGTCTCCAGCCAGCCGCTTCAGCTCTGCGTCTGCGGCGGCCCGAGCGGCAGCGGCCGCTGCTTCACCGCTCTCCTGTGCGGCGGCCAGGTCACGGGCGTGCTGCTCTCGGGTAGCGGCCAGCGCGGCTGCATGCTGCGCCTGCAGCTCCGACAGGCCAGCACCCAGCTGCGATTCTGCCGACTTGAGCGCGCCCTCGGCCACTGCTGCTCGGCCCTCCAGCCGTGCTGCTGTGGCCGCAGCATCTTGCTCCGCCCGCTGACTTGCAGCCAGGGCCGCTTCTAGTTGCGACACGCGCTGCACCAGCACCGCCTGCGCTAGAGAGGGGGAGGTGCGAGGCAGGGTGATGGCAGGGAGGCGGGGAGGCGCCTGACCAGCAGGCTGGCAGGCTACCCGCTCTGTGGGCAGAGCAAAAGAACAGGGCGCCGGCTGCTCGCCTGGCCCAAGGCGGCGCCCTCGGCAGCACCCAGCCGGCCGCGCAGCTCGCGCAGCTCCGCTTCCAGCCCCCGCACGCGCCCCTGCTGCTCCGCCTGCACTTGTTGGGCGCACAGCAGAGGCGTGAGGTGCAGCAAATGCGAAGCACGAGAGGCAGCCTGCACGCACAGGCCCGACAGACGGCAGCAGGCGGCGGCAGCCGGGGCGGAGCGCGCACCAGCTGGTCGGTGGCCACCTGCAGGCGCAGGCGCAGCAGCTCCGCGTCCTGTCCGTCGTGACTGCTCTCGCTGGGGCTGCTCACGCTGGCTGCCGCTGCTTGGGCGGCCTGCACGGCGTCCCGGCGCGCCCAGGCGGCCACGCGCCGCCCCGGCGAGGCTACATCGCCCAGCAGCCCATCAACGCTCTCCTCGCTGGACGTGGAGCCGCCCGGGCTCTGCATCTTTGAAGCGGCGGTCAAGCTGGCGCAGCGAGACCCAACATCCCCCTTCTTTTAACTTACAACGGGCTGGGTGTCGTGGAGGCGATTCAGTGCCCTACCGTGCAGCTGCCAGGCTGTCCCACATGGGCGCTCGAAACCAGCCGATCGTGCTCGTTGCGCTTGATAACTTCGTCTGTTAACCATGCACACCGTACAGAACTGCTCCACGCGCGCTGTGTCGGCGCCCAGCCGGCAGTCGCCGCGGCCGCAGCCTGGCGCGCCACATGTGGCGCCCTACCGCAGCAGCAGGGGTAAGCAGGGACGCAATGCAGCTGTGTGAAGTGGATTCTGCTCTCACATCTCGGGCTGGTGCTGCCGCCGCCGCCGCTCCCCGCCAACCACGCACACCGGCTGTCCCATCCGCCTGCAGGCCGGCTTGCGTGCCGTGCAGGGCCTGAGCAGCAGCAATCGCAGCAGCAGACCGATGAGGCCGCCCCCAGCAGCACCAGCGCTGGCAGCAGCCCTGATGCCCCAGGCAGCGTGCGCGACACGCTGCGGGCGGCGGAGCAGCAGCGCAGCGGCGGCCGCAGGCGGCAGGCAGACTCGAGTGAGCGCTGCTGGTGGCAGGGTGGCAAGCGGTGTAGTTGCCCGTGGCTGCACCGATGCAGCTTTCATCTGATGCAACTTGCAAGCTGCAGCGCTGTAGAGCCCCCAACCGTGCCTCTCCTGTCCCCCTGCCGCAGCCGACTGGATTTCCAGCCAGCTGACGCGGCGGTTTGGGCTGGCAGGTGGCCTGGCCTGGGTGGGCTTCCTCACATTCGGCGTCCTGTCCGAGCAGGCAAGCTGTCTAGAGCGACGCTGCTTGGCAAGCGCGTCCGGCGATGGCCTGCAAGTGGGACAGCGATGCTGGGATGCCTGCATGGCGACCAGTGCCTGCATGTACCTGCCGACCCGCCCTGCTCCACTGCTTGCCGAACCACCCCTTCAGATCAAGACTCGGCTGGAAATTGCGAGCGAGGAGGCAAACACGCGGGAGGTGGCTGATGCGCCAGAGGTTGTGACGCCAGAGGGTCTGCGGTACCGAGACCTGAAGATCGGCGGCGGCTCGCCGCCCATCCCCGGTGAGTGAAGTGAGGGAGAGAGGTGAGACATAGCTGTAATGCCTGAGTATCATGCGAGCCTGCATTGCGCTCATGCAGGCTACGTAGTGGTGCTGTACTACTAGGGCTACGTTCAGCCTGCTGCTCACCTGCCTGCTCCTGCCTGCCGCTCCAGTAATGCAGGCTACATCGTGGTGCCCGTTACAAGGGCTACGCCCAGCCTGCTGCTTTTTCCTGAAGCTATTGTTTTTGCTGCCCAATAATACAGGCTACATCGTGGTGCTTGACTACAAGGGCTATGCTAATGGAGAGCTGTTTGAGGACACGACCGCCCGCCGCAAGCCTATTGTGTTCCTGTACGGCAAGCGGCCCTTCAGCGGCGGCATGTGCCTNGGGCGTGGAGAAGGCGCTGGCTACCATGCGTGCCGGTGAGAGGGTGGGAGGAGGCGGATGCTTGCAAGTGGGCGGGATGCTGCGTAGTGGGCGGCCAGCTGGTGTTACCGTGCTGAAGCGTATTGGCAGGACAGCAGGGCCAGCTTGGTGCGGCAGGGCATTAGGGCCAGAGCCTGCTCGCCAAGCTGCTGTTCTGGGCCTGTGGCAGCCCATCAACTGCCGCCAAACCAAGTGCAAGCGGGATCGAGTGTCTCTGTCCATGCAGGCGGGCGGCGGCGGGTGACCATCCCACCAGAGCTCGGCTTTGGCAACCAGGTGCGCTGGTGGAGGTCCCGAAAAGTAGACGTGATGCAGAAGCATCGTGGCAGGCAGCGCACTACTGGGCTCAGTCTGCCGGAATGGGACAGCACGGCTTGCTTGCCCCTCCACTCTTGCGATTGCTGCTGGCTGCGACACATCCTCTGTCCCTTCCAACCCCCTTGGTCCCCGTGCAGGGCCTGACGCTGCGGCCCACGGAGCATGTGCCCGAAAAGGCGGGCATCGTGCCACCTGGTGCAACACTGGAATATGAGCTGTCGCTTGTGCGGGTATCCATCCCGCCCTCCTGATCGCTGCTTGGTTGGAGCCCTGGCAAGTCAGCTGCTGGTGCCCCGGCTGAGACGCGTCCTTCTGCGCGCACCACCTTGCACAACTTGGCAGCCGTACAGCATCTTATAGCCCTACCATTCTTGCTCTTCTTTTGTCAACGCTGAGCTTCTTGCACACAAGCCATGCAACTTGACACAACACTTGCAGTTGTACAATCAGTTATCTGCTGCTGCAGCTGCCACTACTGACGGTAGGGGCGGTCGGCCCACCAACAGCGGCTCAGCGGCGGTTCACAGCTGCGCTGGGTACTTGCTCATGACTTCCTGATGGATGGCGGTCAGCAGGACGCCATCCGACCAATGCCCCGCCGCTGTGCGCAGCGGCTGCCGCTCTGCCGCCGCCCGCAGCGCTGCAAAGTGCGCCGGCGCCTCGGTCAGCGGCCGGCCCTGCAGCCTGCCAAAGCCGGTGCCGTCGCCCAGCCGAATTGCTCGTATGCTCTTGCGTGAGTTGTCCAGTCCGTGAGCCAAGCCATACTCGGCAAGCAGCACACCATCTGCTGTGAGGAATCGAAGCTCTTCCAGCTCAACCGCCGCGGCATCCTCGTCCGGCAAGCTGGACTCTGCGATCGTTATGACAGCCTGCGCAACAGTGGGGGCCAGGGCAAGTCAGGAAGCTAAGCAGCAACTATGCAACCTCATGGCTGCCAGCCAGGAAGAAAGCACAGGCTGGAAGGGCGCGATGAAGGCCAGGACTTTGAGTTTGAACCTCACTGGCAGCTCTCAGCAAAGAGCATGCACAGAGCAGCACATGTATGCATCTATGGTTGCACGCTGCCACATCAAACAACGCCTGCACACATCCGCTGATCAACCGCCTTCCGGCCAGCAGTCACAAGCACCTGCTTCTCACCTGCGCGATGGCTCCAGCCTTTGGCACATCAAACTCATATGTGCTTCGGTAGCCAGGCCGGTCCTCTCCAAGAAACTTGGTGTGCTCCACGCGCTCGACCCCGCCCTCCGGGGCCAGAGCAGCAGCGATATCGCCCATGTAAGTACAAAGGTAGCCAAGGTCGATCTCGCCCGTCTCCCTTGCCATGGCCACCTGCATCTCCAGCGGGTAAAGAGGCGGTAGATCAGCGACAGCGTGTCCAGAGGCAGGCATCATGACGAGTGAGGGGACAAGCAGTGGCCAGATTTCAGGCCAGGTCACTGTGACAGGCCGGCCGCCAGCGGCTTTGCACAGCCTACACACGCTTCAAAGCAAGAGGAGTGTTTTCAAAGCACTCTCACCATGCCCCCTGTAGCAGTCAGGAACGCCAGAGTGATAGCCCGTGCCACAAAACACCGCAGCTCCTCCTCTGCTGCGCTGCAGGCCGCGCTGAAGAGGCGGGCATGCCCCAGCTGGGGGGGGCCGCGCCACGCCTGCCGCAGCGACATGATGTCGGCAGCGGGTAAGCAATCAGCGATCGCTTCCCATAATGCCGTCGGCAAGTCGGCCCATCCTGGTGTGGCTGCTGCTGCTGCAGGGTGCCGTGAAGCCCGGGTGCGCATGGCTGGCTGGCCGCAGTGCTCAGGTGGAGCAAGCAAGCAGTCTGCGGGGAACCAGGCAGGCACGGCGGCCAAGACAGTCAGCTGCGGCAGGGCGGCGAAAGTGAAAGCAGCGGTGGCAGGGCGGCGGAAGGGGAAGCGGTGGCAGTGCCCAAGGTGCAGCCTGCAGGCCACACGTGCTGCCTGCTCTCCAACAAGCCCGCACTCGAAGGGACAGCTGAAATAGGCGCGCCTATGGACCCTCCGCCTGACCGAGAGAAACAGGCGTCTTTTGCAGCCGGCTCTGTCCCACGGTAGCTGCAACAACCCCTGCATACGACTGCCAGTCGCAGGAGGCCAAGCGAGTAGGGTTGGGGCAGCGTGCCGCGGCAGCCGCTGACGCCAGCTGGGCGGGCATGTTTGATGCGGGAATACCCTTTCCCTGCCACGCTTACAAGGCCTGTGCAACAGCATACAGTGCAGGTTCACCCACATGCCGAAAAGGGGTAGGGGGAGACAGCCCAGGAAAGGGTGGCAGCATCAGGCAGGCAAGGGCGTTGGAGAAATGAGGAAGCTGAGCAGGCACGATTGCTCTCGCAAGCAGGTGCAGATGTATCAAACATGCCACAATCGGTTGATCGCTGGTCGCAAACCAGGTCTGCACCAGTTGCTTTGCAGCAGGGCAGGCCAGCTGCCAGCTCAGCTGGTGCCTGAGGGCACATCTCCTCCCAGCCCTGCCCCGCCGCGCGCCGCTGGGCTCACCGCACCAGTGGCATCCAGCGCACGCTCCGCCAGCCCGCCGCTGCCATCCCGCCGCACGCTGCCATGCACAACTGAGGACCCTGCTGCGCCCGCTGTGCCCGCTGTGCCCGCTGTGTCCGCTGCGCCTGCTGCGCTGCCAGGTGGCATGCCTTCCTCCTCATGGGCCAGCTCCTCAGACCCGCTGTCGTAAATTTCGTCCACATGTGCCTGCTGCCGCGACCACAGCTCGGCGTACTTTCCACCCGCGGCCAGCAGCTCCGAGTGGCTGCCCGCCTCCACCACCTGGCCCTGCACACATGGAGCGTGGCGCGTGCATCTGCTCGGTGCATTGCCAGGTGCGCAGCAGCACAACACCCAGGTTGGCCACCGCGCGTGGCTATGGACAGGTGGTGCCCAGTTCCGTGGCTCACAATCCCGTCAGCCCAGCACACCACCCACACCTGCTCGAGAGGCACAACCAGCAATTTTTCTATCGATTCAGCCCAGCATGTACGCACCTGCTCCAGCACCACGATCTGGTCGCACTGAGCCGCGGTGGACAGGCGGTGTGCCACCAGCACGCACGTGCGGCCGCGCGCCAGGCTGAACAGCGCACCCAGCACCTCCTTTTCCCTGCGTGCGGAGGGAGTAAACCAGAGTGTTTCAGGCATCAGACCAGCAGGCGTCCTTATTTGGTGAGCAGCGCGCCCAGCAAATCCTGTCCGCTGTGAAAGAAGAACGAGGAGCAGAATGCAACCAGGTCGACTTGTGAGGAAAAGAGGGCACAGTCCAGCGGTATGGCAGTGATGTGAGCAGTCAGGTGGCAATGGTCAGGCCCAAGGTCCAAGCCGAACAAGCCAGGCTCACGTGCGGCTGTCCAGCGCGGAGGTGGCCTCGTCAGACCTCAAGGCCGGCAGAGCGCGCAGCACAACCATTCATCAACCAGTTATAAAACGTTATAAAACATGTAGGCCCTCACGTGCGGCTGTCAAGCGCGGAGGTGGCCTCGTCGCACAGCAGGACGCGCGGGGACTTGAGGAAGGCTCGTGCCAGCGCCACTCGCTGCTTCTCGCCTCCGCTGCGACAAAATGTTGGGGCAGTGAAATGCAAAGCAGTGCAACAGGTCAGCACGCTGCAAGCAGCGGCAACGGTGGCCACCCTCTGCCTCTTGCCGCCGCTGCGACAGCAAAGTGCAACGGCAGTGCGACAGGTCAGCGGGGCCGGCCAGAGGGCAGGGGTAGGTGAGGAACCTTGGTGCAGCCACTCACTGCTTCTCGCCGCCGCTGCAACAGAGGTGCATCAGTCAGCCAAGCAGTGCAACACGTCAGGAGGTGCCATAAGCTGCCTTGCAATGCACAGCAAGCTCAAGTCCGCCACACCGCTGGCTCCTACATCCCTGCCGGCGCTGCTGAGCAGCAAGCAAGGTGCACCAGCCACACGCATGCAACCGCACCTGAGCTTCAGGCCGCGCTCTCCCACAAGCGTGTCGTAGCCGTCTGGGAACTGCAGAATTTGGTCGTGGATGGCCGCCTGCATGGAGAGTGCACATGCCGTAAGGTGATTGTTAAAACTTTGCAGCTACGGCCAGCACAATGCATGAGTGTAGCCATCAGGGAGCTGCAAGATCTGGTCATGGATGGCCGCCTGCAAGGGGTAGGTGGTAGGTATCAGCTGCTAATTGTAAGGTTTGCAGCCACCGCAATGCATGAATGCAGCCGTCAGGGAACCGCAGAATCTGGTCGTGGATGGCCGCCTGCATGAAGAGTGCACGGCAGGAAGGTGCATGTTGAAAGCTGTGCAGCTATGACCAGCACAATGCAACCAGGAGCTGCAGGAGTTCGTCGTGGATGGCCGCCTGCAAGGGTGCACAGTAGGGAATCAGCAGCTGCAGTCAGCCCACCGGAAATGTGTGCTTGCCAAGTACACATGACCAAAAATTCCAGGACAGTAGACAAAGGGACGGTGAGGCAGCGCACCTGGCGTGCCGCATCCTCAACCTCCTCCCGCGTGGCATCCAGCCGGCCATACTGGATGTTGTAGTAAATTGTGTCGTTGAACAGCACCAGGTCCTGCAATGAATAGCGGAAGGAGGGAGAAAGCTCCGACACATCTTTAACATAGCGAATCCACAGCAAAATGTGGTAACAGTTTCCGTCGTTGAACAGCACCAGGTCCTGCAATGAATGGTATTGTAGGTGAGCTGAGAGCTGCTCCGCGGAACATAAGTGCTTCACGACTTCCGACAGCGCCTAGGCAGCAGCAGGGATGCACCTGCGGCATTGGGCTCATGCCTTCCACCAAGCCCTTGCCTAAAGCCATCTCCTCCTCCCCCTGTCAGCCCCTGCAAGCAGCTCAAAATGGCGCCCACCTGGCACCTGCCCCATGGCGCCCATCTAAGCAGCCGAGCGCCANCCCCCCTTCCTCCTCTCCCGCAACCAGCAGAAATGGCACCTAAGCTAAAATGACTCCCACCTGCGGCACCTGCCCCATGCCCACCCATCTAAGCAGCAGAGCAACACTTCTCCTTCCAATGGAGCCCTAACCAGCTCAGATTGGCGCCCACCTGCGGCACCTGCCCCATGGCCCCCCGCAGGCTGGCCAGCTCCGTGCCGCTCACGTCCTGCCCGCCCACCCGCACATTGCCGCTCTCTGCGGGGATGGGGAGAGAGGAGCTCAACCATCCAAGCAGCCGACATCTCCCTCCACTATGTATGGTACACAGGCACATATTGTATGTGCGACGCTGCAATGCCGGCCGGCCACTGGCACCCACCCATCACTGCTACACCTGCACCATGGCAATCCTCCTCCTGCGACGTGCACACCTGCCACCTTGCACGATGCAACACTCCCACGAACAGGTAACAGCTGGCAGCTTGCCTGGGTCATAGAAGCGGAACAGCAGGCGCAGGATGGTCGACTTGCCGCTGCCGCTGGTGCCCACCAGTGCGCAGCTGCTGCCGGCCGGCACACGGAAGGTCACACCCTGTGCAGGTTGGGAGTTGAGGAGGACAATGGGTTCGTGTTGATGGGAGGCAGCTCTTGACATAGGTAGCCAAGCCAGTTAGCACAATTCATTGTTGGTTGGAAGACGCAACAGACGCCTCGCCCCTCCAGGGGGCTCGCAGCCAAATCGAACGATTGGCCATTACAGCAGTTTGCTCCCAATAAACACCTCCTCTAAATGCGCTTCCCACAGTCCAGCTCACCGTCAGGATTGGCTGGTCGGGCCGATAGCCAAAGTGAACGTCCTGCAGCTCGATGTCGTAGCCCTGAGGGCCGCAGGGCGGCAGCGGCCGCGCATCTGTCGAGGCAGCAGGGCGTGGAGGGAGCATGCAAGTTGCTGGTTTAGCTCACAGCCTTCAGGCCCGCACGATGGCAGCGGTGATAAATTTCCCACTTTTTAGTACTGCTCAGTGCATTGAAACACACCTGGAGCGTCCACAATCTTGCTTTGCTCCCTGAGCAGAGCAAACATGGCCGCCATGTCCACCAGGGACTGCTTCGTCTCGCGGTACACCGTGCCCAGGAAGTTGAGGGGCATGGACAGCTGCGGGCAGGTGTAGGCAAGTGGGGGCTAAGGCGTGGGTGCCCAAAATGCACCGATTCGCAATGTGCTTGTGAGGCCGCAGTTTGGTGCGGCACATACCGCTGTCCAGGACTGAAGCATGCCATCCCACTCCACATAGGCAACTAGCAACGTCCCAACCGCAACCAGCACATCCCACCTGGAACAGCAGGCCGTTGACCATCACCAGGTCGCCCACAGTCAGCCCAGTTCCCTCTCTAACCAACAGTTACTCTGGACAGACATTTGAAAGTATCCCACCTGGAACAGCAGGCCGTTGACCATCACCAGGTCGCCCACAGTCAGCTGGCCCACCGACACACCCTGCATATGAGTGTGGCAGGAAGGCAGGAGTCAGCACTTGAACCAGCAGCTTGCAGCGCCTGCAGCGAACGGCTGGCCAGCCGGCATGTGCTGTACATGGATCACAGGGCGGGACGTGAAACTGCAGCCGTACGGCCGGCAGCATTGAGGGACAGCATGTAGCGGAAGCACACACGTGTTCATTTGTGCGATTACCTGCAGACCCAGCAGCATCGCAGCGCTGAGAGCCGCGTTTGAAGATGGCAAACGACCTGCCCCAAACCCAGCCAGAATGACTGCTAGAAAGCTTTCTCACCTGCAGCCCCAGCAGCATGGCGACACTCAGCGCCGCACTGAAGATGGCGTTCTGCCCCCAGTTGAGCGCCGACAGGCTCTGCTGCGTCTCGATCGCCGCCCGCTCGTACTTGGACAGGCACTCGTCGTACCTGCAGGACCATAACCAAGCAGGCGGCAAAGCTCGGTATGGCAGCTCTCCTTGCTCAGAGGGTGGCCTGGTGCCTACACCATGCACGACTGCATGATGTTCATTGCCTCGTGAGTTGGTGCCATTTCTGCAGCGCTTTTCAACTGAACCACGACTAAACTACACTGAGCTCACCGCCGCTGCTCGTGCGCCTCGTTCCCAAAGTACTTGACGGTTTCGTAGTTGATCAGGGAGTCGACTGCGCGGCTGCTGGCCTGGCTTTCCGCTCGGTTCATCTCCCGCCGGAAGCGCGTACGCCACTGCAGGCATGAGGGTTGGAATGAGCAAAAGGTCACGAAAAGCAGGCACAAAGAGGTGAGTGCGGCTGCTGGCCTGCTCTCTGCGCTAGCGTTCATCTCCCGCCGGAAGCGCGTGNCGCCANCTGCAGGNCRTGNATGGANTGGAATGAGCNAAAAGGTCACGAAAAGCAGGCACAAAGAGGTGASTGCGGCTGCTGGCCTGCTCTCTGCGCTAGCGTTCATCTCCCGCCGGAAGCGCGTGCGCCACTGCAAGAAAAGGGAGTTGAAATGGGAGAGCGTTTTGCAGTGTGGCTGTTGGCACGGCTGTCAGCTGAGTTGTTACAGGTGCCAAAAGCCGGGACGCCCACATTTGCCCCCACCGCCCCTTCCATCCCAAACTTGGATACCCTGCGTGATGGAGAATGTGAAGGCCGTGCCATCACCCATCCCAACCCAAAGTAAACAAGCCAACAAGCTCTGTGATAGACAATCGCAAGCTGCCTGACCAAACGAGTCAACCCTACTCTGTTCAAACCTGCGTGATCGAAAAAGTGAAGGCGGTGTAGGCGACGATGGTGCCCGCGGTGAGGCCCGCAAACGCGGGGCCACACTTGTAAGCAAGGATGCCCGCCACGAGCGCCACCTCAAAGGCGGTGGGCACCACGTTGAAGACCATGGAACTGCAGCAGGTGGGAAGTTAAGTTTTGAGTGAGCGGAGGCNGCACTTGTAAGCCAGGATTCCGGCCACCAGGGCCACTTCAACGGCAGTCGGCACCACATTGAACACCATGGGGCTGCGGGAAGTGCGCAAAGGGGGCACGCGTGAAGGCTGTAGCAAGCTGCTGCATCGCACTTGCTGCCTTGTTGCCTTGCTGTAGCTGACCGCCTGCTTCCTGCCCGAATTTGAATACCTCCTACCTCAGGATGAAGTTGATGCCGCGGGTGCCCCGGTCAATCAGGCGCGACACCTGCGCAGGGGGGCGCACGGCACTCACAAGAGTCTCTCTCAGCAGCCTCAGTGAGAAACGTGCACAAGCGCTTACTGCCTAGCCTACTTGACCTGTGTGGTGTACCACCTCACCAAAACCTTGCAGCGCGCAGAACTCACCGCGCCCGTCTGCCGCGACAGGTGGAACGCCAGGTCCATGCCATGCAGGTGGGCAAAAACCTTGTTGGCCACGTTGCGGATGGCGCCTTGGGTGACCTGCGGTCAGGGAGCCAAACTTTGAACCTTGAAGGCGCGGGCCACTGGTGAGGCACGCGAGCGAGCAGCCATTGTGGTGGCCAATTGTTTGCGGATGGCGCCTTGCGTAACCTGCGGTCAGGGAGCCAGAGGCGGTGGCCACTGGTGAGGCAAGTGAGCGAGCGGCCRCCCTGTTGGCCACGTTGCGAACGGCGCCTTGGGTGGCCTGCAGTCAGGGAGCCAGTRGGCACCCTCACGGAACCGTGCTGTGGTGTGCTTTGCGGGCACGGCAGCGCACAGCACACAGGTGTGGTCCCCAGGCGCAGCAAGGCACAGCCCAGTGTCTTGCACCAGCGCACTGCTTGCTTGTGGCGGTACCAAGGCACATCGCACACTTGTATTATTCCCAGATTCACTTGCCTTGGCAAACACCGCGTTGCGGGCCTCGTTGCAGAACGAGGCTCCCGCCCTTGCCACACCATAGCCCACAATCAGGGCGGGCGGCGTGAGGGCGACCACCCCAGCCACGGTGGCGGGGGTGAGGGCTGTGGGGTCGGCTGTGAGGGCATCAATTGTGTACTTGAAGAGGAATGGCACCTGGGTTGGAGGGGAGCATGGAGCAGAGGGCGAGGAAGCAGTCAGTTGCCAGGACTGTGAGCTCCTCACATCAATTCGGCAACCATCTAAAAGCAGAGTCTGCCTTGTTGCGCAGATTGCTGCTCAGCAGCAGCAGCAACAGCAGCAGCAGCAGCAGCAGCAGCAGCAGCAGCGGCAGCRGCGGCGGCGGCGGCGGCGGCGGCGGCGGCGGCGGCGGCGGCAGCACTGCAGTGCAGAACTAACAATTGCAGCCGGTCAGTTCAGCACATGCTTTCACACCCACCTGCACGTTGAGCAGCTTGCTGCCCATCAGCAGCGCCATCGCCGCCCCCACGCGCCCCCACCACTCGCTGCTGCCGCCCTTGGGCAGCACGTAGCTGCAGCAGAGGAGGAGCATGGAGGCACATGTGGGTGGGGGAGAAGGCCAAGAGAGCATGGTATACCGGAAGCTGCGGTTTGGTACTGCAGCCGTGGCAAGAGAGCATCACCATCGTGAGTCACATTTGGTGTCACCTGCCTCGCGAAGCCATGGCCATGTGTTGGGGCAGGCACGCGGCAGCGTGGCAGCCACATCACACGGAGACTTTGTGAAGCAGCAGGCGCACCGTGACAGCTCCCGCAGCACTTCCATGTCCCCCATGTGCTCTCCTCGCTCTTCCATGCTGCCGCCGCCGCTGCTGGTGCTGCTTGTGTCCATTGCCGCCGCCGCAGGCGCAGGCGGCGGCTTGCCAGCCACTGCCGCTGCTGCCGCCGCGCCGCCGCCGCCGCCGCCGCTGCTGCTGCTATAGTGAGTGCTGCCGGCGTGTCGCCACCTGTCCCGCTCCCAGCTGCCTTCATGCCGCGCCTGCATCGATGGACAGCAATGCTGGCACCACGTTTTGAACGCGGCAGTGGCGGAATCATGGGCAGCAGCATTACAGCATGGCGCGCGACTGTGCTGCGCACATGTGACCTCAGACTCACCTCAAATCGCTGGCAGGCTGCTGCAGACGAGCTTGCCGCCGCGAAACGCTGTCGCCACGAGCCAGCGCCGCAGGTGCCGCCGCCGCCGCCGCCAGCGAGGTGCCACGGCGGGGAGGCCACCCAGGGCCCCTGGGTCGCATAGATCGCATCATGCTCGATGGATCTGGAGCTGCAGCGTGCCAAAGCGGCCAAAGGACGCCGTAAGCGCGACATGGTCGGCAGCTCCCGGCAGGGGCTCCGGCTATGTTTGAAAGCACCGCGGAACAATGCAGAAGCCGCTGGCACGTTTGCCACCTGCTCAACTAGCTTCTTACGCCTGCATGGGAGGGCGCAGCGGGCACTCCGCCAGCCGCCGCCAGCGCGCCCTGCAGGCCAGGAACCTGCTTGCAGCCCGGTGCCCCACTATTGCACTATCCTGCTTGAGCCTTTGGCAGCATCCAAAGCCCGTTCAAGGCTGCATCGTGCAGCGTTACATTTCTCGCTGTGTCCAGCCTTCCCAGCCGCGCTCCTTGCGCTGCCATCGCACATCGACACCGCGTCCTCTGTGTGCCGGAGTTCCCGCCGCCTGCTCACGCCGGCGCCAGTCTGCCAAACGCGGCATCGCTCACCGTGTGGCCTGATTCGTCGCCACTCCCCACAGCCAGCCACCAGCAATGTCGCAGTGCACAATGCAGCACACCGAGGCCGATGCGGGCCTGCTGTCGCTTGCCGCCCCCACGTCCGACGCCGAGGGCTGGCTGGTGCCCGTGGTGAGTGCTCCCCCCGCCTGCTGCACTGCCCACTTGCTTGGCCAATGCCGCTGGCAGACACTGCACTGCATGTTCCACCTGCTGCGTGCCCCAGAGTGGCAACACATGGGTTACCGCCGCGGCGCCCGGCGCCGGCCCTCCGCGTGGGCATGTGCCCAACCAACTGCCAACCGACCTTCACCGCGTTGCCCTGCCCCGCCCTTCCCCCGCCCCCCTGCAGGCGCAGGCCCAGCCCGCCAGCCGCCAGGAGCGCCTGAGCGAGCAGGCCAGCCTGTTCATGGCCAATCTCCTGGCGCAGGCCGCCCCTGGCACATCCAACTGGCTGTCTGCCGAGCCTGCTGATCCATTCGCGCCCTTCCAGCAGCAGACGGCGGCACCCCCCGCCACCTCCGTCCAGCACCAGTGCCGCCAGCTGACCAGCGAGGGTAGCGAGGTGCAGCCGCTGCCGCGCGTCAGCCTGCCCGGCCAGCTGCCCCGCAGCCAGCGCCGCCCATCCTCGGTCGCAGCCCCCCGGCCCC